>JAWDGP010003844.1:502500-557500 GCA_033675545.1 Elysia crispata
TCATTGGTGAAATCGAGGTTCTCTTTTGTAATGCAGATATACTCTTTCCTCTCCACATGTGTCCTATTATTAATATTATTTCTTTCCTGTGCATTTATCACGTGCCATTTGGTAATGGGCGCCATCTTAATCTTTTTTTTTTGTTTATTTTTTTCGGTACAGTGTTAAAATCCTCTAGATCAACTAGTTACACAAATAAATATTTAGCTTGTATTGTTCACCTTATTCTGCGCAAATGTTTTCTTATACTTGTCCGTGTTATGTTGTGTCATCAAGTATATGCTACACGTTAGTTACCTGGTGTCTCGACAATGCCTCACACAAGCTCGTCGTACAACTGATTGGCAAATATTTTTTAACTTAAAATTCAAGAAGCCTTGACATCGAACGTTTCGTTCTACAGAGTCTCTCAACAAACACGTGCATATATAAAAAGTAAGCCCAACCATCATTGTTTTGTAGTGTTCATTTTATTTTTACATTGTCTCCCCCAAAAAGCATACATTTAACCCACTACTGATCGCTAATCTCACACCACACATCCACATTGTGCACGCTTCCCGCTCTCTGCAATAGTTTCCTGATACATAATTAACACCCTCGCGCCCTAAATCGATTATGAAAGTCCACTAATTACATGCCATGACACCCCTTTGATATCCCACGCATGCGCAGGCAACACAAGGCTTGGCCTGGCTAGCCAAAAGAATCCTGAAATGTTTTATGGGAGAGGGGACTAGGGTGCGGGAAACGGGGAGTGCAACTACTGTGGAAAAAAATAGCGTCTTTGAATTATTCATACAAAAAATTCTGCTTGAAGTGGGTTCGATCTGTTTTGATCAGAATCAAGCCAACAGGATACAAATTACTTTTTAGGTAAAACGTATAAAAAACATTTAAATGAAAAAGGAAAAGGCAGAAAGCTGATCAAGTCTAAATTACTCACAAACAAAGCTAAATGTCACTTTTAGGTTGTGTTTAGATCGATTTTAATGAGTTAACCTCACTTGGACATTTCATACTTCATTCAGACCATGTCAATAGAGACCAAAACAGAAGCTGAATCTATAAGTCATATGTGCCTTTGACCTCACAGTCCGCTTGACAAGACTAGTGAAAAAGAAACCGAAACAGTCGAACAGTGAACCATTCAAATTTCGATACTATTATTTCAAATAATACTTAAAATTCAATACAGGGAGACATGACCACAACCTTGCTAAAGGGTGACGCTGAAAATCGAATCTATGGGTCCGATCAAAAAGAAAGAGGGCCTGCCTTAACTGCAGCCCCGTTATGGAGCTTTATAAACTATTCATACAACAGATAGTTCTTGACAAAAATGGTTAGATCGGCCAGGAAACGATGGTCTGTCAGGACTACCTTGTACTGGGAAAGCCATATTTCTAAGCCTTTAAAAATAAAATAGAAACCAAAACTTTTGTTGGAGGTCGAGAAACTAACATGTTTTGTTTTTACAACCATCAACAGTTAGTAGTATTTTTTATTATTTTTTAAGCCTCTCAGGAGGTTTTGGAGAATACTCATTCAATTGGACCGGATATAGAACTTTTGTCAATCACTAGATCACGATTATATATCAGACAAATTGTACAACAGGATTATCCCACAAGCTACCCGAGATTCTTAAAAGTCAAATTGATACTGCTGACCCAATTCGGTACGCTAGTTTGGTCAAATGCGCAATCTTGTTTTCCCCATTTGCTCTGATTTATTGAAAAATAATATTATCAAATAAGGCTGAATAAGCAAGTTTACATGCGTAGGTTTAACAAGATTTCATGGAAATCTTCAACATAAAATAATCGATTTCATGACCTTTAATATTTCCAAAGTGTCTCTCTCATTGAAGGGAGAAGTGGAAAAATATGTGTATAATTATTATTCTCATCCTAGGCTAAATGTAGAAAACCTGGTAGCATTTTTTATGTCATCTTTGTATGTGGAGGATTTTGCGGAATCTTTTTTCTTGAAATTTTATGAGTAAAGAGTGCAATGGTTTGTTTTTGTATGTGCTGTGCCTTTTGAAGTCTTGCTCTTCACGAAAAAACAAAACAAAAATGAAAAGAAGAAAGAGAATAAATTTAAGCGGTGTGCTTTACTGTATTCTAGCTTTGATGCACCAAATTATCGACTGCATCTTGTCATAAGCCTCCGAATGCGATGAAAAGAAATTGGGTACCCCCGAGCAGCTAATATAAAAATTTAAATCATATTTCAAGTCAGCATAATTTTTTTTTCTCCAGCGCAAAAATGCCCGTTCTCTGATATGATGTAATTGATTATATGATTTCCACTTTTACCCCTTCTTCCTTTTTTTAAAGGAAGAATTACTTGTGTTTAATTTAATTCACTCAAATCCCTGGATATTTCGACGTTGGGCTGTAGAATTACTAAAATCTCTTGTAGAGTTTTTAAGCGAGACTCCATGAGTCTCTGCGGGCAGATTTTGCACAGGGTTATGAAGGCACACGAGTGTTATAACTGACTCGCTCTCTAGCAACTGCAAGGCATTTCACCAGTATACTTATTCATGCCTCGATTTGCTTTTATGTACAATACTGACATTTTTTTTTAGGCTTGACAATAGTTCTTGGTAAAAATTTAAATATAGATGTCAAGATGAAGAAAAAAAACCCATAACAAACTGAGAAACGTAAATCTAGTCTACAGCTGTTTACTCCAACCTCTTTGTTGAAAAGTCTAGTCTTATCAAGTTCTAGATTTCCTTTAGTGTATAGATAAAGTTAAGTCCTATGATACTTGTCAAAAATCGTTGAAAACTGAACATTAGATTTAGATAATAGTTCGTGATACGTATAATATATGGATAGCTTATCATGGACCTAAATACCTTCATATCGTAGGCCTACTTCGCTGTCTAATCTGGATTTAGATTAGGTTTTAGCTCAAAAAATAAATTCACTATTTGAATCATCCTGCAATCTCGGATTTCCTGTAAATTACTTAGATAAATAAACGCGGTCCAGGGAGGCTTACAATTTCGTTAGAACCATATTCGTGTGAGGAAGGGAAACATTTTTGAAGTGTTTACCTTTTCTTTGAGTACTTAAAGGGAATTACCTTTGTACGCTCTTTTTTCCGAAAAAAAAAACCACATTTTAAACCCTAATAAAACAATCTCATTTTAAAGATTTCTCTAAGGTACCGCTTCTTAGCTATGTAAAACATTTTAAAATAATAATAATTATTTAAATAATTTGTCGCTTCATTTCTGCGCTTGGATCATGAGCTCTTCTTCAATGTTTGGCGAAAATGACGGAATCATTTTCTTAAATCATTCACATTATGAAGTTGCTGACAATAGGTAATAATTGAGTTTTTAAATTCGTAAATTCGTAACACTGCATAGTTCTCTACGGTGTGATACTTATAAATGTGTTTGAGATAAAGTTTTGGTGCACAGGGGAGAGGTCAAGATTTGCAGAATCCTTGCAAAGACTTCTGCTCGACCTCTGATTAGAAGTTCTTTTCTGTACTTTAAAATAACTGAGAATGCAGGTTTTAAACTGGGTTGTTCGAATAGTCTTCTGACTACTCCCTCTAAATCAATTTCCTCTTTGCGGTAAGAATAGCTCCTCCGCGCGGCAGAGAACGCTTGTTTCACGTCCAGAAAATTAAACAACTCTCACCCCGCCAGTCCCACACACAATCCCTTCCCCTAAACAAGCCATTATTGGTCATTAGATAACTTTCTCCTTTTATTTTAGAGGTTTACTTTTTGGTTATTTTTTTTTTGTTTTTCAGCAGGTTGTACAAGAGCTGCAGAATAATTTTATCCATTAATGCTAATAATGAACCTGCAAGATTGATACGACATCATGAGTTTTGATTTTGTTTTTAATTATTTTATTAATTTACTTCAAAAGTTTCCATTAAAAGTGTCATTTTACCTTTACATCAGTTCTCTCTCAATTTTCTCTCCTTCTTTTTCTCTCCACCATCAGGTATGTGATAGATCTTCTGTTAGAATACCGTAATTTGGATTTTCCACTGCCAGTCTTGCAACAAGATTTTAAAAGCGCTTTGTTTTTTCACAAGTCATCATGACTTTAAATCTTTATTATTGCATCAAATTGTCAATTTTATATAAATCCTCATTGTCTAAAGCATTTTTACTTGAAAGTGCTTAAAAATTTCATAGGGTAAAAATAAGCGAGGAATAATTTTCTGTGGCACGTTGCAAATGAAAAGCTGTGACCTAAAATTTTTTATCAACTGTCCCTAACCAAGCGGTTTTCTCTTACTTCTTGGAGTTGATTGGGTCTGAAGGGCAATGCTAACTCGTGTTTAACGGCCCACTACTTACTAGAGCCATTAGAATGAAAGGTTAATATGAAATGAAGGAGCACGAGGCAGAGAGAGTTAAAAAGGTGGTCAGATGCAAAATAGTGATAGTGTAAGTAGAATCTTCCAAAAGTTTTAAAACGTATGCAGCAAAAATATAATAATAACGATAATAATGACCTGCATACAAAATGTAACCAAAATGGTTTGCGTAGCAAACGATACACTTGAGACAAAATATGATTAAAGCTAAACCTAACGCTATAACGCTAGGTCAGAAAACTGTGCAAGTAAAAATGGCAAAGGAAGTAATTTTAAAAAAAAATGTCCATGCAGGCATCTCAACCAAGAACTATGGGGATTACCCAATATTTGAAGCATTGTGAGCAAAGATCTTAAGCAGAGTACAGTCTAGAATTGTTGGCAAAGCAGAATCTCACCACCCATGATAACAGTAAGAACACTCGCTACTGAATTACTAGAGACCATCAGAGACTTGACTTGAGTCACATAGTGCAAAGATTTGCTTAGCTTATTTGGCTCGGGATGTTACAAACACACAAATACACACTCAGAGGTATATTGATGCCTAATATTAAATTAATATGATTTGGACATCAGGCTTCTTCAGGCCTACTAAATGGATCGAAAGATAACAGAAAATCTTTATGTGCACCCCTCAAAAAAAAAAAAAAAATACGAGTCAGAGTGACTCTTGTGACAATTTTTCGTTTTTTCTTGGTTGAGCAAAATTTCGATTGAAGTCATTATGTTTTTATACAATATTTTATTTGTGGCAACTCTCTTAACCGCAAAGCTGAATTGGGTATTTGACATTTGAATAAAATCGCGCGCATGCATTTCTGGAGATTTCAAGAATTACCAACAAGTAAGAAGACATTTTATAAGAAGTGGCCAAGATGATCATGTGATATTTTTGTAGGAGTTCAGTTTCGTTGGTGATCTTTGAGCGGATATATAAAAAAAGGTTATTTTCTCACGAGCAATCAAAACCACAGTAACTCGCTTGTTAAATGGCAGTGTGGTGCATGATTCAGCGCTGACTTTTAAATCGCTGACCTCCACGAACATTAAAAAAAAGGAAAATCCGAAGACTCTGATATTCTTTAATGTTTAGTCAGAGCCGAATTTTGTTCAATTGCAAAATTATCCCTCTATAACCCCCATTCCTTTCTTTTTCCTTCCCTTCATCTCTCATACCTCAATTTCGATTAATCTTTCTCTTTCTCTGCCTACTAACCTATTGAATGTCTTGCGGCTATTCGTGTTGCCAAACACCCGATTAAGGGAATGAAAGGAAAAACCAGCAGTTGGCCAAAACAATCCACACCCAAGCTTTAAAATTATGTCGTAGAGAGAAAATTAACCACAACGATTTATATATGCAGTGAATGATAAAATCTGGTTAAGTTTATGAATGCATGCTGAGCGATTTAATAATAGCAATGCCGTAACATCAAAGAAAGGCATCATAATTTCTTTTGATACTATGGTCACGGTAAAAAGATAATATTCCAAACAATCATGGTTAGATAATGCCTTGAGATACGGCCGCTAATGCCATACTTCAGCAATCTTTTCAAAATGAAAGGGGCGACTAAGAAGCCTACATCATTACATCCGCTCATATCGGAAAATTCTAAGGAAAATCTTACGTCAGTAATGCAATAAAGGGGCAATCTGAGCATCCTGGTTTTCTTTGAAGATTGTAACTTCAAGCAAAACTTTTTGATGCAGGAAAAGCCAGGAAGAGATAATTACTCCATTAAGATGATCTGAAGTGGGGAACCAACTAGTGAGGGTTCTTTGACTTTACTTCAATTTGCTCCTTCAGCCTTTGTGCCGCATAGATGGACTTCCATTAGACGTACACTTGTACTTTGCTTCTCTTGTCTTATGCGCGCGTTTTAAAAGAAATTTGCTTTTTCTTATTAAGAGTAAATTTTGCGAAAACTCTTTGGATCAGACAATTGAGTATGTCCTTTAGGGCGAAATATTTGTTTATAAAATTCTGTCAAATTTTGCAATAGTTATCACGAAGACTGATCCGCCATTGTGTTGAGTATATCAAAAAAGAAACTTTGTCGAGCCTTCCCTGGACTGGATAATTCTCAATCATCTTGTTCATTATTTAATATCCGTTTCCGCATCTTTCTCTCTTCTTCATAACTGTACCTGTCCGTAGGTCCCCGTTTACCCTGGGGATTCATTACCATGCTCTTAGCCGAACCATTGCCGGCACAATGGCCGCCATTATTGTCGTGTTTAGAACCAATTGATCTTTTCATTAAAAACCTATTTGGTCTCGCATTGTTCTCCGTCAAACAGCTCTGGTACATTTCATGTGTTCTGAAAGCTATGGCAAGCTAAGCATTGTTTGACCCAGTCTTGTATGTAACATGTTTCGGCTCTTGGTTTGAACCGCTGAATAAAATGACAATCGATGAAATGGCTTAGTTTGATCAAGATATGCAACAGTCTAACATCCATTATGACAACCTTGGTTTCTATACCATCATCAGTTAGTTCTAGAAACAATAAGTATAAAAAAGATTATAAATAATAATACTGAAAGAACTTAAATGATTTCTTACCTGCAAAACGAAATTGAAGCTTTATATTAGCCAATTGTCATCTGGCGCATGTCATATCAATCGTTTTGGAATGTAGAAAACTTAGGATGTGGGATGGAGAGAGGAATCGCCACGAAGTACCTTTCGCAGTTATGAGGGTTGATATTTTTAAAGCGTGTCTGTCTATCTATCTATCTGTGTGCCTGTCTGTCTATCTGTCTATCTCTCTCTCTCTCTCTCTCTCTCTCTCTCTCTCTCTCTCTCTCTCTCTCTCTCTCTCTCTCTAACTCTCTTTCTATCTCTCCATCTACATCTCTTCTCTGTTGTTTGACTCTTCTTTTATGTCAAATTTATTAAAATCCAATCTACAAATTCTCTCAATATCAATTCGCGTTTATATGTTCCGTCTTTCCCCAGACCTTCGCTCTGCTCAACTAGTAGAGTGTGAGACTAGATTAAGTTCTTAGTGCATGGATAGGAGCGTTATGCGCTCACATGGGTGGCCAAATCTATAAGGGAGGAAAAGTCACTACCCTCGGGACCTACAAAATCAACATACTGCTCTTTGTGTTATTAGATTTTCACGTTGTCCACCTGTAGTTTTAATAATTGATTCTTTGGAAGCCTGGTACTATCTAAATGAAAGAGGCTTTCATATAAGACCTTTCAGGATGGGAGGAAAATTAAATTGCATAACAATGATCACTTACTGAGAGCAGCCGAATCATAGCCTTCGTGCGGTGCCTAATTGAATAGAATTACCATTGCTTTACTTGAGTTGTTCTCATTCATTTAAACGACAATTTAGCATAAAATATAGCCTTAGATAGATGAAGTGTAAGCTTTGAAAAAATCACAGGGGATAAGCCGCAAAAAGAATTATCTGATTTCAATAAAATGATCCCACTCGTTCTCTTTGGTCCTAAGCTAAGACTCACATTAATTCATTTAGACCCTGAGATTGTGAAATTAGGAGAAAACGTCACATTCACTGACCAATGGAGCACCGAATTGCTGCCGAGATTGGTTGGCCTGAAGGGGAAGAATAAAGATGATTTGATGAAAAGCATGAAGAGGAGAAACACAAGACTGTACATGATCTGGATGTTACCTTCAAGTAGAGAAACAAGAAATTACAGTAGAACAAGTCCAAGAAAATGTAATTTATCAAGAGTCGGATCAATACAGCATCTACCAAATATGTTACATGTATTAGAACCAGGCATTAAAATTAGGTAGTGATTGAAATATAATTTTATTTTTTCCTCCACAGCACTTTGAGATGGATATTTCGCGGGTGGCACACAAAAGATGTTTAAGTTTAAACAGTTGGTTCCAAAAGTGAACAGTTTAGTTAAGACAAAGAATACAATATACCCCCAATTCTTATTTAGATGCAATTAAACACGACTCTGGTTATTCTTTTTCTCTAGTACACTTGAGGTTAGAGGTTTTTCTATAAACAAAGAGAGGCACTGATAATTGGTTAAAAAAAAACGTCGTATAGATAAAATGTTGCTGTAATGAAAACTTATCAAACCTTATATTTTTTTCATAGAAAAATTCTATTAAATTCAAACGAAGATATATAACTGAGCAAATTTTGCGTCCTATTTAATATACACTTTTTAAATTTAGAACTTGAACTGATATTTTTTCAAATTTGACATATTCGTTTGTCTCTGTGGCCTTTTGTTTTCGGCGTAAGAACAGGAGGAAGCAGCACCTCCCTATGAAATAAAATTTCTTACTTCTCTTTTTTAATCTAAGACTACAAGCCTGTTAGATTAATAAAAACAGTGAAAAAAAATTAACCGCATTCAGCCATTGCATTTCTACTGCAAATCGATCTATTGAGGATGGGCTAAGCAATATCTGTCATTTGAACTTTACGCTCCCCAATGTAATGAACAGAAAAAACCATGATAACATTTGTGACGAATTAAAAGTAAAATATCAATCGTTGTTCATCAAAGTTAATGCTAAATTTATATACTTTACAACACACGTCAATGTTAAAAAAAAAAAAAAGGAAAAAACTTTCGCATCTGATTTTTCCTCGTAATGGAAAATGTTGATTCATTGATCCTCTCTTTCTCCTTCTTTTTTTTTTTCTCCTCCACTTCCGCCTCCTCTTCCTCCTCCTCCTCCTCCTCCTCCTCTTCTTCTTCTTCTTCTTCTTCTTCTTCTTCTTCTTCTTCTTCTTCTTCTTCTTCTTCTTCTTCTTCTTCTTCTTCTTCTTCTTCTTCTTCTTCTTCTTCTTCTTCTTCTTCTTCTTCTTCTTCTTCCATCTGTCCTTCTCCTCTTTCTTTCCCCTCCATCTTTATCTCCTCGTAATCCTTGTAATCCGTTCTCAGACTCGCCCCGCCCGTTGCAGTTTTGCACTACTTATCCTCTTCTTCTCTTGTCCTTGGGAAGCTTGTCTTTGCTTGCGACTTCTCGTATGTAGTGTACAGTAAGAACCCACTTGCTTCACAATTACCTCGCCCGTATGATATTGACCAATCTTCGTAAAATCTTGAATCATCCCAGACTGTCTGTGTCTCGATCAATAGCTAGGCGAACCTCAAGCTTGCACTTGTATATATTTTGTGTCATATCCTTGTAGAACTAGGTCTGTGTTACTGAGATAGTCGTTCAAGCAACATGTTCTTTTTGAAAGATAGGAATTCAGTGAATACTTTTATCTGAATTAATCATCTGACCCATGGTTCTATTTCCCTGTCTCTTTATTTATCAGCCGATCTCCTTCTCTGTTGGTTGCATTTTTTTCTCTTAAACTCCCACTGTCTCTTACTCTCTATCATAGATTCCCTTCCAATTTATTTCTTCTTTCCTTTCTCGTCTCCCGTTAATACTGCTTCAAATAATATTTAGTTAATTTTATCTCACTGTCTTTTTCTATCGTCTGTCTGTTTGTCTGTCTGTCTGTCTGTCTGTCTGTCTGTCTGTCTGTCTGTCTCTCTCTCTCTCTCTCTCTCTCTCTCTCTCTCTCTCTCTCTCTCTCTGTTTCTATCTATCCATCTATCTATCTCAATGCGCGTTTGTCTCTCTTTCTGTTATCACTACATCTTTTCTCTTTGGTTTTCATTTCCCCCTTTTCTCTTGGTCTTTGTATACGTGTACTTGTCTTTAACTGCATAGCAAGCTTGCCTACACATCTCTCTTTTCCTGTGCCTCTTTGCCCATCTATCAGACCATTTATTTATCCATCTATTCAAGAATAGATTTTTTCTCAAAAATTATTTCGCACCATCTCTTTGCGGCTGTTTTGCGTTATTCAAACTATCTGTCTATCTTTTTCTTCTTTCCACCTCTCATTCCCCTCCTCTCTCCCTCCCTCTCTCTCTCTCTCTCTCTCTCTCTCTCTCTCTTTCTCTCTCTCTCTTTCTTTCTCTCTCTCTCTCCTTCTCTACCTCTTTCCGATCGTTTCTCTCAAGTATTGAACTGCACACTCGGCTTTAATAGTTCATCATCTAGCATTCATCTACCATAATTTTGTTTCGATCATTATCAGAACATTTATCCTGTTAAGCGCCACCCATTTCCTTTATTCTTTTTAATGAAAAAAATCTTGAATGCGGAATCTTCCACTCAACCTTACTACTTTCTTTAAAATAGAAATGCTGTTTTCCTTACATTTCTCTGCTTGAAAGAGAGCTTTAAAACAAAGCAATGTTTGTACTTTCGAAGTTAGTAAAATAGAACAACAGTTAGTATGATGCGTCAACAATTTTTTTCTCTGTATGTATTTGATAATAACATTTTACATATATGATTATAGAAAAATTTTTCAGTTTTCTTCTGATCTGTTGCTTTATTTTAAATCTTTCATTTTTTTTTTTTTTGTATCTTTTCACACTCATTTTCTTTTACTTTTTTTTTAAATTGATCAGTGGAAGTTTTGGAACAAGAATTGAAGAAAGCGAGTAGATTTGAGTTCACAGACATATTTAACAAAAAAGAAAAAAGAGACTGAAACGTATATAATCGTACACGCACATTCATTGATCCTTTCAGATAAAGTAGATAAAGACAGAGAGAGAGAGAGAGAGAGAGAGAGAGAGAGAGAGAGAGAGAGAGAGAGAGAGAGAGAGAGAGAGAGAGAGAGAGACAGAGAGAGAGAGAGAGAGAGAGACAGACAGACAGACAGGCAGAATAAGTCTTAGAAGAAGAAGAAGAGTGATGGACATTCTCAAGAAGGTTTACGTGTCTCAGGAAAAGTTGAAAAAATGAAGGAGCGCATATTCTTGCAGCTATCATATCTGTGAAGAATGAACTAAATCAAAATCCAACCACGGAGCAGCAGCAGCAGCTGTTGTTGAGCTTCCTGCTGACAAATTACCTTGTGAAAGGTCTCGATTGTGTTGTCTCGATGGTTTCCCTGTCTGTCATGTTTGCTCGTGGTGGAGGTGTGGAATATCATTGCAGCGTCAAGTTCTGGAGATAGAGATAGGGAAAGGAAGAGAGTGAGAAAGAGTGAGATAAAGTGAAAAATAAAAATAGAGGAAAGAGATATAGAAAGTCAGAGGAAGGGAGAGAGAATGAGATAGAAAGGAAGAGCGTGAGAAAGAAAGACAGAGAGGAAGAGAGAGGGAGAGAATGAGAGTAAGGAAGTCAGAGAGAAAGCCAGAGACCGAAGAAGAGAGAGAAAGTTGGTAAAGTCAGAGATAGACGGGGTAAAAAGAAGAGAGTGGAGTTGAGAATCGGAAGGAGATTTCAAATTTAAGGTGCTCGTTCAACTAAAATTAGACGCCAACCATTTGATGCTCAAGGGGCAAGGTAAAGACTTGAAGTTATTCAATATCTTAGTCCTTGCAAGCAGGCACTTAACATCGAATGGTTTCTAACCTTTGAACTTTATATTGTGTATGCGCGCCTTAAGAATAACAAAAAACAAACAAAAAAACAATGAAAAAGCAATGCGTTAAAAAAGAGTGAAAGAAGGTAGAAGATAGACATACATATAGAGAGACTAGAAGACAAAAGAAATAGCCAGACTACAGAAGAGAGAGAGAGAGAGAGAGAGAGAGAGAGAGAGAGAGAGAGAGAGAGAGAGAGAGAGAGAGAGAGAGAGAGAGAGAGAGAGAAAGAAAGAGAGATACTGGAAGAGAAAAAAAACCCAAAAGAAATGAAAAGGAAGGAGGACAAAAGAAAGAGTCAATTCTTACAACCCGGTCATCACATTTTCTCCAGGGAGTCCTACAGAGCTAAAAGTACAGAGGAATTTTAAAAGAAGAGAAGATAGAAAAAGGTAGGGGACAAGCGAAGGAGATAAAATAGAGCAGGAAAAAGGGAAGGAAGGTTTAAAAAAAACAGTGGGGTGGAAATGAAGATGACAGAAACAGACAAGGATGAAAGAAGGGAGATAGAAACAGAGAGCGATAACAGCGGAAGAGGTAGCTATAGAAAGAAAAGGGAAAGGCAGAAAGAGAGATAGAGATAGAGATAGAGAGAGAGAGAGAGAGAGAGAGAGAGAGAGAGAGAGAGAGAGAGGGAGGGAGAGGTGGGAGGAGAGAGAGAAACAGAAAGAGAGAGAGGGGGTGAAGAAAGAGAGCGTGAGAGAAAGAGAGAGAGAGAGAGAGAGAGAGAGAGAGAGAGAGAGAGAGAGAGAGAGAGAGAGAGATATCATCTGACCAGAGAGACTGCTAAAAAGAACAAGAGACTCTCTGTAATCAGACATGGAAACAGAGAGACATTCAAACTGGACAAAATGAGAAGCGGATTTCGTATTGAGTGGAAAATTAGGACGACAAAAATTATCCATTAATTTATTATTTTGGTAGGGTGAGCTCGTTTGTATAACTCGGCGTTTGTGGATGTGAGAGCGATACAGCTATAGGGACGGTGTAAAGGAAAAGGGACAGAGAAAGAGAGAGAGAGAGAGAGAGAGAGAGAGAGAGAGAGAGAGAGAGAGAGAGAGAGAGAGAGAGAGAGAGAGAGCGATGGGTGGGTGGGGGGGGGGGTAGGGTTGGGGAAAGAGAATGAGTGAAAATCGTAACAGATAAAAAAAAATAGAAAGAGGAATAGAAACAGCGGTGTTTACAGCTCTCAAATATTGCCTGAGATAGAGAAAATGAAATCTTTATGACGGTGTAACGCTGTCGGGCATGATTCTGACTGGATATGACGAGGTCTTGTGATGTCAACATGCAATTACTTCATCACAGGCCAACCAGGGCATCGGATGACTCCATTTACCTCCGGGTTCATACAAAACAACCGGAAATCAACTTCACATAGTCAATGAGATTTCGTCTCTATGACAACACGAAACGTTTATATCACTGAGCGCTGCAATATTAGGGCTCTGTGTTATCTCGGTATTTAACTAGGTCGCCTCAGGCAATTACTCACACTACAGAGTTATAAACTGTTGGTATCTCTTCAGAATGATTACTGGGGCAATTGGTGTAACGCTCTTTGCTCAAACTTTTTTCATTTATTCCTTTTTTCTTCCGTTTTCAAAAGTTAGACTTTCCGCTATGGAGGATTTCGATGGAGGATTTCGATTTCGTTCGATATTCTTTTCGAATGCGATCCATGAATGTATTAGAACCTTACTTTAATCGTGAAACAGAGTTATTAATAGGTGACAATTTTGTATGAAGAAGGAAAATGCTCTTTTTTTCCACGGAAAAGTGAAAGGTACTTTTTTTTAATCTCCAAATTCGTAGATTCAACAACTTTGTTCTTAACTCGCGTTATGATCTTACGATTAAAGAAGAATTTCGCTCCTCATATACTGCAATATATCAAGTCAATTATCCTGTTTATTAATGCTGAGCTTGGCTTTTTGCACGCATGTAAATTGTTTTAAAAGCTAATAAATGTTACATCTCATTGTAACTAAATTTTGATTTACAGGATAATAAGAACAAACTTTGCAACAATGATTGTGAAAAATAATAATGTCAAAAAATCAGTACGTTAAAAAGTAAAAAAATGCAAAATCTTTTTATTTTAACTCAAAACACAATCAATTTGGAGCGCTTTAAGTGTCTATGTTTGCCATGTAAACTTGTTTAATTAAGACGATAACAATATAAGACTTAAAAATCATGGCTTATAACAGGTTTTTTCCTGTTTTTTTTAATTGTAGAAATTCAATCTACATACTTTAAAGCTAAAGCGTTTTACTAGTTTTACTTATTTCAGAAATAATTGGTACAATAATCAATTTTTTAAAGCTAAATTCCTGTTTGCACAGATCATGTTGTCCATAAGCAGGTGCTCTGAAACATATGTGTAAAAAAGTTTCCAACACTGTGAATTTTCTGAGGAAATGAAACATAGAAAATCACAGCTTTTAGGGTCCCCAGTGGGGACTTTTAGTCAACTAAAAAAAAGAAGTATTTTTGTATTATATGTCTCCAAGGAAATTTTAAAATTTCTTTCTATTCAAAACGAAAAGAAATAAAGTTCAATTTGATTAAATCGGGGCAAATAAACAGCATAATTTAAAGTATCATTAAAACAAAACAACAATTTTTGGGGGCGAAATCTTACAGTAGGATTTTGCAAGTTGTAAAAGTGGCGCAAATAAACCGCTGAACAGTGCGTAAATTAAATATTGAGATTTTGTTGAAAGAATATAATTATAAGGACAGGCACCTTAAGCAAAGCGTGAGATGGTGATAAGAAGGAAAGAGAATTTTAAGAAAGCGAAACTATTAAAAACAAAGAAAGGACTTGACAGCGAGAGCGACGGAAAAGTGTATTGGAAACAGAAACAAAAAGAGAAAGAGAGAGAGAGAGAGAGAGAGAGAGAGAGAGAGAGAGAGAGAGAGAGAGAGAGAGAGAGAGAGAGAGAGAGAGAGAGACAGACAGACAGACAGACAGAGACAGAGACAGACAGACAGACAGACAGACAGACAGACAGACAGACAGACAGACAGAGACAGAGAGACGGAGAGAGAGACAGATAGACATACAGACAGACAAACAGAGGGGTGGGGTGGGGTGGGGGAGATAGACAGACAGACATAAAGACAAGGAGAAACATACAATCATGTATACACACACATACAATGTGATACTTCAAATTTAAGTCAAAATGGCAAAAAATGAGATCATAATTTTATGAAGCCATTATGTATCCGGTAGTTATAGAAATAATTTCTTGTACAGGCTCTCTAACTGTCTTATCCACGGACCCTTGCCCTCTCGTGAGTAGCTTGTCGTGTATAACAGCAGGATGTGCGTGAGCGGATATTACCAATGGCCGTCGCGACAGTAATTGTCTGAGAATTACCCTGTCAGTCGGTTGTAATCATACTGCTGCCGTCTGGGTCAATATTTACTATATATGCTTCACCAGGCCTCTGGATTAGTATTTTACTACCATCAGGGTAAGATGAAATTTATTTGCTTTAGGGTAATTTCCTAATTGTCACAAGTATATGCCTTCATTCGGAGTTTTCGAGCACCAGAAAAGCGATCCTCAAAGTCCTTTATCACTATCTTTCTCTTTCAATATTTGTTTTCTTATGTTAGTTCCGAGTCTAAGCTTCGAAGCTGAAAAGTTGTTTAAGACACTCTTAGAAGCTGTGCCATTAGATTATACTGACAGATCTCGGCTGAAAATACCACAGTGCTCTCTGTGTATGATCCGATAATTAGTGCTCTTGAAGCTTGGAAGATCGATGGTTTTTTTTTTTTTTGTTGAAACCAGACTTTTCTAAAGCTAACAAGTCCACATAATGAAGCATGAGGGAACGCCACCTCGTCTATTATCTCGCTTTTGTCACATTTAGTGGTGAGTAATTGTCGCTTCTTGTGGTTTTCATATGGTCTTGTCGATAACCTCATTGAGTTTTTTTTTAAATCGGCAATATTAGTTGTACTCTGTGCGAGTACCATCATTATCTTTTCACACTATGCTTTCTTAACATCGCTTCAAGATTCCTTATTAGATGGTTCGTGAAAGCCCCCACCCTTCCAATTATTTACCTTAATTTTTGTTGAGTGGCATTACAATCTATAAACGTCAGTCACGAAACATTGGTCACATAGTATCTTGTGGATTTTCTAACTCTTCTATCTGACATGATATTGATAAACATGTTGGTGTTTTAATTAGATTCGATATGTTTCTTTGTCATTATTTTGTCTGTGTTCAAACATAAAGAAGACAACCAGCAAACCCCATTGTGTCTTCTCTTAGCAAACACTAAGCTGTAGAATCTAGCCCCGGCAGACCTAATGAACCGAGCAGGCGCACACCTTCAAGAAACCCGCTCTACGTGCTTGAGACAAAAAAAAGGTTGGGAAGAAACAGAATATGGGGTCTAGATGGACGGGTCAACAAAGCAATCTGTCTGTGTATAAACACGTCTGACCACCTCATGATGAAGGGCTCTCAGCAAGAGGAGAGCCAGTTCTTGTTGAGGAGATGTGTCAATTAAAGGATATGTTTTCTTTGCAAAAAAAATTCTTTTGTCATTGCTCCCATTTGTCGGGTACGCTATCTATTTATCTATGTTTTCTGTCCTCTACTACTGCCAGCATAATATTTTTTCGAGGCACTTTATGGCCTGACTGTGATTATCGTAACATAAAGAATCTTGATGCCGTCAAATACTTGAAAAATATTTTACCCCCAAAAGCGCAAGCATTCAAGTCTCCATTATTCTCATCTCTCAGAAGATGTAAAAGAATTCAAGAGAGTGAGGTGGTTGACCGACCGATGGATGTGTGTGTCTGTTGAAGGTCATCTCGAGGGTGTATGAGTGATATAGTTTATGGTTCCTAGGCCGTGAGAGGTCAAACTGGACTCGTATCACTCCTTTAAGCTAAGGAAGAGGCGCAAATTAAGCCATAGACGCAAGTTAGAGAAACAAAATATCGTTTATCCATATCGGGGTGCTCAAAAAGAAAGGTGAAATACACTGGTAGTAATTACTGATTTTTTTGTGAGTTAAAAATTATATATGAGATATGATTCGATCTAAAATATATGTATAAGCTAAAGACTGCAACGGTTAAAATAAGGTGAGTATTGTAAGCATTCAAGGAGTAAATGATTTGAGTAACTTGCTACAAGAGTATAGGATGATAAACAAAGATAAAATAAGATGGATATTGTAAGGCATGCACAGTAAACGGTGTACAGCGTCAAAAAGTTTGCATAAAACGAGAAGAATTTTTACTGAATGTCAAGTCATTTTAAAAATATGCGTTCGAGCCACCAATAAAGCGAAGTTTTACGGTACGGGAAAAAGACTCACTTTCATTACACCTGGGTTGGCCGACCACTTCAAATATATTCTCCCAAACCAGATATCTCTTTATATCAAGCACATAGCAAACAAAACATGAAGACAAAAATGTACAAAGTGTGAGTAAGGCAGTTAAAAGGATGGTTTGTAAAATTATTATGCTTATTGTAGTTAAAAATAACTAAGTTATAATTTTGGTTCGAGTAGAATGACGCGGAATATACGAGCACTAGAATATAAATGTAAAGACTACATAAAAATAAGCTTGTAACCATTGTTGTGCAAAAGTGACCCATGATTACTGGCTTGAGCATACATTTAGCTCAGATCTTCCTGAATTATGTATGTAGACAAAGAGAAAATAAACATGCATAGATATTCTGAAAAAAAAAAAAAAAAGAAGAATTTTTAAACCATTTTAACAAGACAAGTAATACAAGACTTAGTAATATTTGTTACTAATGTAAAGTTATTGGAACAAACAGTAGACTATATCAGTGAGGAACAATCAAAAAGTAGTTCTAACAAAGGATAATTATTTAGCATTCACAGGTTATCAGCTGTTGAAAAAGGTGCATTGATATTGTAGAACAACAATAAGCATCATAATTGTTGAAATTTTGTCACAGTAAAAACATAATGACCTTTAACGAAATAATAATGTTTAATTGTAACACTTCTTCAATACAGTGACCTTCAACAAGAACATATTGCTTTCTTCAATCCAAGGAGAAAAATGTAGACTAGAGATTTTACAGAGGTAAATATTGAAACACAAAACACGCAATCTTCAAGTCGATGGGCTTCGATTTCAATTTGATTTCTCGCAAATCTTCTGTTTGGAAGTCATTTAATTGAAGGCTAGGATGGGGTCCTTAGTTTTAAGTTGTCAGACTGCTCAGGCATCTCATACGACATATCGGAAGTTGCAGCCTCGTGCAGTACTGGTCGTGCACCTGTAGAGAAATCGCATAATCTTGTGCTGTGCATTGAGATTAGAGGTGTTGATTATTTTGTTTGGGTCGAGACATGGCAGACATCTCACGGTGTAAAGCCAAGATTTCTTGAAGAAGACTATGGGACCAGTGAAGTAAGACAAAATCTATTGATGAAATAATTTCACTTTCTGTGTCTCGAGCAGTTTTCGTACACAGACCCCTCCACTAAAAATAATTTTTTTGGATTATGTGATAATGGTTGAAAGAAAATTCCATAACCCAAAAACCCTTTCTTTGTTCTTTTTTTTCTGGTTTGGTTTTTTACATAACAGCAACAAAAACGTTTAATCTAAATCAATAAAAACTTAATATTCAAAATAATCAACTGATAAAGTTTTCTGTGAGTTTCGTCATTATATCTCCTTCACTTCATCCTTTCAAGCCCTCACCCCTCCCTAACCACTCTGTCTGTCTGTCTGATGTCTGTCTGTCTGTCTCTGTCTCTCTCTGTCTGCCTCTCTCTCCTCTCTCTCTCTCTCTCTCTCTCTCTCTCTCTCTCTCTCTCTCTCTCTCTCTCTCTCTTTCGCTTCTTTCTCTGTGTTTCTGTCTCTGTCTCTGTCTCTCTGTCTCTGTCTCTGTCTCTCTGTCTCTCTCTCTCTCTCTCTCTCTCTCTCTCTCTCTCTCTCTCTCTTTCGCTTCTTTCTCTGTGTTTCTGTCTCTGTCTCTCTCTGTGTCTCTATCTCTGTCTCTCTCTCTGCCTCTCTCTCTCTCTCTCTCTCTCTCTTCTCTCTCCTCTCTCTGTGTCTGTGTCTCTGTCTCTCTCTCTGTCTATCTGTCTGTCTGTCTGTCTCTGTCTCTGTCTCTCTGTCTCTCTGTCTGTCTCTCTCTGTCTCTCAGTCTGTCTGTCTGTCTGTCTGTCTCTGTCTCTCTGTCTCTCTGTCTGTCTCTCTCTGTCTGTCTGTCTGTCTCTCTCTCTCTCTCTCTCTCTCTCTCTCTCTCTCTCTTTCTCTCTCTCTCTCCCCCTCCCCTTCTCCCTTTGTGTGTTTATGTTTCTCATTTCTCCCTGCTGAATTGAGTGAATTTGGAAATCCCCAGTAGAACTCCTAATATTTATTAATTTATGGCCGTTTCAATGTTCACATTTCGTGACAAAATGTTAGGATTTAACTCCAGGAGATAAAGCATCGTCCACACAAACAATTTACTTCCCTTGTCACTTCCTGAACATGCGCAGTGGCGGCAGAAGATCAGTTTACTCGCCCACCCATACAGCAAATTAGTCTGGAAAATGGTTGGTTCGGTCAAAATGACTTGTCAGTTCTTTCTGTTTTTCTTTGCCTTTTCCTACATTTTTTTCTTCTCCTTCTACTCTCTTTATCTATACCTCTTTTCCTTTCCCCTCCTCACTCTTTTCTTCTTTCCCTCACTTTCATCCTCTTTCATCCTTGTCTGTTTTTACTTTGCCTCTCTTTCTTTCTCTCCGTCTAGCTATATCCTCATGCTCGTATAACTTAGTGCATCTTCGTAACTTCTAGACTCTCTTTAATTTTAATGCATTCTCTTTATTTTCATTGTTTCCCACCTATTTTTTTCCTGCAGTCTTCTGTCCAGTTTTTTCATGATTCATCAATTTCACAATGAAATTTTTAATTTAGTTAATGGATGTTCACCCTCCATCCCTTAATACATAATTCTTCTAATTTTTTTTAAATACATGTATAAAAAGTGTAGGAAAAGCCAACATCAGCAAGTGCATCTGATTATTGTTGATGTCGATCGAAGGTAATAATGCAAACTTTCAGGAATTCATGAATTTATAGTTGTATCATTATCTCTATTTTGCGTAATTTTTAAAATTAAAAAAAAAATTGGCAGAGGGAGACGGTAGCGTTCATAGTACCGAGAACTAAACATCATTTTCAAAGCAGGCGTTGCTGGCCGAACTTTCCTCATTTATATAATTGTTGTCTGTGCCTGCCAGTTCATGGTTCCTCAATCTGTCAATGTCAAGGGTCAAAAGATTTTACAATCAAGGCACCTTATTTTCATCCTGTCAAAGTGTCGAATTAGTTAACTTTTTTGTGGTCGCCTTTCTTTGTACTTTCATGATTAAACTGCCAATCTCCCCCACTGTATCTGACGGATCGTGGTTTTATGAAAACAGACAAAACAAAATACGGCGGGAGAAAGAGAGAGAGAGAGAGAGAGAGAGAGAGAGAGAGAGAGAGAGAGAGAGAGAGAGAGAGAGAGAGAGAGAGAGAGAGAGAGAGAGAGAGAGAGAGAGAGAGAGAGAGAGAGAGAGAGAGAGAGAGAGAGAGGGCGAAAAAATGAGAAACGTAGAGCCTAATGGTATGACTTGGATAACAAAGTAGGATGTACCATAGGAACTCAATATGCTCTGCTACTGTAGTGAAGGGCGCCACTTAAATTTAGTCCATTTCAAATTTCATTTTCAAATTAGAGTTGAAAATTTTGAATAAAAGAGATTGGCATAACTATTTCATTCAGAGAATTTCATTCTTTAAAAAAAAAACAAAAAAAAAACTCCATTCCATTTTGTACAACTGCGAAACAATATTATATTACGTCGCATTAAAAAAAAAGATGTGGAATAACTCCAAGGAGTGTAGAGTTCTAGTCTTTCATTAAGAATTCTTGTATTTGCTACACAATAATTACAAAAAAGGGTTAGATTTTGTTTTTTCTATCTCCGGGCAGAGCTTTCAACACGAATCTTGCAAATGCTCGGCCCAGATTATTTTCACTGTAAGAGGATGAGCGAGCAGGGAGGACCTCAGGTCGTGCTATATGCCTTGTCTATCTGTTTATGCGGTGTAGATTAATTAATCTTGTGGAACACTTCATCAAACTCAACTTTGAAAAACCAAACAGTGCCCGCATTAAGAAGATTAGGAACTTCTTTGTTTTCTTCTCTGCCTCTCCGCATTGATTTTTATTCCTGAAGCTCCTTGAATGATTGAAGTACAGAGAAATGTCAGACTTGTTTTATTTATCGTTCTTCTTCCTTGTACAGTTTTTAATATCTAGGTTGGTTCTTTATTCTCATCCTCATCTTTTGCAACACATCCGTTACACCCTTGAGATGGCATGCTCGATCTTTTGCAATCTTCCTAGTTTCCGCTGTGAGCTTTTGAAGACAGCTTTTTTGTGTCAAGTTCCTCTTCTTCAACACTTTTTCTTTTTGCTCACAATTATTGTTCTTAAATTCTAGAAAAAGCAGTCTTTTAACAGGGCATCTTTTGCGCTCAAGCTTTCAAAACTTAATGCTATAACTATTTTATACTCTGATAGTTTTTCAATGTAAGAGAAGTATTGATCGTCCCACATTTCCGTATTCTTAAGTATAATTGCGATAAAATAGTTTTAAAAGTATTGACTCACTTTTGAGGCTACTCAGAGGACTTAGAGGTCCTCCTCTTATTTACTTTCTTAAGTGTAGAGGCTGAGAGGTGTGTGAGTATATATATAATTATATATTACTTAAGAAGAGGTATAAATGAGGCAAGCAAATTATATGATTCAGTATTGCTCTTTTGTTTGCTGGATAATTTTACTGTTTATTCATTTCACCCCATGAATATACTCAATACAACATATCGGTATCTCCTGTTTTACAGTGTTTCACTATGTGGTGTCTCTTTATTGTGCTACCATACAGCACAACCACAACAAACTGATCTTTGACACAGTACTTCAAAAGCTGCACTAAGCTCACCATTTGTGTATGGCGCTTGCAAGTTTCTCAAACATAACATTGTGTATGTTATTGTTCCTTTAAATCCCGTAATCAAATTGATCACCTGCTGGCGAGAATGATCTCTGCCAGCAACTCCTCGTCTCTTCTCTAAATCCACGGTCATGTCTCTCCTCTCCTCTCTGTGGGATCCAAATCAAACCCTTCACGCCTGCTCCTGTCACTGGACTTCTGCTGAACCGGAAGCAAAGGGACCTTGGAGGGTTCTGTGCCCTGGTCAACACGGGGTGTAACTCTAGTGGGGCTGACAGGGCTATGAAGGTTAACTCGAGCTTTGGGAACGACATCTGTCTCCTGGTGAAGAGAACGTGGTATGAGATGTAGATGTTTAGCTTCTGATTTGAGTTTAGCCGCTGTGAATATTTCGGCTCTATATCGAAAACTATATGGAAGGATTCTTTACTTAGATCTTATACTATAACCTGCAGATCTAGATCTAGATCTATTACAGACGGTTATATATCTGCCGCCGCCTACATTGTTGATTGTATGCGTACTTCCAGTTTCATTCTTGCCATCTCTACTCAGCTGTGCTTACAGGAAAAAATTCGCACATTCGCCTTTTTCTTTTAAGAAAATGATAATCACATTTTTGCCTTTAACTTTCGAAAAACACTATTTTGGTGAAAAATAATATTACCCCTCCAATCTGTAAGACAATTTACAACTTTATGCCAAATTTGCGATTCCTAAGTGGTCTAGAAATGCTCGGTTAGATGGTCTTCATTTTTCGCCTAGCTCCTTTACCTGTACAAGTTGAATATTACAGGGTATATTCTTAGTATCTTATCCGTGTAAGATGTATCGAAAGGAACCACGAAAACGTTTTATTAACGTTTAGGGAAATTTTAGGGGTCGCAAAGTTACTCCAAAGGTTATGCTGTGAACCCTCTCCACGATTAGGCTACATCCACAATAACCTTCTAGTATGTAATACTTACCATACCATAAGTAATTGTTTTCACAATTCTCGCTAAATTCTTGTATAAAGTTCTGCGAAAAAAAGGGCCTCTCTCATTACCCCAAGGTATTGATAGTACTCTCAGACTCGCCCAGACTCTACACAAGCAACTCAACTTTTCGTCTCTCTCCGCATCCCTACGCTCACTCTCACAGAAGACGTCCGCGATTGTGCCATCTTCACAATAAACATCATCCCTTGTCCAGACGAACTCACTTGAACACTCCGTCTCGGAAAATTTATAAGACCCTACCTTGCCGGGACTTTGTATTATGAGTGTGAGCCGTTTGTTCTGGACATCAATTTTCAAATCTAATTCAATTTTTTTTAAAGATCATTATTCATCTATGAAACGTTAATGTCGTCCACGTATTTCAAAACATGCATACTGCATATTAATTTTATATCTGCTCAAAGTAACTTCAGAAATAAACCCGCCTCAAGATCAAGAAGTTAATTCCTTTTTGTTCAAGCACGACTCAGCGTCATTACTGAGTATGCAGATACCATGTTTAGATATTACATTCTCGTATTTCCCTGTCCTTTGCTTTCCTCACTGGGAAATCTAAAGCCCATTGTATTCTTGCATGCATCATCCAAAATCCACATTCCATAAAGGACCGGATGGTAAGAAGAGAATGCAGACGAGCAAATCATTTCTAGCTAACAATCTCTCTCTCTCTCTTCCACTCTCTCTCTCTCTATCAATCTATCTATCTCTCTATCTATCTATCTATCTTTCTATTTATTTATCTATCTATCTTTATCCATCTATCTAAATCTCTCTCTCTCTCTCTCTCTCTCTCTCTCTCTCTCTCTCTCTCTCTCTCTCTCTCTCTCTCTCTCTCTCTCTTTACGTATGTCTCCCTCTTCCTCTCGCTCTTTTTCTTTCTCATTGGTGTCCACACGCTGCCTCTTCCCTATGCATACCTTACCCATTCTCCCTCTTTGACTTTCTTTCTTAACCTGCCTCTCTGTTCTATATACAGCAGCCTTCTTCTCATCTCTGTCTGTCTGTCTGTCTGTCTGTCTGTCTGTCTCTCTCTCTCTCTCTCTCTCTCTCTCTCTCTCTCTCTCTCTCTCTCTCTCTCTCTCTCTCTCTCTCTCTCTCTCTCTCTCTTTCTCTCCCTCTCTCTGTTTTCTCCCGCCACCACCGTCCTTCCTTTTACATGAATATGTGCCTTTTATTTCTTTCATGATAAAAAAAACAAAAAACAAAAAACAAAAAAACAGACCGACACTTCTTGTGTAAGAGGTTTTACATTATCTGTCATATCGGCGAGGCATTGATTTGGATGATGGAAGAAATCACGTTCCATTCTTGCCGCCCTGTTGCCCGTCGCTTGTCCTCTATCAATACGACTTGTTTCCACAGAATACTCATCACAGAAGTCAGTGTGCACGAAAAAAGAAAAACCATAAAGAACTATATAAATTTATATTGTACAGTGTCCACGTAATCACGAACCCATTGAATCTTTTTTTGTTTTTGATTTATTGAAACATCTCTTTTTCGTCTTTTCGTCTTTTCGGTTTGTAAAGAATCTGTCTTTTTTTAACTGAAAATAGTTCACTACAGCATAAAAGTACAGCTAATATTTGTTGATTACCTTCAACAAAATACATTTTTAGTTGCCTCCTACAGAATGACTGTGTACCATCAAAAAATAGAATAATAAGTTTCATCTACCATGAAAATACTTGATGCGTATTCATATTTATACGTGAAATAGAATGTAATGTCTGCATTATGATGTACCACCAGGATTGCGTATGGTGATTTCTTCAATCAGATGTTCACATCCTCATCAGAAACAACGGCCTCTGTCACTTTGAGGTACGCTGGTTTGAGCAGAATGCTATTGACCATCAGGGCAGCGCACCAGCTCACACACAGCCCTTAGAATCAATGGGCGGTGAAATTATGGCGCCTTGATTTATAGGTTTGTGTGGTTTCAACGCGCTCAACACAAGACCACGCTGATGGAAGCATGATTGTACTCATGTTGGTTTTATCCTGCAGGTTCTAGCACTGTTCTAGCAAATATTAAGTGTCGGAGTTTGTTTGCTCTTTTTATTTCAGTGCTGCCAACAGAGGAAAGATTTAGGCCTAGTATTGACAAGAGGCTCTTTGGCCTCATTCGTAAGATTTTGTGATTTTGTTTCCTGTTGTCATAGGAATGGTGTAAACTCCATTAGATATAGCTTTTAGATCACACATAGACCTAAACCGTTTGAGTAAACAATTTAGTTTTAAATTATGTTGTCCTTTACTCCTTTAGTATTATTTTTATGCGCATCATTTTAGCTTGGTGTCAAATGATCTGAATTTTCTGTGTCTTTTGAAAACTTCAACATTTGGAATTTCTTTTGTTTTCAACGTTAAAAGTTCATCTCCTATACTAACATCGAGAAGCAGCGAGTGCTGCAGTCATTGTTAACTGCCTTAAACACTTTGACGTAGAGTTTGAGATTCTCTGGTAATGTTCTTCCTAGAGCGGAGACCGGCGGGCTGTTGTACAAACTTTATAAATATGTAATCAAAACATTATAATCTTAACTATATTATCACACTACGAGCTCTGAAATAGTAAAAGCAAAAAACGTTTTACGTTCTTTGGCGTTGGGTTGTAATAAGTAAAAGCTTATCACTATTATTTTTTTTTTTAGTTTCATAACTTTTGATCAAATTACGTTTTGTTTTTTTAATGAAGAGACGTACCTAATTTTGCTTGGATTAGTAGTCTTATTTTCATAAATTGTGTTCAAATTACGAGGTTGTTTTTTAATGAAGAGACGTACTTAATTTTGTTTGGATTAGGCAAAGATTTCGGCTATTACAATACCCCGAGAAGGAAAAATATTTCTCCTTCTTTTCTTTTTTTGCTTTGCAATTATTATTTTTTTCGCAAATTAATGTTCTATTACTTTTTGCAAAGTATTGCGTATTCGGTTTGCCTACTTTGAAATTCACATTATGATGAATTCGAATCGCTTAAGAATTTCAAAAACTTAATCACCCCAGTAATCTGACACGCAATCAAGAATGCTATTTTCCCGGACGTTCCATTCTGCTCATCATAAAATCCAAAGAATAGGGTTATACAACTACATTGATGCAGCTTTTGTGTACAAGTTATAAGCGTATCAGCGCTTAATATAACTTTAAGCCGCGCTGGCTGCTTTCGCACCAACATGTTCAATATTTTCATCAAAGATCGCTATAAAGAAAAGTTCATATTATTGTGCGTTTCATGAAATTGAACCTGCTTTTATTTCTAGTCGTTCATTTTATACATATTCATTAAATGTGTCAACCCAAATAAATTGAGTGACCTTTTTTTTTAATTTTTTTCCCCAGGTTCTACTGATTTTCAAAGAACGTTGGCAACACATGATGACCCCCTTGCGCCAGAGGAAACTCTGTACCAAATCTCGTTCAATCAAGATCTTACAGGCCACATGCACGTTTTCTATGACCTCTGTTTTAGCAATTTAATGAGTCCTTAAGTTCATAATACATTGATGGGTGTTATCCAAGCATGTTAACTTTACTATTGGATAAGCAACAATTCAACGCAATACTCGAATAGCTTTATTTTATCAATGCCCTTATCGAAGGGGCACACTACAGTTAGAATGGTTCATTTGTTAGACACATTGTGAATTTTCAAAAAAAAAAATTTTCAAAGACTTCTCATGTAGACCGTTTTCAAGATTTTTTAAAAGGCATAGTGCAAGCCTCATGCTGAGGAGATAAAATTAAAATTATTCAATGACCCTTCGCACGCCTCATGCCTCATTTCTGGGGCAGGATTCTGCACAGGCGCCAGTGACAGCATCCACGGCGACCACAACGGCAACGAAAGCAGCAGACGCAGCCCCGATACCAGGGGCTGACAGGACCGCCAGAAGATCTACCGCGAGCTGCGACGGTAGAGATGTAGAGAACATAGAGGACGAGGGCGGCGGGGGAGGAGATGGTGTTGAAGCGGCAGCAGGACGCAGAGCAACATCGATGGTGGCTTGGAACAAAGCGCCTAGTGACCATCGTTTGCCGTCACCCTCGTCCCAATCTCTCCACCCTCAAACATCTCCTGCATCCTCTTCCAACTACCCTGGTCCTCCATCTATACCTCCACCCCCACATGCCCATCACCACCAACTGTTCCGAACTTCTCGCCTCAACCTCAGGGGTTTCCTCAAACGATCTAAACTGTCCACTTCCGGCGGCAGCAGTGCTGACAGTACAGTTGCTGCCAAGAATGGTTATCCTGTCATGCTAAGTCACTCTTTGGAGGTGGAGTACTCTCCCCCTTCCTCTAGCCCGCCCTACCTGACGTCAGCGGTTGCGAGTACTACAGGGGGAGTAACTCCCAGTGTAGACAAGACTTACAACGCGCTGCTGCAGACGAGGATGGTGTCCGGCAGGGTCCATGGCAAGACTTCAATACAGTCCCGGATATATAATTTCCTTGAGCGGCCCACGGGTTGGAAATGTTTCATATACCACTTTACTGTGTAAGTATTCCTCCTGATCTTTGCCTTCGTGGTTATCTTGTTGACAAATACCTCCCGGATGCTAAGATATTTACGTTTTGTACTGTGGTTGTCTCTTCAGAGCAACGTTGCTGAACAAAATTTACTGTTGGTTTGTTGGTGTTACTGATGATGAAATTATTAATTTCATTATTATTATTATTATTATTATTATTATTATTATTATTATTATTATTATTATTATTATTATTATTATTATTATTATTATTATTATTATTATAATTATTATTATTATTTCATTACTATGATTATTATTATTATTATTATTTCCAAGCTGTCAGTCTGAGAGCAGGAGGCGGCGATTACTCGAATATTATTAAAGAGCGGCTCTGGAGTTACAGTCTCCGCCCTGATATTCGAACAGTCATTCTTCGAGAATTCGACTCCACATCGGATGTGGGAGCTCATCTTATCAGTTCCACCTTATTTGATGTGCAGAAAGGCCTGTGGTCACCTTGTTGAGAGCAAGCTATCTTAAAAAAAATACAAACAAAAAAAAACAGAATAAGCACAGTTAGATCCTTCGGTTTGATTCCGTAGACATTAAAGAAACCGTTTAGAAAACCGCGCGAGATGGCAATGATAGGAACTATTGACAAAGGTTGCGTGATTAAGTCGCCAGGTGAAATGACAAACTTATTCAGCAGTTTTATTTTAATAAAGCGCATGACAAACCTTATCGCATAAGTCACAAAATTATTCGTTCAGACCACGCGGAAGCAGATTTGTGTTAGATTATTATGTTCATTTTATCGTCTGGATTTATTTGGAACGCAGAGAAAAAATTAAGCGCATTTGCGTCAGCATATTTTAGGGGGATCGTTAACCTGAGAGTTCCGAACTTTAAAAGCGGCATGAAACAAAAGCGATCGATACATGTAGCTGGAGGAAAAGTTACACATCTTAATCTATTTCCGTCTGACATAGGTAAATATATTAAATAGCGCCTTTTAAAAATAATGAAATTTGAACGAGACGAGTTAGTATTAATAACTGTAAAAAGGGAAAAAAGTATTATATTTTTACTAAATGTGTACTGTTCACTGAATCATTATCCCTGATATCGTGCAAAACAAAATATTTCAATAATATACTTGGCATAGAACAACCCAAACTGTTTCTTCTTTTTACATGATCGTAATTCCTCTGCGACCAATTTTCTCTCTCTCTCTCTCTCTCTCTCTCTCTCTCTCTCTCTCTCTCTCTCTCTCTCTCTCTCTCTCTCTCTCTCTCTCTCTCCATCTATCTATCTTTCTATCTATTTATCTATCTATCTGTCTGTCTCTCTCCTTCTCTGTCTTTTTATCGATTTATCTACCTATCTATAGATTGTTTTTCGAAACAGACACTTATTAAACCATTACTTTGAGTATGAACATTCAGTAGATTGAAGCAATTCACTAGTCCATAGACTTTAATGTACTGGGCCAAAGAAACCAAAGAAATATAAAATAATATAAAGAGCACTAGAGTCTGCGAGCGAGTGTCAGTCACATGCCAGCTCAAAATAAGCTTTGTGCAAAAATAGCAACAAGTCTGATGATTTAGTTATTTTAAATTCCAGAAATGGAACCAAATCCACGCCTTCTCTCTCCCCCTTTCCATTTTTTGATAACCAGTTTTAGGATTAAAATATGACACCCGCGAAGGTAAATAGAATTCAACAGAATCAGAATGATTATCGAGAATGTCGAAGACACTGATATGATATCGGAAACTGAGCATCAAGAAGGGCATGGATATAGCGGGGCTTATAGAATCAGACAGATTATACAATAAAGTGGGCAGATAATACAATTAATAGCATAGCATAGGGCTCCTACATGAACCAAACGAACAGCTAACAGTAGAAAGTTCACTTATAAACGATAAAACTGGGCATCAAATAGGGCATGGTTACAGCGGCGCTTATAGAATCAGAACAAACAGAGAGATTATACAATAGAGTGCGGAGATAATACAATTAATAACATAAGATAGGGCTCCTACATGAATCAAACGAACAGTTAACAGTAGAAAGTTCACCTATAAACGATGTTTCTTACGAGATGTTAACCACGCCAGCAGTAAATGTGTGCGTGTTCTCCAGTTAAACTTGTACTATCAACGCACTATTGACAACTTTAATTGGTCACGAAAATTCGTGCATACTAACTTGCCATCTACAGAAAAAAATTGCGACCTTTAATAACTGATATTATACAATACAATAACCACCCCCTGACAGTTCAATAAAAAAAATCTAAAAAAGTCCACGTCACACCTGAAACAACCAGGTTTGGTGTTTTCTAGAATCAATGTTTTAAGATCTACATTTATAAACTGTGATACAAGCTGTGGTTTTTGAAGAAAGAAAGAAGATACGTTGCAATTTCTCGTGAACAAAAACTCGCGTCAAACTGATATAATGGAAAAATTGCTTGTACGAAGATTGAAAGTTGAACCCAAAATTATAGGCAATGGTTAGAAATATTGCGAATGGGAAAAAATGCGTCGTCAGAATGACATTTATCGTCATCAATAATTTCAGCTTTGTTTCGAATTTCGTTCGTTCTCCCCAATTTCTACCTCCTACGCCCATCTTTCCCTCACCCCCCTTTCTCTCTCTCCATCTTCCATCGCTCTACTTCTCTAACCATGTCTCTTTTTCAATCTGCCTTCCTCTTCACCCTTGCTTTGTTCTATCGCACCATGTCAGTCTTTATCTTATTTTTGCCTATCTCTCCCTCTCTTTCGTTATATCTACTTCTGAGCATCTTTGTTTTTCTTTCTCATTCTTTCTCTTTTTGACTAACTATTTAGATCTATCTATTTATTATATAGGAAACATAATTCACAAAACAAGAGAATGCTTCAGGAAATGTGCGGAAAGTGAAACAGTGATAGAGAACCTCACTAGAAATTTCCAGAAAATTTTCGCCAATGCAGTTAAAGAACGAAGAACTTTAGTCGAGATACGAGAAGTTGAGATGGTCATGGTCGATACCCCAGAGACGGTGGTAACGGATCAGGCTTACGTTGGTCATAAAAGTATATTCCTTCGGATAACTGTGCAGTGAAGACCGGAGGAAAATGAAGGATGTTGATAAAGCTGCAGAGGAAAAACAAGTCAGAGAACATGAGACTTCCATACGGGTACCTTGCAGATAATGGCCACAGTCTAGCTGTCGTTAAAATCATAAGCCGAGTTTTAAAATAACGATGCATGCATACCTTTAAACAAGTATATACACTTGGAGTCAATCGGTCGCGGGTGTAATATTGAATAAAACCCGACTACTTATCATAATTATGATTGTCGTGCGGCTAGGATACAGGCCATGGAGAGCCGGTAGCCAAAATGGAGTGCATGCTGTACCAGAGTTACGCACTTTCTGTGATACGCTCGAAAACGCTGTAATTGGTTAAGTTTTGGTCTCATTTTCTCTTTTGTGCCCTGCGCACAGGACTATATCTACTTGGTCAATAAGAAAAACGACAGCTTTGAATGAAATCACTTTCTTTTGAATGAGTCATGCAAGCTGTAAAACTGTTCACTTGATAATGTGAATATGATGACTGTTTTCTGAGTTTTGAATTAAAAATGAACCAGATGGTATCTTTTAAGAGGTAATTGTAACAGTCGTGGACGTAGCATCATTCTTCATATGTTAAGTTACTAGTCATATGAAAATTTTATCATTCGACCTGCGATTCATTATTTCCGATGTATTTCGACCCGAATTTTGTTGCATTATCACTAAGAAGATATTTGTTGAAAAAATATGAGTTGCATTAGGTTGACCTTAACATGACTGACGAGCCCTTGCACAGAGTTAGAAAACATACATTGACACTGCCACTAAAGAACGCGGACTCCATTGCTGTGTGATGATCGTTGCAATGACTTCAGTCCTCCTCGATTTCTATTTTTCTCAGAGTAGCCCTACTATGGGTGACCTGTGAGCCTTATTCTCTCTGCCCTGTTGTCTTTAATGTAGACTGAGGGTGGTCTGGGATGACGATGGAAGCAAGCCATTAATCAGCCTTGTGGTAAATTTCGCAATAGTATAATGAAAAGAATAGATCATCATGTGAGCAGAATCATAAATGTCTAGAATGACACCTAGACCAAAAAATGATGCTTTGTTACATACCATCTTTATATTTGTGCGTATAAATCTTCCTCTTACTTTTGATTTAGTCTGGATAACTAAAACACCGCCAGGAAATCGCTGGTTTATCTGTCCTAGATATCTTGCTTTCTAACTGCCCAGCTCATAGATGAAAGACCAGAATTAGAACGTGATCAGTCCTCTCAAGGTACTGCAGGCTACAAGAGATGGTCCCGGCGGGACGACTCCAGTTTACTGTCGTCTGGACAATCCCGCTGTTTAACCGACCTGTAACTGTCCCCATACACGCCAGGGTTAGCTCTCGTCGCTGCTCGCTCTTCACTTCACGGCTCGTGTATGAACACAGATTTGGCTTAACAAACTAATTCTAAAGCGCTTTTTTGTTGTTTTTCTTGGATGCTTTTGAATGCAATTCAGGAAGTGTAACTGAATCTTCCTATTACGTCCGCTCTTTTTTTTTTTTTTTTTTTACAGAAAGGTAATGAACTCTTCCTTACGGGTAGCATGGCAAAACGATGTTGGGAAGTTTTATATCCCAGCCCGGAATTCATCAAGAATATGAAAAGCCTATTAAAAATTTCCTTAGTCGGAGCGAAAAAAAATATGCGAAGATAAATTAATGTTTAAGATATTTAATTTTAGGAACAATAAAGAATAAGGTTTTAAGATTGACAATGTACCTGTGTGTTCCTTTACTATGTCCCTAGTAGACGGTGCAGACTCTGAGCCTCTCTGTCGGGTGAATCCTTAGACCAAGTAATTTCTTTTTTAATGACTTGTTAAAAGCTCGCGAATTCGCAAGATTGAAAGTTTAAATCAATACCCATGTATTAATAAATTTAACAGAAAATTATTGTACTCGCCATTATAATATTAATCTTGGTTGATCTATAGATCTAGATCCAGTTTGTCGTAGATCTAGATCTAGATTTCGATCAGTATCAATAGATATGGGTGGTTGATCAAGTGTTGTTTGTGGTGGTGTGGTTGGGGGGATTTGATTTTGATTGAGTGTTTCTACGTATCTGGATCGTCTTAAACGACGTCTCTTTTTCTCACCTGCCATCGTAATATCGATCTATCTTCCACAGTTAATTATATCACTCAGATTGAGGTGGTCTTATCGCTGGTTGGCCTAGGCTATGTGGGAGAGGTAGATCTAGATCTAAATTGAAGAAAAAGTAATGTCAAAGGTCTCATTTTGATCTATTGACACAAAACATTGCTTTTTAAAAAGTGGAGGTCATGTCCCTTATGTTTTGTTATTTTTAAGTGACTGTGTAAGTCTGTGGTGATGGGCAACGATCAAACTTTTTAGAATTACCGCTATCTAGTGAAGTTGATGGCCGTTGGGGAGGCGTAAATTGACGAACAAATAATATCAAAGATCTAATTTTTATTTAAGGACAACAAAACTTTGCTTTTAAAAAAATGGGGGTCATGTCCCTAATCTGATATATAGTATTTCATAAAAAAAACTATTTTGTAATTTTCAAGTGTCTGAGTAAGTCTGTGGAGATAGGCAAAAATTCGAGGAGGGGAGCACACAATGAGCACTAAATTTTTTTTCCATAAGTAGGGATAAGGATTAATCTCCTCATATTGCGACTTTTAAGGATAACCATGGTCACAGTATAACGAATAAGAGCATTCAATCGGAGTAGGAGAAAAGTTTCCGGGGCTGCATTTCCTTCAATCCAAAATCATGATGGAGCTAATGAGGAAAGAAATATGAAAATAAGAAATTTTTAAAATAATCATAGTGCCGGAAAGTCAATGTACAAACAGTGATCAACAAAAACATGGTGCAGCTCGTGAAGTGATACAGGCATACAACATAAAGTAGAGTTCATTGAATATACAGCATATCGGCTCCGTGTATTTTTCAATTTAAATTTAGTTTTAACATAGTAGATGTCCCTTTCAAACTTAATATCTCTTCAGAAAGCAATGTTGCATGGTGAAACTAAAGAGAATGTTAACAAGTTTTATTCAAACGTAAAAGTGGATTCATATTAGAGGTGCACAGATGCAAATTAATGTCGGCTCAAAGTTGTGAAAAGACGTGCGTTCATTAATGTGGCAGTGTTAAGAAAACAGAGCTGCCTGATGTTAAATGCTGTCGTTTTACCAATCCCTGAATTCCAGTTTTAGTTAGAATATCTGTAGCATTGACGGAGTTGTCAAAATAATAAAACTCGTGACACACCGCATTCTGTCTCTGAACATCGCAAAATATTCACAATGGGCTTTTTTCTAATAGAAATTGAATAAGATACTTTAAAAAAAAAACAAAAAAAAAAAAAACAGGCGGGTCTGAACATTAGGACTGAAAGGAAACAAAACGCAACATCGCGTGAACAGTTCCGTTTCCGTTGGATAAGATCAGCTAAATCTCTTGATATGATCCATCCTATTGATCACTGGATGAAACTGGTAGAAAACCTAATAGTTTAGCGAATTCTGTACACAGAGTTAAACAAGAATCATTCTCTTGTCTGTCACCTTTAGGTTTGCTTTCTAATGATAAATAAACCCTCTGTCTCAAACACACTGCAGCAACCGTATATTTGTATTTTTTGCTTATAACATCCTTATCGAAAACCGAAACAAGCTCGTACGAATTTTTGTTCGAGAGTTGCTTTTTGCATGCAGAAATCTGACAACGGCTCGTGTCTCTGATTTAAACCAGTTTTCAATGATGGCAGCCATCTTTTTTCTGCTTTTATTCATTAATGCGTTCACTAATGTTGTTCTATGTCCATATTGCAAATTAGTGCAATCAAATAGTGTATCGATAAAGTTGTTATTCATGGTTTACAGAATTAACATTGATGAAATAGGTTTTAACTATTTTTACCTCATTTTTAGGGAGGAGGGGGAGGTTGGGGTGCTCTTTGGTTGGTACATTGGTACAGAATATGTAAGTAAAAACGCTTACAATTATTTCAAAAGATTCATCAATAATTTGAATAATTAAAGAGAGGAAGGAAGGGAGGGAGGGAGTGAGAAAGTGAAAAGGAAAAAAAACAGAGAGAGAGAGAGAGAGAGAGAGAGAGAGAGAGAGAGAGAGAGAGAGAGAGAGAGAGAGAGAGAGAGAGAGAGAGAGAGAGAGAGAGAGAGAGAAAAGGGGGGGGGGGGAGATCGATGAGAAAGAGAGAAAGACATGGAGAGAGCGAGAGAGAGAGAGAAGAGACACACACAAAGAGAAAGGAGGGCGCAGGGAGAAAGAGAGAAAGACATGGAGAGAGAAAAAGAGAGGAAGAAGAAGAAGAAGAAGAAGAAGAAGAAGAAGAAGAAGAAGAAGAAGAAGAAGAAGAAGAAGAGAGAGAGAGAGAGAGAGAGAGAGAGAGAGAGAGAGAGAGAGAGAGACAGAGACAGAGAGAGACAGAGAGAGACAGAGAGAGAATGGAGGGAGAGAGACGAAAGAGTTGTGCATGTTAGTTACTAATGTTCGTTTGTTTAGTTTCTATTCTGTTTCCGAAGTGAGAAATCAATCAGATTTTATTCAAATTACCCGCACATGAAGCCTAAATCTCGATGACCTGATTCCGAGCGAAATGGGAAATTAATTCTAAATGTTGTTTTATTGAACTGTCCCGTCGTGGATACTTACAAGCGGTCAGCATTGATCGGCCACAGATTAAATGGATTCTTAAAGCAGTGCTGAGCATCAGGTCTGTGTTAAGTTAGAAGATTCGTGTTGGTTGACTTGAGGAACATGAAAATCTGCGGGTTAACAATAATATCAAGGTTGTAAAAAAAAATAAAAAAAAAAAAAAAGAAGAAGAAGAAGAAGAAGAAGAAGAAGAATGATGATGATGATGATGATGATGATGATGATAATGATAATAATAGTAATAATAATAATAATAATAATAATAATAATAATAATAATAATAATAATAATAATAATAATAATAATAATAATAATAATAATAATAATAATAATAATAATAATAATAATAATAATAATAATAATAATAATAATAATAATAATAATAATAATAATAATAATAATAATAATAATAATAACTGAGGCATTACTTTTTGCATACCTTGCTTTACTATAAGATGAATCTAAACAGATATGTATATATACAGCAAATGTTTTAAAAGGTATAAGAAAAATAGAAACGACCACTTTTGATTCTTTTATATAATTTCGTAGCTTTTTACTTAATGAGGTATTATTTATTGGAGCTGATTCTTTTATCTGACGCTTAAAATGTTGTAGTTAAATTTTTTTTCCAAGCCGTATTGACGAAATTTTGATAGACCGACTCAATCAGTTTACTTAAACTTTTTATCTCTAGATATATGAAAAAATCGTTAAGTTTTGGGACGATCAAAAATCAACTGTTATAGACTGTTGGGACAATGTATCCCTTATTACGAAAGAAAGAACATTCTTTGCGGTAAAAAATATAACTACAAAAAAAGAGAGAAAAAAAAAAAAGAAAGAAATCAAGAATAAAGCAGACAACGCGGGATGATAAAAGCGTGGCACTTTGTCGCCACAGTAACATTATTACTGACGTCTGGTTCTAGCAGTAGATACAATAACCCTGCAGGTCTCGAGGGATGGCTCCACAAAGCCTCACAAAGTGGTGGCAATAAAGAATCCAGTCTCTGCTCTCAAAATTGCTTTTGGGAAAGAAGTTTGCGAAGACTTTGCAAGCACTGCTTCTAAATGGTGCCGTCGAAAATGTAATATTCTATTTACTCTTGGAGTGGACAGAAGCGGCTGTAGCGTCTTGTTCTTCCCATAGGTCGTAGCTTTGGTGGCCATTTGGACAAAAGGAATTTCCCATTCTTTTTCTTCATCCGGATTTGGTAGAATGATGTTGGCTAAGAACATTTTTTCGTCCAGTTTGATCCCCATGTCGTGGCAAGGAACTGATTAAAGCAGAAATGAGAGGATCCACAATTTCGCCATTGGTTCCCTTTCTTTGAAAAGGACATGAATTGTGTGTGCATGATGAGGATCTTCAGCGACTGACAAGAATTTGGGTTCAATAATCAGCTATGACCTTCCTCCATTCTACCACCCAATTTTAATGTGGTTAGATCAAATTAAAAAAAAATCAACATCAAACATACAAACTATTATAACACCTGCAATGTTATACCCTTTTTGGGTTTGTATTTTTCTTTCTTTTTTTTTCGAATGTGGCGAGGATCTACAATTCTAGATCTCGAGAACACATTTAAAATGTAGTTAAAGATTAAGCCGATATCTAGATTTTGTACATCTTGATTTGATGTAGATCTAGATAAATCTAAAAATCGTTGAAAATTGTGCCCACAAAGCATAATGATAATACCATTATAATGCATTACTCTCGGTGACCTTTTCAGCCCCGTAATAATAAACTTATTCAAAGAATGCTCACAGCCCTTTAAATCAGCAAACTTAGAATAAAAATATTTGATACAAATCTGCTTAAAATATCTTGTATCTCAAATCTAAGTATTCATGCACAGAACTATGCGAACATACATAGTAAGTTAATAAGCACATCATAAAAGTATATAACAAATCCAGAAACATAAGATCTTCATATTATAAAAACAAAAGGATAATCTTAAAATTATCATATTATAGAAAAATAAAGTAAGGGCGAGCACATTACCAAATAAGAAAACCATTATATTCAGGCATATTTGTATATTATGAAATCATTATATCATTTAAGCAGCAAAATTCCTTCATTTATATAAGTCGATTAAAATGTAATACAAATCATGAAGAGCGTGACGCGTAATGAAAAACATTACATTCTTTATTACAATATATAGACCTATTACCTTAAACTCGGTTTTTTTTTTATTTTTCTTTATCGAGACGAAATCCCATACCAAGGTTTAATTTAGGTTTTGGTCTATGTAAACGTGAATCTGTGAATCTCGATAAAAATAATAACAAAAACAAAAATATGAAAGGTCTTTTTTATCTCTTTGACTTAAGAAATATTCCTGTTTAGATGCTTTCTTGACTCCTGCTTTAAAAGTTATTCGATAAATAAAAAAGAATATTTGTATGCCTCAAACACTTATTTTTAATTTGATACATTTTAACTTTTTCAATTAAGATGATTAAAGTAAATAATGGAAGCAAATAAATAAAAGAGTCATTAAAGCACTCGTATGAATATAACGCATAATCATGTAGATTAGATACTTTTTTTGCCAATAGATGAGAAAGTTTATGGTGGCTCTAAGTAAAAAAAAAACCCACCCCATTCCGACTGTCAAATCAAACTTCTTTTCTGAGGACGTTGTTAAAAATATTTAGTAGTGAGTAGTTAGATACTTTGATTTATTTTTAACTTCACACTAAGCTGACTAGCAATTTTAACATCGTCGCCTGAGAAATGGGTAAGGATTACTTATACAATTTATGCGGCATTTCAGATACATTTTATTACAAAAACATGGCTTTAATAACCTGCCAGCACAACTCAATTACAAACAAACAGACAACGTAATATTTACAGAATCAAAATGAGAGAAAACTGAAATACACATAGCCACAAGACTCCAACGAATATCCGTTTGTGTTCAAAAAATAATAAGGTTCATGAATTATTGAATCTTTTCCTTGATTAGCTTGCAGAGTAGCCCCTGGGGTGTGCGAGCGGAATGTGTGTCGTCTCTTGCAAACCACATTGATAGCTGATTAAGGGTTTATTTGTACGTTTGCAGCATGATTCGAAAAGAAACGACATGAAAAGGAAATTTACTCAGGATTATTTTAGAACTCCAAACACAAATTAGCATCGCTATAATATTTATGTCCCCATGATATCTCGCAACTGTTCGACATGAAGGCGTAGCGAACAATGGTTCCTACCACTGAGGAGTGGTTAACCTGTGGGTCCTATTGTCCTCTTTGTACGCCTTTTCTTTCCACTGATTCTTTCGATTTCATTTATCCTAGCTCTTTTCCTACTTCCCTATTTTGCCCTTCTTCTTCTAATACTTCTCTTTCTTATTCATTGTCTACCTTCTCCCTCTGCTTTTTATCTTCGTCATTCCATCACACCTCTTCCCGATTCTACTTATTTTCTCCTTTTTTTTCCTCCCTCCCTCTTCTTCTTCTTCTTCTTCTTCATCATCATCTTCTTCTTCTTCTTCTTCTTCTTCTTCTTCTTCTTCTTCTTCTTCTTCTTCTTCTTCTTCTTCTTCTTCTTCTTCTTCTTCTTCTTCTTCTTCTTCTTCTTCTTCTTCTTCTTCTTCTTTTTCTTTTTCTCTTCCTCCTTCTTCTTCTTCTTCTTCTTCTTCTTCTTCTTCTTCTTCTTCTTCTTCTTCTTCTTCTTCTTCTTCTTCTTCTTCTTCTTCTTCTTCTTCTTCTTCTTCTTCTTCTTCTTCTTCTTCTTCTTCTTCTTCTAGAAACGCCGGTGTCTATCAGTTTCGCTCTGCAGTTCTGTTGTCTTTGCGGCGGTTAATCCCTAAGACTTCTGCATGATTGCAAAATAAAATTAAAACTTTCAAGTTGGAAAAAAAGGGACAACTATGCTAAGATGAGGCTGGAAATAGACAGAATTACAACTGGGTAATTAAATAGCATTATTAGGGCATACAGGAGCCAACAACTTGCTTTAACTTAGCAGATATAAAAGATCACATTATTATGCGTTCGTTATGGTCGTTTCTGAGATTTCACTCATCTTCTGCATGTCATAGTGAGTAAGTATAGCACTTGAATAACTATAGGTGTCTTGGGGGGTGGTAGTTTTATTGGTTTTTTTTTTCTTGTGTTTTTTTATTTGTTTTTGTTTTGTTTTTTTGTTTTTTTTTTGGAGGGGAGGTGTTTGTTTATTTTTTTGTTTGTTTTGTTTTTTGAGTAGCGTATAAGACTGTAAACGCATGTGTACATTACGAAATGCAATGTTGTAACCCATATGAAACAGAGATTCAAGTTTTTTCGGTTTCTTGTTCAGCCAACAAAGAATGTAAACAGAATCAGTTAAATTTTTCCCTATTTTAATCTTCTTTCATTTGCAGAGAATTTAAGTTTATGAAATTAAATTCGTGAAGTTACCATTCCTCAGTTCAAGGTTTGATTAGAAACAATAAGCTTTATATCACGTCCAGCTTAGCTCAAGGAAAGCGTTGTTTTGATTTCTGAATATGATACGCAGTTTATGGGCCACCTGACCCTACTCGCAATCTGAGGTGAAAGAATTTTACATAAGGATGTAGCATGAAATAGGAGAGCACTACTAGAGCTTGCTAGGGCTGGTCATAGATCTTCGTCTCGTACCCAAGACAGATGCTTTTAGCCAAGGGACAAGGGGCTTTTAACTCTTTGACCTTCGCGCCGGGTAATCCTGATGGATCGCTTTGTCTGGAAATGTATACCCTATTGTATTCTTTTCTTTTCTAAAACTGTAACCGTATCCATTGTCAATCAGTGTGTATATGTGAGTGTATGTGGAAGTGACGTAAACTAAACTAAACTTGACGTAAGGCAGTTAGTTAGAATCATCTCTCAAGATTCCTAAATTGTCCCCTTCCTGCCCTGTAGATTGGGTACGTTGACACCGTCGTTTCGGCTTGTAATTGCGCAGGTCCCAAGTTCTCTCCGACATAAACCTAATTCTTCTCAAATAGTCCTACCTCTCAAGCTGGATAAACACGGACAACTGCTAACCAGGCGTTGGTTTTAATTGCTTTTCGCATTTTTAAAGAACAATTATGTTGTTACATGTCGTTTCCAGTTTTCGTTTATAATGAGAAGTTTGCTGTTGGATCAATGGAGATGCAGACAATCTTAAAATTATAGTTTCAAGTTATGTTTAACTCATTGGTCATTTCCAGTTAGGACTAAGCGTGGCCTATTTTAATATTCTGTGAGTGCCATGTGGTTCTTGTATCTTGCTGGGTAGTACGGAGGTCATACCCAGATAAGGTGACAAGAAAGCATGACACCCCAGGTGAGGCATACTATACTTCTCTTCGCTCTTCTTTACATATGAAAACCTATAGACCAAAATGGTGAGCATCAATCGATGTTTTTAGCATTCAGTTAGTTGTTCTTCAAGTTAAATGAGACCAAAGAGATGAAAAGATGGAACTATCTACTGACAGGATGAGAAAGATATCTTGTATACCGGGTTCTGTGGATGATAGGTCTAGTTCCTCCTGCTCTTACAATGGAAAAGGAAAAGGAAAAGACTGCGTGAAGTAATAAAATGTCTGTGTCTTTACTGTCTAGTAATAGCTGAAAAGCTATCACTTTAAATCTGTCATTTTATAGAGCACTTAACTTTGGCTATAAAGAACATACTTTCAATATCGGGTCAAATGTAGATTTAAAGAGTGTTTCAAATTATCCAAAAGATTAGAATGAGCTATTCATTCTAAACCGATGTCACAAAACGGCGGTTAAAAATGCAGGACCCTAAAGTTGGTAAACTGATATTAAACCAGATGAGGAGCTTTATATAGCGTGGCCACACCTCTTTTGCCAAACATTCAATATTATTCTCCTTGCATCTGATTCTACTTTATTTCCAATAAGGCAAATGAAGGTTTATCTCAGACCTTCTGGATCTATCATGAAAGACGGAGTTGATATGCACTAGTTATTGGCTGGTTTCAAATGGTCTTTTGGAGCCTATAGAATATATTATATCTCCAGCAAGTAAGAAGTCAACAGTTGTAACTTCGGCTTTAAGGGTCCCATTTTTGCAAGGCTTTGTAATTAATACATGCAAACTGAAACAGATTTAACAATTTTTGCGAAGGCTCCACATAACGTCAAATGCCATTGATTGGTCTTTCTATCAAATGGGCAACATGCTTCATTGATATATTTCTTGTAAGTAAAATAATCTAAAAATCTTTGCATTTTGTGATAATTGAAATGAAAACGCTGCATAAATGAGAATTAGTAGCTAATTTTTCAAAATCCAAGTCTATTTATAGATCATTTTAAGCATTCATTACCATGCAGGCTGAAATAATAATGGACAGCTATGAACTCTCACAAGGCAGTGCACCTTGAGGCAATTCTTGGGGAAATTAATAGCCTTCTGATAAACTTAAAAAAATATTTAATTGAATTAGGAAAATCCAGAAATAGTTGATTTCCCATGCTATAAATCAATTCAAGTTAATGGTCCGCGGCTAAAGTGCTTGAGAATTTTAATTAAATCATTTTTATTGAAGCTTTATTGCGTAGCTCAAGGGCAATATGAAATAACTAGGAAGTTGGTCTCGTTGTTTCTTAAAACATCTAGATCTAGGCCAGTGATTGCTAAAACAACTTTTGTCCAGGTTTTCTCAAGAAGGGAACCGAAACACAAGCTCTTTCACGATGTGACGTTGGGTCTATGAAAAACTAAATAAAGTCATGTATATATATATATATATATATATATCGAATAACTAATAGCGCGCTGGACATTTGAAGATAAAGATGATTAATAAAGTAATTACACGTACCAAAGTACACTAAATTAATCCAGATCCACATTGCTATTCAGTAAAATTACATATTGAAATATCTCGGCGCCTAAGTTAATGATAGTCAGACTAGAACGAGCATTTAAACCCCAGACCGCCAGAGGAAGTTTTAAATCCGACACAGAAAATAGGCCTTGTCCCAGGAGATAGAGGTGAAACCAACAAAACAGTGGCTTTTGCCTGTACTTTTATGGAATAATAAAACAGCAGCATGAATGAACCAAAAGATATTTTTGTCGGCATTCAATTAAGTTTTCTTTGCCGAGATGCAATATTCTTTAACAGTAATCTTGAGAAGAATCTCAAGAGCATTTTGATAGAAAGAAATTAGAAGAAAGTTCGAAATTGAATACAGAAAGCTTTCCTTTTCCCCCGCAAGCCTTACATTCTAGAGGATTATAAATTTTCTTTCAAGTTTAACCTAAAAGTAAAATTTAATGCAGACAGTTTTGCTTTCATTTTATAATATCAAAGCTAAACATCAATTATTCATTTACCTAGTTAATATAAGATTTTATTCCTGTTTACTGTTAGATGCAGCCATTGAAAGCATAGGTTGATATGAGCACATTAAGTTGTTTGGCATTCATTCTGCGTCACCAGTTACTGTCATGCAATAATATAGATAAGAGTTTAATCATTTACATTCCGTCCTCAAACGGCAATCATTGAGCATTTATAATGCAGGGTAAAACTGCAATTTTTCCATTTCATAAAAATTATCCTTCTTTTTTGAGAGTATTGTATTCTGGCCTCCTCATACTAGTTCAGTCGTGTCTTGTGAGGATCGTGTGCAGAGAAAGCTCGAAGTAATCTAGGAGAGGGTAGACTACATAACTATGTGAAAACAGTCTATCTGTCTGTTTATGAAGAGGGCAACCTACATAATTATGTGTCCAACAATCAGTCAATTTGTTTATGACGAGGGTGAACTGCATAACTATGTGACAAACAATCTATCCATCTGTTTATTAAGAAATAAAACTTTATAATTATGTGTCCAACAATCAGTCTATCTGTCTATGAAGAGGATGGACTACAGAATCATGAAACAGTCATATCTATCTGTTTATGAGGAGGGTGGACTACATTATTATGAAACAGTCTTATGTATCTGTCTATGAAGAGGATGGACTACAGAATTATGAAACAGTCTTATCTATCTGTTTATGAGGAGGGTGGACTACAGAATTATGAAACAGTCTATGTATCTATTTATGAGGATGATGGATTTCATAATTATGAAACAGTCTATCTATCTCTTTATGAAGAGGGTGGACTTCATAATTAGGTGTAAAACAATCAGTCTGTTTAAACTGAAAACAAACAAAAAAATTGTTATTGACATAAAGAACCCCGAAACCAATGCTGAACAGATCTAGATTTTACGACAAATCTCCGACAGAAGAGAACTATACCTCTATCTACCAATAATGACTTTTTTGCAAGGCAACCATATCATTATGCAAGTTTAAATGCGAAGCAATATTTCAAGATGAGCTGTCGCCAAAAAATATCACCTCTTACTTTGACGGTTTACATAATCTATAAACAACTTTTGATTCACCAACAAGATGACTGACGCACGATCATTGCATAAAACAATTCTAGCATTTAGCCCTAGAAACTTACAATACAGTTCGTAACGTTTTGTCTTTGCTGTGCATAATAAGAATGATAAAATTTCATTCATTCTTGTCATATTAGATCTAGAGAAGGCGAAAGTATCATCCAATAAAATGCTAATGTACAGCTCAAATCACATAATAAAATGACATTCACCTAACGCACAGCTTGGCGGTAAATTTAATGACGCCACCTATTCTATCATTAAGAGAAATAAAGTCATTATAAAAGCCGGAAAAAATCGATGCATTATCATTTGTTTTCAGCCTGCTTACATACTGAAATAAAATGTAAACGCTGAATGTCTTCTACAAATCTTAAATTTTGCATTTCAATCTTGCAAATAGTTCTATTCCAAGTTACAATGGAACAAATTGAACTGTTCGCTTCCCATTTAAATCCTTTAAAAGCACAACTCTGTAACTTGCTTTTAGTCTTGCTAGAAGATTCTTTAAGTTAAAGAATGAAAAAACGAATGTTTATCTCTTGGGCATAACTAATATATATAAATCCGAGGATCCGTAGTAAACACGGGTGAAAGAAGGAATAAAATAAATTACTTTGTAAATAATCACCCAATATAAACTTAAATGGATAAAGATGGCATAATTCAAAATTACAATCGTCATATAGACGTTTCGCCTTTATTGCCTTCATCAGTAACCTAACAAAAACATAGAGAATATGTTTTGTAAAGTTACTGATGAAGCCAATAAAGGCGAAACGTCTATATGTAATTCTGATTTATGTCATTTTTGTCCATATACGTTTAGGTTGGGTGGTTGTTTACAACTCAGTTTATAAGATTCATTATAATATCTTAGTATAAAATACGTCACAACTAAACCCTAAATCTGAAAACTTCTAAATTTGACTCTATATCAGAACAAGTTGTAAAAAAAGTCAGCTCAGGGATTTTTTTTTCTTTTTCTTGTTGGGTAAGAGGGGGATCTAGTAACTCTGAAATCGATGGAAATATTATCGTTTTTTGGCGCTATGAAGGAAAACATAATTAGATCAATTTGTGTGATGCTTTGTTCTTCTTAGAAACAACAAACGAACGTATTTTCTCTTCAGCATAAAAGAAAAAGGCTTTTTCGTGCCCTTAATGGTGAGGGACTTGTTCAGACCTGCTTGTTAGAACAAACTGCAGCCTCAGTAAACGAGACAAGACCCATACTTATCTTTTCTCATACTTAAATCAGTTTGTCTCCTAGACAGATGAACTAAGTTTAGCTAGCAGCTCACATTATTGTGTGATTTAATCGAGGGACTGTTGTAGGTCGAGAATTATAAATCTTTACTGTTGGGAAGCGATGTCGAAATTTATCCTTTACCATCTTAATACTCAGGTAGGCCAGGAAAAATAATGTGAATATAATGAGTAGTCAAGATTTTACCCGTATCTTGGTCTAAAGTAGTCAGCATAGGGTCATTCTGAACATGTCTTACAATTAGTGTAGTCCCTAGTTAAATTTTGTACATTTGTGTGCCAGCGTTGCCTGGAATATGATTATAAAGGTAGAATGATAAGGTGTGAGGTTCTGGGTAGAATTAGCATTGCTAGGGGGGAATGTGCTGTAGCCAGGTAGATGATTAACCTTGAAGAGCATTGTGTAGAGTTAATACCACAAGTGCAGGCTATTTTGTAGGGTTAGCTTCCTTCACATGGATGATCCCTCATGTAAATTATTGTAGGGTTTGTACTTATCGTGTAACCCTTTTATATCAGCAGATTGCTTACACTAATAGCTCGTTTGTTGTGATTGTTTCTAACTTTTTAAAATTCTACAGACCATTTGCGGCATACACTGATGGGATCTCATAGTACTAGACTTCTTTGTTTCAAGCCCCAAACAATGCAGACGTTAGAACGGGATTTAACATGGGGCATTTCCAGAAAATATGGTGCTTAACTTTACTTTAACAGTAAGAGAGAGAGAGAGAGAGAGAGAGAGAGAGAGAGAGAGAGAGAGAGAGAGAGAGAGAGAGAGAGAGAGAGAGAGAGAGAGAGATAACCCCAGGCAGGTAAACAGGCAAGCGGACTAATAAGGATATAATCATTCAGGAAATAAAGCCAAAAATGTCACAACACAAAGACACGATAAAAACCTACAGACAATGGCATGATGGCAAAAAAAAAAATGGCAAATAAATTGAAAAATAAAATTCGATTTAGGAATAAAACATTTTCCAATGACGATAAAGAGATAGAAAGTGACGGGCTAAAGCAAGCAAAACAAAAATTGGTGCAAGTTGATACAAAGAAACGTGTTTAACGTAGGCCGTAGAGGCTCGTTAAATTGGATTTGCACGGCACAGTAGGATGTCTGAGATTGAGTTAGCTGAACAGACATCTATTTTGGGAGCAAAGACAATCTTAGGTGTTGAGGGACCGAGGAAACAGAGCAATTTTACCTCTTAACAACTGCGTAATATGAGGAAATCTGTTGGGCGTTTGGCTCAAGCGAAGAGCAGCTATGAATGTCTCCTAACAAAACAAGGAAAACTTTCACTACAATTTTCAAAGAGTGTGTTGGAAGGGAATGCAAAACAAGGGCTTCAACAATGGATGGCTCAACAAAACCGAAGCTCAGGTTGACGATAATTTCGAGACTTGAAACGGGGAGCCAAATAAAAAAAGGGATGAAAACAAATTTGGAAAAGCGACAGTTACTTAGAAGAGAAAGAGCGAGACAGTCAAAGAGACAACTGAACAGATAAACATGGGTACGTGAGGAGGGCGTATTAGAGAAAAGAAAGATAAAGAACGCAGCAAAAAGATAGAAAGAGAGAGGGAAAGAGAGAGAGAGAGAGAGAGAGAGAGAGAGAGAGAGAGAGAGAGAGAGAGAGAGAGAGAGAGAGAGAGAGAGAGAGAGAGAGAGAGAGAGAGAAAGGAGAGGGCGAGTGAAAGATAGAGAATGGATTTTGAGATAAAAAGAAAACTGGAGCGGGACAGACTGCTCGAGACATTATTGGAGTTACATAAAACAATAATTTGTCTATTTAAAAAAACTTGAGAAAATTCTATTGATTTTCGTTTAACAGCATTTGAATTTGGATTAGAGCAATCAGAGGACACAATACTGATTTATGATAATATTCAAGTTGTCATATCTCCTTTTGTTTGAAGATTGTATACCCTTTTATATTAACAAATAAAAGCAATGCGATGATTCCTTGATGTGCATTGTTTCCGAAAGTTTTATTGAAATAGGATCTAGGAAGCTAACGGAAAATATTCATCGTAAATTGTTAGAATTTAGCTTAATGTAAGTTACGACAGCAGCAATGTTGATGCAATTCACTTTTTAGCTTTTTCCACACCGAGCTTTTATGTCTCTCGAATAACAGTTCTGGAAGAATGCGAATGTCAACTGCCATTCATTATATTTTCAAGGCTGTGCTGGTTTTTATTGCGCAAAGCTTTTGTTAATGCGTTTTATTCTGTTGTTTTGATTTTTGTTTTTGTAAGGATGTTTCTTGTAATGTTGTTTCTAGTGTGAAAGCTTTGTGTTACTTTGGTAATGATGAAGTGCATGTGCGATGGGGAGAGAGAGAGAGAAAGAGAGAAGGGGTGGGGGTCGGGGAAGATAGACAGAGACAAAGAGCTACAGAGACAGACAGGCAGGCAGACGGAAAAAAACGTAGGGTTAGAGAAGGATAGAACCAAAGTAGAGAGAGAAAAAAACAATCTGAGGTTTCCTTTAGATTAATTGCGGGATATTTTAATTGCAAGAATTCAAGGTAAAGCGGCATATTTTTGGTGAGTTTTTATATTAGAATAAAATCATAGTTTTGCGTATGTTCTTTCGATTTCTTCTTCCCGAACTGAGCTATGAAGAAGTAACAAAAAAAAAAAAAACGATTTTCAGACAAGAAAAAGATGAAAGGAGAAGATAGGATATATGCTCGATTTAGGATCGTTAGAAAGGGAAAAAGAAAGAAAGATTGTGTCTATGATGGGGGAGGAGTAGAGGTAGAGCTAGACAAAGAGAAAGACAATGAGAGAAAGAAAGAAAGGCAAATACATGACTTGACTGTTATAGATGACGGCGACTTCTCTTCATTAGCGCAAACACATCGAATACTCTTTAGAAGATGACTTTCAGCATGTTATGTTTTAGCAATATTGCAATGATAGGAATATTACTAAATCTTTAAGATTTTATGTGTATTTGCGTAATGGTAGTCATTGCACAATCTTCTTTGCTTATAACCTATCATCATCATAATTTTTTTTTATTTTCGTCGATTTAGTAATGACAGTCTCGGATAAAAAAATAGACTGGTCGAAAGATTAAACAAAGATTGAAATGTATAAAGAGATAGGTAGACAGAATATACGTGTTTAGGTGTATAAAGAGGTGAATAGATAGACAGATGAGTGTATCGATGATTAAGAGTTAAACATAAATATATAGACATGCATTTTTGTCGATAATATACGTGGACCTCCTCTGAGTGGACCAGCAATGGTTGATGGAAGATCTGAAAACGACCCAGTTTCTTACAAAGCACACAGAAAAATCTGGCGAAATGTAAAGCTTAATTTTTTTTTTTTTCATCAAGAAGCTTTTAAGCCTAATGTTTGAGAGAAACGAATATTGAAAACAACAGAAAAACATTTAGTTGCACACACAAAAAAATAAAATAAAGAAAAAATTATGTTAATCAATTAGCCAATTTGCAAAGCAATGTATTATAATGCCTACCTGAAACTGCTGTTTCAACAGAAAGTATTTAAAAGGAACGTTTAGCATAGAACTAGAAGATGCATTTTACGAGCTTTTTAAAGCGTTTATTTTGTTTTCCATTAATAGTCGGTAAGGATCTCAGCCATCTTTTTTTTAAACAGTTTTCCATGCTATACTGTAACGTTTTTAAAGATTCTTTTTCTTTTGTAAATTTTTTCACATCTCATGTTATGTTTGCTGCAGTACGGCGATGCTGATCTGTAAGAATTGCCTCAGGCATATACTCTTGAGCATTTTCATGACGCTTCTTGGAGTTAACATTGGTTTAACAATCAACAGCAAATGATAGGGTCTTGAAAAAACACTTTTATTTGCATTTGTTTTCTAAGAATCAGCACTGTTTTTGCGCTGGATGACAAATAATGATTGTGGCCTACTGATATTTGCAAGGTCATCAGTAACTTTATCCTTATAGAAAGAAGTAAGTGGCAATGAGAAAAAATATCTAATTAAAAAAAATTGTCGCAAGCGTTTTAATAAATGAAGTCAATAAGGCGCTGGCTAGCTCAGTCGGTGGGATGCTGGACTGACATATCAAAAGCACCGAGATCAATTCAGTAATATGATCGGATTTCATGCAATCAGCGCTAACCTTGACCCGACACAAAGGTTTCGTATCATTATAATATTCCTTAAGACATACACGGATCGCAAACTTAGACACTCAAGTTTTAGCTGGAAACTGATTGTGAACCTGGATTTTATCTCAGTATACCAGTGCAGTTTTGGATTCTATAATCAATGTGGCGCTACAAGTGCATTTGTTTTGTTCTTGGCATGAGGTGAGGGCTTGCAGTCAATAATAACCATCGCTGTAACATCACAAGTTTAAGTAATTTGAAATAAAAGTTGCATACAAAATTTGCGCGATACAGATTTCACTATGGGGACTTAAAAGAACATAAAAACTAAAAATTGAAAGTCGACGTGTACGCCCCAATCTGACGGAATCTGTGCCGGGTTTGTTACCTCTTGCCATTAGAATGCTTTTATTCACACTACTCCCCCAGTCCGTACGCTCCCGATACTACGTGTCTCTACTAACGCTATGATCTCTTCTCGCAGGTTCATGATGGTCCTCGTGTGTCTCATCTTCAGCGTTCTGTCCACGATTGATCAGTATGAGACCTTTGCTAATGAGACACTCTTCTGGATGGTGAGTGCTCTGTGTGTGTGCGCGCGCACGCGGAGGGAGATGAGGGGAAAGGGGAAGGGGCAATTATTTGAACAATTTCATTGTATTTGTGGGTTTTCTTTTTCTTTGCATACTTATTGCAGTTGTTACTTTTTTATTGATCTCAACTTAAACGGTGGTAGCAGGGAGTGTTGAAATTTGAAAAGAAAAAGCGATATATGTATGGTTGACAAAAGAATAGAAAAGTTGAATAAAAAAAATGCAATACAATAGAAAGTAGATAGACATTAGCCTAGAACACATGACAACCAATCATACCCAACAGACAAGCACTGTCAATCATCGCTTGGTCTGCAGCATAGCATTCCTAACATAAAATTGTTATAGCCTCGCACATATTTTATGTTAGGGTAAGACACATATGACTTAATAACTATTTCTTTATGGATTTCCATTCTTCTATGAACTTGTTATCATGTTCAATGCATGAGGACATAATTATCAAGGCATAGTGATATTTGAAACTTATCATTAGTTAAGTCTAATTTTTTTAGTTTTAGATTACAAGCAGAATTCACAATAGGACCGTTATCTCTCAGATTACCCGACTTAGGGGCGTTTTGATGTTGAATACTCCCTTCTTGGGAGTGTATGCATTCATGAGTTAACCCTTTCATGATTTAAGATGTTTTTTTCTTAACTGTGCCTCACCACTTCAGGCTAACAGATGTCTTACCAAGATGACTGTCATGTCCTTGCAAGAAATCCACATATCCCTCTTAGAAACATCCTCGAAGAGTAGCTATAGGTTGTTTTTTTTACTGGTGTGTGGTAAACCTGACAACACAATACATGGAATACATGACATAAAGTAACCCATGATGAATCCATGCTTATCTTCATTTGTTAAAGTCTCCAAAACACCGTGGCTTTTCCAACGTCAGGAGCCGAAAGGACCATCAGCACATGATCATTATGGAACCGGGATTACCGGAGCAACAGTGGCTCCGGCCAAATCTTTAATTTATCGATTAATGTATTTGAATTGAAACGCTCTATTTCCATTTTCACACTGGTGGTTTTAGAAAGGTCACCCACCTTCTTCTTTCAAGTCCAAAGCACATGCTTTTGAGATCTTTTTATCCGATTTTTTTTAATTGAAAGGGTTATGCAAATCCTAAGTATATGTAGCCTTACGAATTGAAGGGAGTCGGAAATGTTCTTTATCAACTGTTGGCTTTATTGTTTCGTGTTTGTCGTGGCTTGAACTAGTTAAATCTCAATTTAAAAGGGCAGAAAAAGAAGAGGACCATGGGATGGTGACCAGACTAAAAGAATAATTTATTCTTATCAAAGTTTAATCAGAAAGAAAAACACCGACACTGACGGAAGAAGTTAACTGAATTGGTAGTGTCACTGATTGTTTCACCCATCTCTTTTCCTGCCAGTTAGATCCAGCGAACTTACTTTCGCCCCAGACAGATCACATGCTTCAGAGTGTGGCTCTGGTCGCTGCCGTTAAAACGAATACATTAAAGTTTTCTGGTCGGTTGATTGAGTCGTCAATCACTGGGGAGTTTTGCTCTAAGAGAACCGAGGGCGCTACTTCGTGGAAGCTGTTGGTCTGGGATAATTGATGCCCTCTTTACTGCGGCGCCTGCTTTTTTTTTTTAATTGTGGAGAGATGACGAAAAATGTTACTTTTTCGTTTTTTCTTTCATATCCGTGTCAGCGTAATTTTATAGCTCCCGTTACTAGATGCGGAAACGGCTTTCATCGATGTTTATCAAATTTCAACTTCATGTCTATTTTTCTTTGATCAGTAAGAAAAGGTGGACGTGGCAGGGATGGTAGGTTTACTGACCAGAAAACTCAAAGAAACTCTGAAGGACCTCTCTTTCCTTAATTGTTAGGGTTATAGTGAATGGCTTCATAATAAACATCCTCCATAAAATGCATCTTAATTTCAAAGCCATAATAATTTTGCTCAGACATTTTTTTTAATACCAGCCTCTTGCATGCTTACTCTAGAGACACTTTTATTTGGAGATGTTTTGGAAACAGAACTGCTTGACAGTGTGGTATGCCATCACAAATAAATCTTTCGCCCTGATCCTTGCGTTGCAGGAAATCTTCCTTGTCTGCTTCTTCGGCCTGGAGTATGCGATCCGCCTGTGGTCAGCTGGGTGTCGGAGCAAGTATCTGGGGTTCCGCGGGAGGTTCCGCTTCGCCAGGAAACCCATCTCTATAATAGGTTGGTCAACATTCGTCTCTGCGGTTTTATATATTTATAGATTTATGACGAAAAAAATGATGGGACGTAAGCAAAAACATTCTTTTTCAATACACCCCCTCAAAGTAAAGGTAAGCTCAGACATGAACAAAGACTTGGCTGAATGGACTCACCCAGTGGTTGTTAAGTGGTGTAAACGCGTGACGAAACTCTACAGCATACAAAGGGGGATTTTGTCCAGGTAGCGACCAGTTAAAGTAAAAGAAGAGTAAAAACAAATGAAAGAGCGAATTGCTAAACACATTCAAGTCAAAAAGTGTTGTTTAGGTTAACTTATAGTAGTCAGTTTTGTTGTGCTGTTCAACATTTTTGCAATTGTGAAGTAATTTTCTTCATGTGCTTGTGTCTTCCTCTGCCCTGCCTTTTATTCACTCTCACTGCCACCTCTATACGTTCGGAAACGTCGGTTTTCTGTCAAGGTCTTGTTCGATGGGCCAAACCCAATACACTAGATAACCCAGAGAGGGATAGAACTTAGACCTGCTTACGTTCAATTGAAAAATCTTCTGACAATTTGAATATTTAATGGCTTTTCTCTTCAATACCACTTGTTCCGAGTACTTTGCCATCCATGCTATGAAAGAAAATAAATAAGTAATATGAGAAATATCACGGAAACGAGCCGTTAGGTTGTTTTGTTTTTTGTTTTTTGTTTTTTTTGTTCTTTTTTTCATTTATTGAAGAAGCCTGTTCACCTCCTTCTTTTCCAAATTTGTATCGATTCCTTATATGTTTGGTGAAAAATGTATAGAGAAAGAGTTTATACATTTTTAAACACGCAGTCCAAAGACTTTAACTAAGCAAAAGAAGAGAAGAAACAATAACAAGAGATTCTGACGAAAATTTTTAACTTGAGGTTTTTATTCAATCTTTTTTGCGCTTTAGAAGGAAAATATTTTGATAATATGGCCTTTCTTTTTAAGTTCTCTTCATGTAGATATAAAATTTTCAATGTTAAGAAGGTTATCCATAATATTAAATTTAGCACTTTCTCCTCAGATCTGATTGTTGTAGTGGCTTCCATCTGTGTCTTTACCATCGGGTCTGAAGGCCAAGTGTTCGCTACATCCGCTATACGGTGAGGTGATAAAATCAAATATGTTAATATTTGAGAGGTGAGCACTGGAACACAATGTTATCGCACCAGTGGTGTGGTTTATTACACTTGAAAATTACATGAAGCAGTGCAATATATATATATATATATATATATATATATATATATATATATATATGTAGAGAGAGAGACAGACAGACAGACAGACAGACAGAGACAGAGACAGAGAGAGACAGAGAGAGATGATAGATAGAAAGACTCTGAGGGGAACGTAAAGGATATTTTTTATTGTATTTAGCTGAATAGGATTTTTTTAAAAGTCGGAGTCACGCTTGAAAGGAATAATTATAACATTGATGCTTGTTCCAATATGCTTTTATGCCACGCGATGACTTTAATCTTTTTTTTTTCAGCCTGACTCATTGTACTTAGAACCAGTGGTTGAATAGCTTGATTGCCTTTGAGCTGATTGAAAAGAGAAAACACCCGAGCTCTCATGTATTACATTCAGGGCAATGTTGTTTTTTCCCCTTTATTTGTGAATGTTTTCTTCATGAAAAAAAAAAACCAAACAAACAAAACCGTAGAGGTTTGTGCAAATCCAAGTGCTGGAACATAAATTCTCATCGTCCCCAGGCAACAAAGCAGCGGCCTAGCACAGACATGAGTAATTAATGGATGTTTCAGAGCGAAAGGTGAAATCGGTCAAAGCTAAATTGCAATTTTTCCCTCTGTGACGAGTTCTACCGTTGTTACACCTCCATGGCGGCTGAATTCATGTCAATAGCTCCTCTATCCATCTTCGACCCATTTTTCCCAAAGATAAATCCTTTGAAACAGATTAGCGGTGCTGTCAACATAAAGAACCTTTACTCTTCATGTCAAAGCATAAAAATGTAACATACTCAAGATAATTATTTGCAATATCATATATTATTTTAGCACATTTGTGAGCAAGGTAGTATCAAGTTTTTTGGAAGGAGAAGCTTAAGTATTGATTTAGTTAGGTTAAGGAAAAAGAATGAAATGAGGAGAGAGAGGCGAGTAGGGAACGGGTAGAGGGGAGAAAAAGAGAGAGGGAAGAAGCTAGAGGGAGAGAAATACAGATTGTGAAAAAGGGAGATAGAGAGAGGGGAGAGAGAGAGACGAGTTAGATGTAAAGGAAACAGAAACTATCCTATTGTATTTCTTTCGAGCTTAATTATATATTAATTTCTACGTCTCATATACTTTTCCTACTAGAGAGCTATTTTATTATGATTTTGGAAACCTCGCTTTGAATCAGTTTTCTACAGAGACGTAAGGCTGGCCCTAAGCTATCACTTGAGAGTCGAGTGTGCTGAGTCTTTCTTATACATATAACTGATTTAAGATTTGATTAAGTTTGCCATTTGTCAAACCGGAGGAAATTGGAATGTTGTGAGAAGTGTTGTATTCTCTTCACTATTAATCGAATAAGTCAGATCTCAAAATGTATTTAATTTCTTACTGAACCATCAAGTGCACCATGTATAAAATACAAAAAGTAGAAATAATTACTTTTAACAGAACTAACATGTATTGTTGACTGGTTCAAAATCTTAAAGTGATGTTTCAAGACATTGAAGAGACATGTAGAAGACGTGTATCACGAAATTCAGAAATACCTCAGAGTTTCTGAGATCATTAATGTCTCAGTCGGTCGAGTTAAGGAAAATGAGATCATTCGAGAATGTTTAAAGGTAAATCACAGCCATGTTGACAAGAGCAAATAGGTCAGAGTTTAGAAGGTTAAATTTAATGGGGTGAAGATGGAGATTGGGGAGATATACTGAAATCTAGCAGTGGAAAAGTTTCGTTGTACTCGGTGTATGAGGAAAAATTAGGGGCAAAAAGAAACTTGAAGATAAAACAAATATTTTTTGTTGAAACTAATAAGATCCTATCCAAATCGTACTTGAGGTTGTGCAGATTCGAAAGAGGGCAAGATAGCAGGTCAGAACATGATCTGATCCAGAACCTCGTGCATAAACAGATATATATGAACAGAATGATCAAAGGGGTAAACATTTCTATATCACCTAGTCTAAGAATAATACTTTTCAAGCTTTGATTTGTTAATCCTGATCTGTTTTGTACATCTTTACTCTATCAGAGGTGTACGGTTTCTTCAGATCCTTCGAAT
>JAWDGP010003844.1:562500-633166 GCA_033675545.1 Elysia crispata
TAACAATCACTTATCCTTTGAAAGATTTTTAATAGATTTATATACAGAGAGAGAGAGAGAGAGAGAGAGAGAGAGAGAGAGAGAGAGAGAGAGAGAGAGAGAGAGGGGGGGGGGGGGAGGGGGAGGGAGGGTTAAGAAAATCACAAGAAAATAAGTAAAAATTAAAATAAAAAATGAAGATTATAATTATTTATATTTTAAACCCTAAACTCAAAATCCATTTTATTGGTGTGTTTATAGATTATAGACAGAATTTATTATTTTCTTTGAACATTCCCCTCACAAAATATTAGTGACTCATTTAGGTTACGTTAGTACAAACACAATGGTGTTTAAAAATAAACGATGGCACAATTCTATGAATTTTACTTTAATATAATAAAGAGGATGAGAATATTACAGTTACCGGCAGTTTCCACCAAAGGCTCCAATATTTTGTGAGACTTATGAAATATCGCAGCAACACTGATGTCATTCATTGTAAAAATGGCATACTCTCCCCGAGCAGTCATGTCATTCTGGGCATTTTTGAGACAAGAAAATCTGTGGTGATGTATGTGTACTACTTCACCAAAACTTGCTGGTTTTGTATCGACTTTTCATGGCTTCAACTGGCCTGGCGAGCTTCAAGGGTTTCCTGATTAGTTCTGGTAGTAAAAATGAACTTATTTTTTCTAGACCTAAGATTATTTTTATACGGTATTGTTGGTCTTAAGTAATTTTATCTTATCACAACTGAAACATTTGTCCAATCAATTTATGGACATGACAATAATGTAAATAAGAATAAAAGATTACATGCACGATGATTAAACTATGAAAAGTTTGTGTTCTTTGCAAAACGCCATACCCTTCCAATCTGCATGACAACCATCTCACGATTTTCCTCACGTTTCTCTTTACACTACGCCTTGTGTTTCAGGAGCTCATCACGACACTGTATATAGGATTTCTGGGGCTTATCTTCTCATCTTACTTTGTCTACTTAGCTGAGCGTGATGACAAAAGAAAGGATTTCTCCAGCTATGCAGACGCCCTCTGGTGGGGGGTGGTAAGTTATACCAAAAGAGGCACAGCACAAAATTTTGTCTTCCTTACTTCAAAAAACTTCTGTCTTACAATAATTCAAGATATCTTGCTTATGATTTGTTTATCGATGTGTCTTATGCGAATCTACACAGCATTTTCTTCTTCTTCTTCTTCTTCTTCTTCTTCTTCTTCTTCTTCTTCTTCTTCTTCTTCTTCTTCTTCTTCTTCTTCTTCTTCTTCTTCTTCTTCTTCTTCTTCTTCTTCGTCTTCTTCTTCTCCTCCTCCTCCTCCTCTTCCTCCTGCTTCTTCTTATTCTTCTTCTTCACACTTCTTCTCCTTTCATTATAATCTACATCTTTTTTTCTTAGCCCTCTTGTTTTTATTCTTTATCTCTTTCTCCATCATCTCCATATCTACTTATAGCACAGAAGTGAGAGGAGGATAAGTACTGCTACTACTACTACTATTACTACTAAAACAACAACTACTACTACTATTACTACTACTACTACTACTACTACTACTACTACTATTACTACTACTACTACTACTACTACTACTACTACTACTACTACTGCTACTACTACTACTACTACTACTACTACAACAACAACAACAACAACTACTACTACTACTACTACTACTACTACTACTACTACTACTACTACTACTACTACTACTACTACTACTACTACTGCTGCTGCTGCTATTGCCACTGCTATTTCTACTTCTACTACTACTGCATTCTATAACCATATAATGCTGCGATAGGGAAACAGGATGGCTTTCATTCCCTTAGGAAGTAGGTGACATAAGAGTTGATAAACTAAAACTAAACATAAATTTATAATGCTTGTGTCAATTTGTTTTAATTAAGCATTATGTTTCCTTTGCATGTATTTTGTTTACATTTGATGTACGGTATGGAGAAATCGTTCATTCATGTCCTTCGAGCTCCTGTTTCATGAAGTCCATGAAACAGGAGCTCGAAGGAAGAAGGACGAATAATTGTGCTCACAGTGTATGTATATATATATATATATATATATATATATATATATATATATATATATATATATATATATATATATTAAAAAAGAACCTATTTCTATAATTTGTATTCCTTTAAAGCCGAGCGTTGTGTCAAAAGCAGCGGTCTTAGGAAGAAGGCGAATTACTGTCATTGTCGGTCTCAACCTCTCAACCGAATTGAGTCTTGAACTTTCCTGGAGAAGGAATAGAGGAGGGTATAGAAAATATTTGTATCAAACAGACAAAATAAACTTTCTATAATGACACACATTATGAAAATTAATAAGCTCTTTCGTTTGCGAGCGTTGTTTCTGAATAAATCAATCATTCTATGTCCGTATAGGCTGAATAAAAACTCAAAATGAGCATTCTCTCTCTCTCTCTCTCTCTCTCTCTCTCTCTCTCTCTCTCTCTCTCTCTCTCTCTCTCTCTCTCCCTCTCTCTATCTCTCTTTCTCTCTCTCTCTCCCTCTCTCTCCATCTCCTCTATATCTCTGCGCTCTATTTATCTATTTATCTACTTATTTTTCTTGTGGACATGTTTAGTCTGTACATTTTACAATACCTCTCAATATCTGGACGTGAACGTTCCCAATTTCACCATTATTATGTTACGACTTTGATTTAGAAAATTTGGAGAAAAAAAAGGTTACTTAATCAGAATTCCGCCTGGGTTCTGGAAACATATTGAGTGCTGAGCCCCGACCCTTCCCTAAACTTTCCTTTAATATAATTTCGCAATGTGATAGAAGGAAGGGCGAGTGGTGTCAACGTTAAAAAAGCGTTGTGACTAACACCCAGCATCCAGAAGTAGAACTAGAAGCAAACGGCTTTCTAACTGTGGACACTGCTCCCTGTCTCTTTGATAGCGTATGTGGGATCTTTAAATAACACTGCTATAATTGCTCCTACGGCGATATCTACACACATGTCTATCTGCGCTGTTTAGGGGAATATGAGAACGGATTTTTCAGCCTCGAGTTCACTAGAATCAACCAAGCCCGTTCGGACTGATCGATGATTTATTTTGTTGTTGTTGTTGTTGATGTTGTTGTTGTTGTTGTTGTCGTTTGTTTTGTTTTGTTTTTTTTTTTGGTTTCTTTTAATTTTTTAATTTTTTTGTGCCATTCAATAGTCTGAGAAAATAATGCTTACTTTTGCATGCATGGGCAATTTAAAAATGTCGCGACCAAAAATCTAAGATTTCCATGTATTCTGGGGAGTTTCCTTCATACGACAGCCTGGCCACAACAGCTTACAATATAGCTGCCCCACAAGGGTTGAGGTTTCATTGAAACAAACCAGTCACTTGATAAAGATTATTGTCTTGACCTGCTCCATCACTGGCAGCATAATTACCTGCTCGAGGACTGTCGAAGGACTGGGTGATCAATTGCAGATGAAATTTTAGCATCTGCATCTTTATGCCACCGAGCTTGGATATAGCGGCTGCCACGCTCCCTGTGTTTTCTCTAATAGTCACACAGAAAGACGATCAATCATTCGCCCTTCTTGGAGAGCACCCCCAACCTTTTCCTCTGTCGTTGGGCTCAGTCGCTCTTTCAAAGGAAAAAAGTTTTTTGGTTCACTGGTGTTTAGTTCTTTGGTTTTTTATCCTGCAACCACTCTAGACGATTAACCTTTTCAGGTCACAACTGATGCGGCGAGCAAGGAAATACAATTGGTAATTTTTCAGTCCCAGAGGAAACGACTGAGCGCAATGACGCTGTAACCTCTATAGTCACGGAATTATTAGGCTTTCGTCAAGCCTGATAACAGAACTTGGTAGATAGGATCCAAACTCACCAAGTGATAACTCAGGCTGGGATTCGAACCCCGGACCTCCGTGCTGGGAAACAAAATAAATGTACCTTTTTTATGGTGCAACTTACACCATTCGACGCAGAATAAAGAAAATAGCCCGATATATATTGCTATTCCATATCCGTCCTTTGTCTTTCGAGCGGCAGAGATTACCACTACAATTACCATCACCACCATTTCTACTACTACTACTACTACTACTACTACTACTACTACTACTACTACTGCTACTACCACTGCTACTACTACTACTACTACTACTACTACTACTACTACTGCTACTACCACTACTACTACTACTACTACTACTACTACTACTACTACTACTACTACTACTACTACTACTACTACTACTACTACTACTACTACTACTACTACTGCTACTACCACTACTACTAATACTGTTACTACTACTACTACTACTACTACTACTACTACTACTACTACTACTACTACTACTACTACTACTACTACTACTACTACTACTACTACTACTACTACTACTACTACTACTACTACTACTACTACTACTACCAATACTACTACTACTACTACTACTACTACTACTACTACTACTACTACTACTACTACTACTACTACTACTACTACTACTACTACTACTACTACTTCTACTACTTCTACTACTACTACTACCAATACTATACTATTACTACTACTACTACTACTACTACTACTACTACTACTACTACTACTACTACTACTGGTACTACTACTACTACTACTACTACTACTACTACTACTACTACTACTACTACTACTACTACTACTACTACTACTACTACTACTACTACTACTACTACTACTACTACTACTACTACTACTACTACTACTACTAATAATAATAATAATAATACCACTCCTACTGCTTCTGCTGCTGCTACTACTGAAACTGCTGGTTCTATTATGAAAAATTTATACATATACAACTTTTAGTAATACTGCTACCTTAACAGCTTTTTCATTTTCTTATTCTTCTTTCTCCTTTTTACTAAACATGTAAGAAAGAGACAGCGCTATACAATGCCAGGATTAAAATAGGGCAAGTTTTGATGAAAGAACATAAGCAAATACCTATTGTACACAGATTACGTTATATACCTGTTACACTTTCCATCCTTTAATCCCTGCAGATCACAGTAATGACGATTGGCTACGGAGATAAGGTGCCGCAGACGTGGATGGGGAAGATTGTTGCCTCGTGTTTCGCTGTCTTCGCCATTTCATTTTTTGCCTTGCCTGCGGTAGGTAGCCATGTCTCTTTCCTTCGCTTTCCCTGTTACTCTTGGTGGTCGATAGATTGTCTGTATTCAACGTTTATTGGAAGAAAACTTTGTTTCAGGTTGACAATCTTTCCTGCTCATCAAAGTATGTGTCATTAGTTCCATCCTCATCCCCATCTTCATCATTATAATTATTCTTATGACATCATTATCACCATCGTCATCATCATCATCATCATCATCATTATCATCATCATCTCATCATCATCTTCATCTTCGTCAGCATAAGCATCATCCTTACTATATCGTCTTCAATATAATCATCATTATCATCAAAATTGAAAATTCTTCTTTCGAGCACTTTTGAATTCATATTTACCAATGTTTATATCAGCGGGCAGAGCAAATAACAAGAGGTCTTTGTTTTAATGTTGCTAATAAAACACGCTTAAAATCTCTTCCATCGTCATTAAGAAGCGCTGTTAGAATCATGAATCTAAAACCAGCTTAATGGCCCTGGATTCACATGCCCATTAGGGCTATGGTATTTTCAATTGAAAAATCTTTTATGCTATAAAACCTATCGATTTTCAAATCTTCTATCAATTATACGAACACGAATTCTACACACATGTCAATTCTATAATGTGGAAACTTTATTTCTATTTCGTCTTCACAATTCTACAATGTCCACCCGGAAAAAAAACATCCACACTTCTTTGAATATCAAGCAATCGACTTAATACTTTTAAGTTAAACATGAAACGAGAGCTCTAGGTTTGTGGGCCTCCTGATATTATGATAACATTAAAAGATTACTTTTAAGTACATTATTTAGATCATGACTAAAACCAAGAGAAAAGCCCTTAACCTTTTTTAATCGACAAAAAGTTGCAAATGAGAGGGCATCGCCCGTCTTTGTGCGCAATTTGAAAAATATACGATACGGCTCTGTTTTGTTACAGTTTCATGCTTCACTATTTTTAAAAATACTGGGTATTTTACCTTTATCAAGTGTTATTCTAATTCAGGGCATCTTAGGATCCGGGTTTGCCTTAAAAGTACAGCAAAAGCAAAGACAGAAACACTTCAACAGACAGATTCCTGCTGCTGCTACTTTGATTCAGGTAAAGGGCACAAAGTATTGCTGTGAACTAAACTTCAAAATAACTCCACAAAATGGCCAATTCATTTCCATTGTTTATCAATACACAATGTGAATGAGGCACGCCTTTGCTCGTGAAGTTGAATATATCACAAACTTCAAGTAAATCCTTTCACCTCACCACCCTCACCCCCTTTTTGCCTTTTCATATGCCTATTGTGCGTATTTTTTATAATAAATGTGCAACAATTTTCCGACGATTTAAGGGTGTATCAATAACGTAAAACAGAAGTTCCTATCGTTAGCTAACGCATTTGTCTTGGACCACAATGCATCATCAACTTCATAACATGATTTAATACCTGGCTTAAGATGGTACTTTTAGCTGTGGCATGAGCACGGTAAAGTTCACTATTATTTAAACCTATGCTGATAGCTAATACAAGAATAGGAGCAGGTTCATTAGTAAGAGAAGATGGTTAAACAATGCTCTCATTTAACAAAGTCAAAATATGCCTAGTTTTCTATGACCCCACGTAATCTTTCGATCTCGTAGTTCTGTTGATAACTAGACCAGTCCTTTCGTTAGTTTCACGTCTCGTCTGTTTTTTTGTTGTTGTTTTTTTTTTTTTGTTGGTTTTTTTGTTTTTTTTGTTTTTTTTTTGAGCGGCTTTCGATTAAGCCAAGATTGGAGCTGTTTAGAAAGAATCCTGCCCCATAACCAGATGGTCCAGACGAGAATCAAACCAGGACCACATTACTGTCAGTCCAATGCGTTTCTGGCTGAGCTATCTGGTGATCTTTTATAGCAATGATAACAAAACGTCCTAGATTCAGATGATCTGATTTGTTCAGAAATGCTGCGCAGATTATCTGCGAAATTTAACTTTACCTCATTTTTTTATAACCATGATGATGAATCCAAGAGGGGCTGGATCTACAAAGGGAAAGAGCTTAGAGTCCAGTATGGCAGGGTCCTGTATTGTTTTTTACTCTCGACTGTGTTTCCTTTTTCACAAAGATACCTTCCTACAGTTGAGGGATGGTTGGTTGACTTCGGTTTTTTGTTTCGGTTTTTTTTTTTTCTGAACCCTCTCTATACGATTAACCTTTAGTTTGAAGACAGAGTCATACAGACTATATTATTAGGTTTCCATTAAGCCTCAGGTTAGGCTGATTAGATGAGATCCTACCCCCATTACCAAATAACTCAGCCAAGATTCGATCCCCGAACCTCCGTAGGTTCTACTGACTGAGCTATCTGGCTCCACGAAGTTCAATGAAGGGACCATGGAATGGTAGAAAAAGGTTTGAAACTGTCGAGGTTCTACTCAAAGTAAAGTCGGAGACTCTCCTAAACGTGATTGAAGACCAAATACAATAGGATATCTTTGTTTCACATTTTTACTGAACAAGAACGTGAGGATAAAGATATGAAGACGATGGTACAAAATCAATATTCCTCAAAAGGTGGGCTGGTTGGTAAGCACACACGCGGGTATGAACTATAAGAACATCACCAATATAACCAAAACGTATTCAAACTGTATGAAAATTATCCTAGTCTTTCTCATTTTTAAAGGGTGTAACAACAGCAAAAATTGAAAATTGCTAAAAAAAAAAAAATATTGCAGTGTTTGGTGTCGTTCTGATAAAAGTGATTGATCAATAAGTGTTGATTCTTTGATAGTTCTGCACTCACGTCAGAAAACTATGGTGTTCTATGCCTTCATCTGGTATCTGTATAATTTATGTAATTTCTCAATTAGAGTAGAACTGCATAAGAAATAATATTATTTCCCGTTATCTCAGTGCCTGTGGAGATGTCACGCCGCTGAAGCGCACTCCAACTCGGAGGCAACATGGCGGATCCATGTACATGATCCAACGAATGAGGAAACAGTATTCGCGCGAATGGCACGCCGGGCTAGCCTCACTCTGAGAAAACGCCGAGTTTCCCGCCTCGACTCGCTGGCTAGCGCCATGGGAGGAGGTCACAACCATTACAGAGAATCAGTCTCTTCTTCTGTGTCTTATGCCGATGAGCGCTTGGGTAGGTAACAGCATGTTTGGGGACTTTAGAATAATAAAAGGAGTATATGACTGTTCTTACTTCAAGTCAATCATGACATTTTTAAAAACGGTTTCGAATTAAATAAATGTATTTTGTAGTACTTTTCATAAAGTTTCCATGTGTAAATGTATGACTATATGTTTATGAAAACCAATAAGTTTCTTTATTGTTCAATGTAGCATAAACTTCGGTCGAAACGTTAAAGGTAGATGAAATAGCATTTCAAGGAGAAAATACGAAGCAAGACAATAAATCAGGTCGAGTAATTGTCCAAGCAGTTTTGAAAGAATCCCCTTAATGAATTAAATAAATGCAATATCGGGAAACCTTGACGTTAACTTTTTTGTTATTAGTCTTTCTTTTTTAAAATCAAAACGTGGAACAACAGTCAATATGAATATGAACAAGGCAGAGTAGTGTTGTAAACATAGAACTATCTTCGATACTGCCTAACACAACCGCTTCGCATCGTTCAGAGTTCCTAGTTTTCGTGCATAGTTTTCCTTATCGATTTGAGTCCCTCACTCTCATGCACTTGTCCGCTTCCTCGGCCCTTTTGTTCTCGGCATGAATCCTTACAATCATGCGTTCCCCATAAGACTGTTCCTCAAAGAGTAAGAAGAAAAAATATCCGTTCATTTTTTCCCCTCCCTCTCCCCTCCTTACAGACTTTCTCACTATAACAATTATTATACTGATAGATTTGCCTCTGTATCTCTAGGCTATCTGACCCCGCGGGTGAATAGGCGAGAGAGTCACCGGCCTAGCGTGAGCGGAGACAATGCCAATAACGACGACACGGACTATGAAGCGGAGGAGCCGGAGAAAGTCGTCTTGTGAGTTCTTCCATTATTTCAACCTCGTCAGATGGAGTGCCGGAACAACTCTGTGCTCATTTCATCCATTTTTCATCTCTCTCTCTCTCTCTCTCTCTCTCTCTCTCTCTCTCTCTCTCTCTCTCTCTCTCTCTCTCTCTCTCTCTCTCTCTCTCTCTCTCTCTCTCTCTCTCTCTCTCTCTCTCTCTCTCTCTCTCTCTCTCTCTCTCTCTCTCTCTCTCTCTCTCTCTCTCTCTCTCTCTCTCTCTCTCTCTCTCTCTCTCTCTCCTCACTTTACATAATTCCTAGACATCAGATAATATCTGTCTAACTTTCTGTTCAATCTTCTCCTCAGGCTGACGGAGGCTCACAAAACAGCGATTCGTGTTATTAGAAAGATCAAATATTTTGTATCAAGGAGAAAATTCCAGGTATGCTTCGTGATTCTCATCATTTGATTGAGACTATGATAGTTTAATTTGAATTTGAACTTTGTTGTTCATTGTTGTGTAGTTTGATCTTATGACCATCTTCGATGTCTGTATCTGATCTTTGATCGGTATGGGTTGTTATTAAATAAAAAAAAATGAGTATTATGGGCGATTTTGAATATTGTTTATTACATACATACCTTTGGTCCCATCTCATCAGTGATCAACTTCCAAGTATGAAGTAACCTTAATCTAAAATCTATTGATCGTCTTATCCGTACCTCTAAAGATGCAAAAGTTAAATACAAATAAAACCAAAAATTATTCAATAAAACAGTAGTTTCTGATTAATCGCATGGCGTCCAGGAGACTTGCTCAAGATGATTAGGAGATGCTTCTCTTTATAAATACAAAACAAAAAAAAAAAGGAATAAGTGATTGCTTACGCCCCTTTTAACTTAACGGTAAAAAGATAGTTGTTTCCCTTGATTGAACGAAAAATACGAAAGGGCGGTATGTAGTTTCAAAACTACCCTCTTTTTAAGGGGATGGCGGAGACTATCCTTTTTTTTTTACTTCCCTAGCCAAGCCCTGACACACATTTGGTGGAATCTTTAACAGTGACAAAGATCTAGACTTAGGCTTAAGGGTTCTGGTAGAAGATAAGGCTAATGAAGTCGCACTATGTGCTCTAGACTTCTGGCGTGCAGTAGGCCTGACCAATCCGCCATACAAAACACATCGCGACTTTCATAATTACGTCAATCCATTGAGCAACGCATATCGTACACTTCTCAAGCATTTATTCATTCAAACCTATTGTCTGTAAAGAGTGTGCACGTGCATAGCGGTTGATCGCAAAAAGCTCATCGTGACTCGATCGACGACTGTGGTCTTAGACCTAGACTAACGAAATAGTGGGCTATATGGAATTCTTTCCCGATTTTGACAGGTCATTCAGAACAATTAGATGCTGCATCACCATCTTTTCTCTGTAAATCCATATCCTTCTTTGATGCCTACAGACTGAGTGGTCTCCACATGTCCATTCTCTTTATGTCTATGATACATGCACCATCCAGTACCATTCTCGTTTGCACCCTCCCCTAATATTTCCTAATTTTCTCATGGTATAGAATAGCACGACTCTCTGCCCGACATTGAAATATATTTGCAAACATTATCTAGTGCATGTTTGCTTATAGCATACTAATCGCGACAATTTTTAAAGCGTGTGTGTTTAAGCAATGTAGTGTGTTCTTAGATTGATGTATAACTAAAAGATAAATCATCAATATTATTAGTAAGGCGACATTTTTTTTTCCAAAACGTGCACTTATATGCCTTTCGTTTATCGGGGTACTGCATTTGTCTACATATATGAATAGTTTACTCTTCGACAATTTTGTTATAATGCTATAATCATTTGCTGTTTCTGTAAAATCTTTAGGTGTAATTAGTCGTTCTCTTTATTTCTCTCACATCCAGCAAGCTCGGAAACCTTACGATGTTCGTGATGTCATTGAACAATATTCTCAAGGCCATTTGAACATGATGGTGCGCATCAAAGAGCTCCAAAGACGGTGAGTAGTCTTTGGTTTGATGCTGGAATAGATTCAACTATGTTACACTCATGTTTTAAAATTCACAGTTGCACTTTAGCACTGAGGGTACTAGTAAAAATACTGTGGATGTTCGCAACTGGAGAGTAAATCAAATCACGATTTCCAATCATGAGCTGGTTAACCGGTTCACGGTCAAATTTATCTATAGAACAGTTACTGTAACCGATACACATTCGTCAAGTTAATTCGCGATGTGGAGGCCGGTAAACAGCAATCAATGATGTTGACCCAAAGGCTCTATGATAGTGATGGATGGGTACATGAAATTTGATAAACAGAGAAACAAGAGTATCAACCCTTCCTTAGAGACATTAAAAAGTATAGTAAAAAATAATCTGCACTCCGCACCAGCTCTACAGCCCGGCCGGCACATAAAATAATGGTTTGTCAACGCCAATGCTTTGGTTTCAGGTTCATGTTAGGAAAAAAGATTAGTTAAAAGAAAGTAAATACAAAAGAAAGGGAAAAAATTCGGCATTAGGCCTATTCACGATATGTGCAATTTTGGTGTACAAAGAAGGTCCCCCATTAAATTTTGATCTGAGGCTGCTATCATATGTTCATACTGAAAGGGTTAAATCATATGATCTAACCCATCTAAATTCTACGAAAACCTTTGGTGAACAAAACCAATCAAAGGATTCACCCACTTGGGAATGTGTGGTTAAATGTGTATCCACATGTACATTATTGTAGAGCTGATATTAAAGCTCCTGTGTTAGATTTAATGCCTACAAATCTTGATTTAATATGTGCGATATTTCCAAGCATGGTCTGCTTTACAGATCTTAGCTGTTAAAAATACATCCTGTTATTGGTTCATAATTGATACTTGAAAACATGTATCATTTTACCTATTATGCGATTGCTCAAATAAACTCAACTCAACATGCTTTTTGAAGTGTTGATGTATTGTTTTGTTTTTTAATTTGATGTTCTTGATATGGTTTTCGTTGTTCTTGTTATTTATTTGTTCGCTCAAGCTCCACGAAAATTATTTTAAACTTTCATTCAGGTTTTGTCATTTATATCATTCATTTTCTATATTTCGGCCTCTCTCTCTCTCTCTCTCTCTCTCTCTCTCTCTCTCTCTCTCTCTCTCTCTCTCTCTCTCTCTCTCTCTCTCTCTCTCTCTCTCTCTCTCTCTCTCTCTCTCTCTCTCCTTTTCTGTCTTCTGTCTGTCTCTCTCCCTTCCTACCCTCCCCCTACCCTAATATATCTCTTTGTTTTGTCTATTTTTCTATGTATTAATTACGTTTTCTTGTAAATGATCACCAATCCCTCTTTCTCCCTCCATCTCTATGTGTGTGTGTCTCTCTCTAAATACATGTGTGTGTGTGTGTGTATATATATATATATATTCATTACTACACACATACTTGTCCAAACATATTCTCTCCTCTTTCAGACTGGACCAGACGCTGGGTAAGCCAGGCAACCTGTATGCCAGCTCGGCGCGGGACCGGGAGAAGATGACAATCGGCGCCAGGATGGTCAGAGTGGAGACACAGGTGAGTGGACGAATCAGGTTGGGGTTAAGCTGTCACAGTGTCAGTGTCAGATTATGAGGTCGGCCCTGTTACAAAAGATCAGTTCACAAGATGATGGTCAGCAATGCGATTGGGAAATTCGACTCTGGATCCCAAAGCTTTTGATGAGGTGGAAATTACATCTCTTTTTTAAACAAAGTTTAGTTTCCAGGGGTCAAGGGCGAAAAATTGTTTTGAAAAATCGTCAAATATGTGGTGTCCAATAAACAACCTGTGCTAGCTCTCATCTTCGCTAATCAAACTTTGACAGGAAATACAATCATGTGCGCGTGTAAAGATGGACAAGTTCTACTAACGGTTAACCCAACTGATTGACTGATTGATAGTTTGATTTAAAATTAGTATAACTGTAAGCACGGCTCAACGTGCGCGGTGAAGTCCATGTTATGTTATACGAAATGTCAGTTCCTAAGTATTTTAATCTTCAAACTAATCGCAGCTGTCTTAAACATTTCTTTTTTATGACGTGCAGTTGAAAATTTCAATAGTAATGGTTCAATACCTATGTGCTTACAACAGCAGTAGAAGTCCATGTAATAGTAGTAGTAGTAGTAGTAGTAGTAGTAGTAGTAGTAGTAGTAGTAGTAGTAGTAGTAGTAGTAGTAGCAGTAGTAGCAGTAGTAGTAGTAGTAGTAGTAGTAGTAGTAGTAGTAGTAGTAGTAGTAGTAGTAGTAGTAGTAGTAGTAGTAGTAGTAGTAGTTGTTGTTGTTGTTGTTGTTGTTGTAATCGATCATAGTAGTAGTAGTACACCATAGCAGTGGTGATAGCAGCAGCAGCAGCAGCAGCAGTAGTAGTAGTAGTAGTAGTAGTAGTAGTAGTAGTAGTAGTAGTAGTAGTAGTAGTAGTAGTAGTAGTAGTAGTAGGAGGAGGAGGAGGAGGAGGAGGGGGTAGGGGGTAGGGGGAAGGAGTGAAAGCATCAGCACTAGTTGTTTTTAAAAAAGTTGATTCATCTATAGGTACCCAATTATGTGCTATGTTTGATAGACCATGGTTTTTGGTGGGAGATAAAATTGCACCTATAATTTTGTAATTTTCTGTTTTATGACCAGGTGAACCACATGGACAAAAAAGTAGATCAGGTGATTGTCCTTCTAAATAAAATACTCAATGATCGAGATGAGAGAGAAAGCATCAATGAGGATGAGGTTTGACATCTTAATCGCATTGATGCCGTCGTGAAAGGGAAGTTTCCTGCAGATTTTACCTTCCCTCAGTTTTTTGGACATCGCAAAGCACAGTGTCTCTATCTTTCTTTGCCGATATCTTGAGAAAAAAACTAATCATTCCAAAAAAATGTTAAATAATATGGAGATTTGTGAGCTGCATGTCTTTTGTTGTGTTTTGTTTTTTTTAATTAAATCAGTCATTGGCGGTTTCGCTAAGATATCCTGCCACTACGGACATGTATCTGGACATTGATGGATTTTAAGCTAACCATGAAAAAGTCTTTGATATTTCAGTGTCACTACATGTCACCTAATGTGTACTTTTAAACAAAATATTGATTCATTTTGACACCAGAGAATACGGCTATTCCCGGATAAATTTGAATTTGTAATTCATTTCTTTTGGTTCAGAGGATAAGATGATAGATCGTACATTTGGTAAAGCATTCTACATACAAAGTGGAGGTGCCACTCTCGAACCTTAGAAATGGCTGTGAAGTCGCATTTCAAGTAGCAAGCTCTAACCCAGGACTTAATGGAATGCTACGTTGGAGGTTAAATCAACATCGCCTTCAGTTGTTTATGCTGCCTGTAGGTACGGAAATACGCGGCTGCTTTCCCCTGATATACTCGGGAAAAGTTTCAGGTTCAGCTCTACCTTGTTATCGGTGACGTTTTTATTCATCGATTATTTACTTTTTATTCAAGAAAAAATTCTGCAATGAATTGTTTTCATTAACACATTTTTCAGCAGGGCAAAACATGACCTTTGTGTTTACATCCCTACTAATACTATTTTTTAACTAGTGGACCAAACGCTGTTAAAAGTGCAAATTTTACTACAGATATTTTTCTGTCCAGTGAATATGGAACTCATTTCATTGGCCACAGCAATCAATTCAATAAATTTGATTTGCTTTTTTACTTACATTACAAACATTAGAAACTAATATAACACGATGGACATCTCAGAAAGTCAGGAAAAACGATCTCGATGCATGTATAAACATTGAAAATGATTCCTATGAATGTATGTCAAACTGACCGGTTGTTTAACACTGTAAACTTCAGTTTACAAATAATTTGAGGTAAGGATTAATTTATTACCTTTCAATAAGACTTTTTTGTACTGCACTAGTAAGGGAAACGTGTGACACATATGTGATTTACATTTCATTTTCAGATATGAAGAAATTGTATTCTTCTAGCATTTAGACATAAATTATTATTTCATATCGAAATTGATTACCGATATAGCGGTTTAAAGTGTTGCGTGGGTAATTGATGTACATGTATCTATTGTTTAGAATTTTTCAAATGACAGTATTCTTGATACAGTTTAAATACGAATCATTTCTCTATATTGGATTTTCATGTTGGCTCTGCTATTTCATAGTTTTACATGAACTGTAAATGTTTGTCTCCTACGATTCTTCGTGAGATCTGATATCTCGATGACATAATTATTGAGAGCACCTCTCTAAATCATTCGATGATTTCTCAACTGAGATAATGTACTCCACTGACTGTGAAATTGGAAATGTGTACGTTTATATTAAAGTAAGATAACATTAATCCTCATTTCTACTATAATTATAATGGATCATTTCCGGTTTAATAGGGAAAAGATTTTAACATGATATCTTAATGCTAGTTGCACAACACTCTTCTAAAACTAAGATGGGACTTGGGTAAATATGTATTCACATTGCTAGTAAGCTTCTATGCCACTATGCTCCCTAAAAAGAGAGGTTCATGGCGAAAGTGTTTACTAAGTCTCGTTGAGCGGCTTGCAATTTTGATTGGGAAGATCCAAATCGCACCAAAGACAACCATGGAATCCGGAAGCACCAACACTTGCCATTGGACGCACAAACATCTAGGACTAACGATAACATGTATGCCTCAAATATAATTACATGTATAGTAATTTCAAATTTAGATCTTGAGGATGCAGACCATTGGGTTGATTATAAGCAAGAATTATAGGAGAGGTTAGGATAAGGCTTTAAGTGAAAATGACCGAAAAATGTTTGCCATAATGGGATTGGAACCATCAATTTAACTACTACTACTACTACTACTACTACTACTACTACTACTACTACTACTACTACTACTACTACTGCTGCTGCTGCTGCTGCTGCTGCTGCTGCTGCTGCTGCTACTGCTACTGCTATTACTACTGTTGCTGCTGCTGTTACCTCTTATATGTCTATAACTTGGACTGCTCTGTAGCATAACTACTTCGATCCATATTGCTACCACTAGTTGTACTATAATGGTAATTATAGTAGGCCTAGGCTTTCCTTCGATTTTTATAATATTAATTGCCTGCATGAGAAAACTGTTTTTATAATAACTTCCTTTGTCATATGTTTTGAATAACGCCTTCACATCCTATTGCACATTTCATACTCTCTTTGAGCCTTAATTAATGAACTTTTTGCCGTTGCATTTTCTGCTGCAATGTAATAACCTTTTTTTAAATCATAAATTAGGTTGATTTCCATGATTGTTTCTATCCCTTTTAATTCTCAATGTTTTATCTCCACGAAGACACTGTCAACAAAAACATTAACTTTGCAAGTGGTTCCTGTGTTATTCCAATAGGAGGCTATTTTTTTTTTCAAACAGATGGTCGTCATTATTCCATAAATCTATTTTGCAAATTGGATTTGAGGCTCTAGAATTGACTCCATTATTTAAATAAACTTTTTTTCCCATCTGACACTTTGATCAGCACAGACTATAAACCCTTTTGTAAAACAGAGATGCGATTTTAAAAGTAAGAGAAAAAAACATTTTGTGGCGGATGGCCAAGGCTCTAGAAACTCATGGATCTTCAGTACAGTTTATTAATCCATCGCACTTAGGGATTTATTTGATCATCTTCAAACAAAAATTACTAAAATTATAATACATGTATGCCGATAAGGAATTATGAGCTATCTTCTTTAACATACTCGTAAGTGAAACTGTTACTGATGCTAGCAGACCCAAGATTAAAGGCTTCACTTTGTTCGCAACTTCCATTAAAAATTGTGATATGTAGACAAGTCGGATGTGTTTTTCCTCGAGAGGCTTGAATACAATGCTGGCAGTATAAATGTAGTTTGTACTTATTTATAAATTATAATGATACAAATAGGCCTATTTGTTTTTTATTTATTATTCATATTCTCAATTATTTACCTTTAGCACTCTTTACATACTCTTGAAGTACCGTTTCATGTATATTTTGACTATTCGATTGGTGATGTATCCAATGATACATGTATAACTCATAAATAACCAGTTAATTTATTCACTAGACAAGTATCATTAATTATTAATATTTATTTTAAAGAACTCTTGCATAACAACTAATGAGCATTTTAAAAGTGTTGGTGTTAACTTTACTCTCTTCCATCCAGCGCGTCTTTTATTGATGATCACTGTAACTAAAACACAAAATCATACCCAATGATTCACGTATTCATGCAGTTTGTTTGCATCATTTTAAGCTTAGTTAATCACATACAGCATAGTCTACATAGTGCACTTACTAGAATAGCTCCCTTTTGTCACATTGTGTTTTAAATTTATTAATGCAGTTTACACTGGTACTTATAATTATGTGTGACTTACGTTTTTAATATGATTGAACAATTTTTTTTTATGTTTTCAATTGTTACATGAAGATACATGTTCATATTATTGATGTACAAAAATGGATCTTACTCGGCCTTCAATGGATTATGAAGCTTTGAAAATTATCTGAACTACACCGTTTGTCCTCATGAGGATATGGTACATCAAGTCAAGGGTGCATGTTCCAGATTTAAATCTTCGTAAAAAGTATACCGGTACTTGAAAAACTGTGTCTATGTGCTTAGAGGGGCGAGTTGAATTGAGAAAAAAACAACTACCTTTGCAACTAAAAAGGAGCAGCGTTAGAATAAACATAAAATTTCACCCTTTTTTAAAGCGTGAAAAGTATTGAACCGACAGACTTTAACTGAGAGATCGCAACAGAAGTGTTTACAATAATTACAAATCCTTTTTATGTTTTCTGTTGTTGACGGTATTGAAACAAGGATTTTTAATCAAAAAGACATTTTTAGATGTTCCTATTAATATTTTGCTGATTAGCACCAAAAGAAGCATCGGTATGATTTAAAAAAAAAAAAAGAAATATTTAAATTTAAACTTTGGGATATCCAGAATAAGATATATTTTCAGATGAATCTAACGAATACTTTAAATATTGAGGAAACGAAATTAAAATCGATTTTTTTCATACCTATACAATTTTTACAGTGAATATTACGAATACTATGTACAAATGTGACGGTCGTGAATTCAAGCCACTTTTGAAGGGATTAATAATGTTTTCTATGCTTTTTTTTCGAAATTGTTCAAGTCACCGCTTGGGTCTGTAGCAAATTTCTTCTCACGGTAGTTAACAACACACCTCATGTAGTCAGTTCCAGTGAGTTTAATACACTTAATAAATAAAATTGAATATGAATGCTGCTAACATTCTTTGCTTTTAATAGTTGGGTTGAATTTCTTGGTTGAAACTTCAAACTAGTGTTAAACTTTGTCCATAGGTTTTTTGAATGATAGCGCACCACAACCTGCCTATGTTCACACGAAGCTATTTGCAACTACTGAACTAGCCACACCATTCTGCAAATTGCCCTGACGGCAAAAAAAAGCTAAAAATTTTGGGAGGGTATGAGCCATACTATTATCGAGGCCCAAGATCAAACTTAAGCTTAATATCGACGGAGATTTCACGTTTGTTGATACCATCGACACCATTATATTACGACCATCGTAAAAATATTTACATGTACATGTACTTTCATTTTTAAAAAGCAGGTCAATATTTGTGAATTCCATAAATAATTTCTGATCTTCTTCATTATTTTGTTTTCTGTACACGTTTTTGTCTCTAATAACATTGATCTGCGCAAACATCAATTTGTGAAAAACAGCTAAAACTCTGAAGTATTAATCTCAACTTGAACTCTTCTTATGAAAATGAAAACATCTTGAATTATGAGTTACTCAGTTAATGTACCTTGCATTTTATAAATTAAAGAGTAAAAATGACTTGTAATTTGACATTTGTGCCGACTGTACAGATTCCAAATTCTTTCAGAGAGACTTTAATTACATGTTCAGTTTTCAGCTAAAATCACTCTGTAGTGTGGTTTATCTAACAGTAACTGCCTTGCCTGATGTTTACAGGGACATCACATAAACAGTTGTAAAGTTGGTCGGGGTCCTCCCTGTCTAGTGAAGATTGTTTGGTGTGAAGAAATATCTAAACTGTTTTCAAGATTTAAAAAAAACTATGCTAAATAGCATAATGAAGCAGCATATCAACCAGTCTCTCACACACACACAAAAAGTGTGCGTGTGTTTCATCGACTGTCAATGTTATGGTTCGATTCACTAACTAAATGTTCATTATGAAACAATGTCTTTGAGTTTGACAAACAAACAAACAAAAAAGCCAGGCTGTGTGTACTCTTTATTTTGACTTTTCCGAAATACCCTGACAAAACAAGTCAATTGTCATTATAATTTTGCTCAAAGCATATTAGAAATGAACACAATGTGAATGCGAGTTTGTACCAAATCATTTTTCTATAACTTAGTTTTACTTTTGCTAAGCATTAAAATTATTTCATTATGAGCGCTTTGGAATTAAGTTATGAGGGTTGTGTTTTATCTCAACTTAAATAATTGTTCTATTGCAGAACCATCATGATTCGAATCATATTTGGAGTATAATTATCATTATATGTATTATTATTATTATTATTATTATTATTATTATTATTATTATTATTATTATTATTATTATTATTATTATTATTATTATTATTATTATTATTATTATTATTATTGTTATTATTATTATTATTGTGGTCACTTTAGCAAATCTCAGCATTATGGGACACAGAATTAGCAAACTTTTTGGTAACCATGAATGAATAGAAGAAGGCAAAAAAAAAAAAAATGCATACACGTGTATTTTATATCAAGTTGAACCTCGTTTAGAACGCAAAGCAAAACACAAAATTCTTTCTAACAACTATACACCTGTCTTTCTTCATAGAGGGAATCCTCCAAGGAATAGCATCTAACCCTGATAAGACACTCCACTTTCTGTATTACTACTAGTGCATGTTTTACAACTTTTAGGGTCTGAGCATAAACTTCTAAAAACAAAACCATAGTAGACCAAGGATTCAAATCCTTTATCTCTTGATCAAAAGCCAATGTCCAACACGTTACAAAGACGCATATATGTTAAAATTGAAAAATAAATTACATAGATTTAGATTAAGAAATACTTTAGCTTTTGAAGTCATAAATTGTCTCTTTCTAGATATAAAAGTGATCGGTTTTATCCTTAACTCAAGCAAGGTAGTCAAGAGTTATTACATCTTTTCTGAAATCGTCTAGTATTAACAGATGTCTCCGTCTAGTTATTGTTTGCTCATTTCTAAACAATCATCGCACAACACTGTTACAATTCCTCGCCTAATCAACATCTAAGAATCTGAAACTAAAGTTGCACTAGTTCTTTTCATTCTCTAATTGGAAATACATTCACTTGACGGTAGTTGTTCTGTGACAGCTGCCCATGTATATAAAATGTGCATTTACGTTAATAGATACAATAAAGTGATCAGTCTTCGTTTTCTTTCAGTGACATACTGCATACTGTACATTGTCATTACAAGCCTGAAGCTATTGTTTTGTACAGTGTGTTTGTTATAAGTTATGTGGTATGGCATTTTGTTCTGCACTGAGAGAATTACGATTCACCAATGATAATTTACCAGTTTGTTCCAAATTGGAGTAATAAACTTACTTTGTTCTCCTCACTCACTACGCCAACAATAAAATGAGTTTCTCAACTTATTTCGTTTTCATTTCATGGTACAATGTATGTTTGTCAAAGTCCCACCTTTTAGAGTGGAGTGATTCTAGGAAAAAAAATGTGACTGTCCAGGGCAATTCATTGTGTATAATTTAAAACCCTACAAATGTAGGCTGATGATCCAACCAGAAGATCCGAATTAAAGTTTTTAAACTAAAGAAATACTTTGGATATATGGGGAAATACAATTGTAAGATAAGTGTATCAGATTCAGAATTCTCAGATAATTAAAGTTATCCCACGGATACTTTGGTGCCTTATGAAATACATGTCTTATTGTGCTTGTGCCTTTTTCATTTCACCCCAGAGTCATACTGGTTCATTTTTATGCTTGATTCAACAGTGGGTATGGACATGAACATGAAAATTCATGACAATATTCAGAAAATTGTGGTGTAGAATATTTAACTTTTCATTTGATAAATTTTGTCTACCAAACGCAGTGGTCTTCCATAAAAGAAAGAGGATTAATAGAAATGAGGCAATGCATAGCTGAGTAAAGCCCTGATACTAGTACAGGCATATGATTATATGAACATCCATGCATGGACAATCCAATATATTTGAATACACTTGCGCTCTTCAAGCCAAATGATAATGGTTTCGACAAGTCTCCAGGATCGTGGTGTCTGCTTTAATGATAAACGTTTTGGTAACATTCACATAACAGCAGTGTCAGTAAAATGTTCCACAGACATCTTTGAATTGGTTTGCATGGGCAAGGTTCTTTCAATTATGCAGAATTATGACTCGTTCTTCTTCGAGCTCGATTCATTGCAGAAACAAAGAGCAATAAAAAGCTATTTATATCTTTTTTCAGTCAAGGTGAAGAATATTTTTAACGGGGCATATTTACTTATCTAGTTCTTGAAATAAATAAGTTGTGCACGTAGATTTTACAATTTGCTCATGGATTACAGTCTTTCTTTTTTCTACTTCGATTTTCTAATGACAATATTTTCGAACTCTTTACAGCATACAAAAGTACCTAAGATTTCATAGATCACATTGAGTGCGCCATGTCCAAATCCAAATCACAAAGATGCCAATGACAAATTTACAACATAACCACTCGATTTGTATAGCGGCACGTTGAATTCCATTGGCCTGTAAGCCTTTTGCAGAACTTAATCCCTATTAGGTGATGAACAAAGTTATCCATTAACATTTCTACATGTACCAGTTTTACTTATACTATCTAAAAAGAGAAAAAACGCTGAAATATATCACTCAAATTTTAAACAATAAAAAAAAATACAGCATGCTCCCTTTTCCATTAAATTTATGGAAATTGCTCACCATATGCATATGATGTAGTTAACATAGCTGAGGATAAAAGAGAACTGGAGAGAGAGAAAAAAAGAGAACCAGAAGAAATCAGAGGACACAGCCTGTCCCTACTTCTAACACCACCCCCGCCACTGACTACACTTGCAGCAAGACTTAATGCCAATGCAGCAGCAAGTCAAGAATAGGGTTATATAGCCACAGCAGACGCTGTAGTGAAACTAAGTTTATATTGCCATTGTCTCACAAGACAGAAGGTTGCCATCATTATTACACATATATACTATCAAAAGGGAAAAAACGCTGAAATATGTCACTCAAATTTAAATAGTAAAAAAATACAGTATGCTCTCTTTTCAAATAAATGGAAATTGCTCACTATTAAGAAGTATTATATAACATTATGGATCATTCAAAATATGTATTGCAAATACATGTATCTCCTTAAAAGTCAATTGGTCTATTGTAGTTAAGTGCAAAAACAGATACAGTGCTTGGCACATGAACAGGTTTCCGAAGAAGAGGACTTGGACTGTGAAATGGAAAGTTCGACTTGGAGGTTCGAATGCAGCATAATCATCATTGGCCCCTCGTGTTATGTGCTCTGATACCAAAGACAATACTTTTACCAAGTTGTGAAGCTGATAACGTAGCACAATGCATGCCTTGTAAAGATGATGATTGGCTGAAATAAATAATTGCACAGGCTCAAACATCTATATCAATAATTGTGCATGTCTTTCAACATTTAGATATGTCTCACTTGCAAGTTATTTATATTAAAAAAGGAAAAATTAAATATATATGCAGTTAAATTTAAAGTTCTTTCCAATAAGCATGGGATTTTTGGGTATCTAAACATATATACAGACCATCAATTTCTTCAAAGTCAGAGTATCACTCAGTCTAATCGTAGCAATCATTGAATAGTTCAGGGCAGACAGTATGTACATGTACCTTGAGAGAAAGTTGTGTCTAGTACCTACATAACAAAGGTTCATTCAAAGTCTCAATATCTAATGATCAGGTATTCAAGTAAACTTCTTTGATTACATCCTTCCGCTTGGAGCAATAGTCTGTGTAACTTTATTTTTGACACATATACACGGTAAAAATGTGCTAAAAATGTGCGAATTTTTTAAAAGTTACAAAAACACTATTTTCATACACTCATATTTAGAAAATAAAAGTTCAAGACCGAAGAACTCTTTCTATGATTCTTCTGAAGTCAAACTTTTTTCAGGGAACCCTCGCTTTGCTAAAATTCATTAAAACAGCTCCAAAATGAAATTTAACCATTATGAGCAAGATTTTTTACAACTTCACAGTGGGCCACAGTCATTCAAGGGGGCTAAAGAAACGCTCCATATTATAAAGTGACAGATGGTGAAGGAGGACTTTTGGTATTTTAGGAAAATGGCCAAAGATTTCATCAACATGAACAAGACCAATGATCGTGAAAATGCGAAGTTCCAGCAAATCCGCATCTATTCGATTAGCAAGGGTGACCCCATAGTCACCATCAAGTATTGCATGAATGCGCGACCAGCGGAAATGAACCTGTTTCAGAGTGGCAGAACGTCTGCTGACATGAAAACGTCCCCGAGTCCAAAACCAGCATACTCAGCCCCACTTGGAACTGATTCCAGAAAAATCAAAGATCTGCTTGCGATGTGTGACAAACAAATTACACGTGTATCCAGAGCATACCATGCCTTTAACAAGATTCTAACCATAGAACTAGGAGGGATCGGTTATCCTGAAAAAGTATGACAGTGTTTGTACGCATGTCAGAGAAAGTGATACTGCTGCCGCCTGCCCTGCCTTACACATCTTGAATATTTTTAAAATCAACGTTATGAGCTGCAAGTCTCCGTCTTGAATTATTTGTGTTTGCAGATTTCAAATTCTTTTGTGTTCTGTTTGATATGATTTGACATTGAGTTCACATTGACATATCATTCTTAAACTTTAAGTGCATATTGTTGCCATTACATAAAGACTTCATGGATCGAAAAAGAATACAAATATATGTGTGAACTAGTCCTATACTGTTAATATACAGATTATTATACTCTTTTCTCACTTTTCGAATTTATAATCATTTAAAAAGCTTAAGGCATCACCGTCTTATTTCGTAATATAAAATCAAAATGTGTGCATCTGGTCATCAGGTGGTTGTTAAAGTTGTTAAACATGAGACATGAAAACAGTAGCTTCTCAACTTAATATTCAATCTGAGCAATGTTTTATTTGGACATTCAATCAAAATAAAATCAAAAATTGAAATAAACTGTTCAAACTATTATGGATTTCTTATGTTAGTCCTTTTGGTCTTTTGGTTTTTAATAAAACGTCCCTTTTTAAGGCGGGGAATATAGTGAAACTGCCCGTCTTGCGGCGCCCGAAACACCGCAGAGAAGCGACGCCAAACGTGTTCATAGTGGAACTGAGTATTCGCGGCGACACCGACCGCACAAAGGACGTTAGCACTTGGCTGCTGAGCTCCCTCTACTAAGTATACAATATTTTTGCTATACACTGCAACTGCATAAAACAAAATGATGCTGACTAGAAGACAGAAGCTAGCTCGGTTATTATGGTGTCGAAGGAGAAATAGAATGCGAAGACGAAGTATATCTGTGCATCCAATAAATGCAAGATAAAAAGCTCTTGGTGAGTTTCACCATTTGATGGCTCAAATGCGGGAAGATGATGAAAAGTTTGTGTCTTATTTGAGAATGAAACAAGACAAGTGTGATCAGTTGTTGAACCTGTGTAGCGAGGATTTTACAAAGACCGCAACAAACTTTTGTAAACCAATCTCATCAGATGAGCGCCTTGTTGTTACACTGAGGTAAGTTTATTTCAGTTTTCTCTATCTTCGTGATACAAAAAAAAAAATTTCAACAATAAATAAAATAAAACAAAATAATAAATCTAATGTAATCTATGCAGCTTTGCACACTTTCTCATTTTCGTGTATTGTGAAAATATTTTTTTACGAAATACATGTATCTTTTTTTTTTCAAACCTATGTTCATTTAAAATTACATTTTTATTTTGTGAATATATGTTTAATTATTATTATTTATTTATAATAATAATAATAATAATCGGGGATAAAGTTGACAAATTATTCCCGCTATTTAAGAACTTGAATCTTGAGCTGAGTTAAGTAAACTTGATTTTAAAGCGTGGGTGTGTGTGAGAGAGAATTTGAGAAAGAGAGGAGAGAGAGGGATAGAAAGAGAGAGAGAGAGAGAGGGAGGGAGGTAGTAAAGAAAAATCAACCACAAACCTAGATCTAGCTCGAGACCGACAAATAAGACGAAAGACGTGAAAACATTACAACAGATGGAATGAACAGGGATCGAACCTGCGCCTCGATGCGGCACCCATCGCCTTGCCGAGACAAGACCAGGCACTAAACCACTGAGCTATCCGCATCTACAAAAATAGATGCTTCAGGAACAGTGACTTTGATGCTGGCTTGAATAGACTAAGAGGTTGAATCGCTAAGAACGATCAAGTCCATATTTTTACAGGACATAAACAAACTAGCCTCTAACGGATCTAAGAAAGATGCCATTTGACTGAAAAGCATAAATGAATATAGAAATAAATAAAGCAGTCAAACCACGTTAGAGGCTGAGACAGACGAAGCTAGATCTAAGGATCTAAAGATGCATGTGACTGAAAATAATGAAATAAGTAGTAAAGAAAAATCAACCACAAACCTAGATCTAGCTCGAGACCGACAAGGGAGGGAGGAAGATACTGATACATGTATTTGCATTTATTAAACGAACAACATGAACTAATAAATAGTGGTAGACCTAAATAACGAAAGAGAGAATGACAGTTTTTGTTGGTAATTATCGTTTAAGATTTATTTATGATACATTAGGTTGGCAAGGTTGTCATGATTTGTGATTTATACACATCATTGTGAGCTGATATATAGATCAACAGAATTTTGTTGCTCATAGTTGTTTTCGAAATAGTGACCGGCTGAGTTCCTTTGGCGCCTCGCATGACGGATTACCATGTCTTGCACGTCTCTATGGATCTCCATCTTTGTTAGGTCATCAAGGCGGAAACCATGGGTATCAGACTTTTTCAAAAAACGTTCAATATCCGTCACGGGGGGTTCTTGAAGCGCTCTCACGATTTCACTGTCAATTCTCGACTCTTTGGCCAGTGATTTTCTTTTCTCAGCTTTTCGCTGAGCATTTAACTGTGGCACGGCACTGCTGGGACCTGGTTCTTCAGGAGCATTAGCTCCAACCACGGAAGTAGAATCATCATTCCACTGACTCCAGCTGTCGACATCATGTGACACCTCAGGTTTAGTGGGTCCCAATTGCCTGAAGTGTCTCGGGGTGTTATATACGGTACCAGGAACAACATGCTGTCATAGAAGGGCCACTTTTTCTTTGATGAAGCTGCCTGACCAGAGCGTCCCTTTTCCCGCATGAAGTAGTCTCTCATGGACGTCCACCTGGCTTTACACGTTATGGCTGAGTGAAATTGAAGAAAAGAGAGTATGGTAAATTGTTTAGCAATATAACTGGTTAAATTTAATTCAGTTTTTGTTTCAATACTACCTGTATTTCTTTCTTCAGATTCCTGGCCACAGGGGAATCGTTTCGCCCTATAGGGTTTCGCTTTCGAACGGGATTTACCACAGTACGTGTCATTGTACAGGAAACAGTACAAGTTTTGTGGACAAGATTGCAACCTATAGGGATGCCAGTTCACCGAGTGCAATTTTCCTCTATCTGCTGATGCAATTGATGGCAAGCATGTCCGCATAAAACCACCTCGAAATGCAGGCTCAAAATATTTTAACTACAAAGGCTTCCACTCCGTGGTCCTTATGGCTGTGTCTGTGTCGGTAGGTTTATTGTCATTGACGTTGGGGCCTACGGAAGCTGAATGATGGTGGAATTATACAAGACTCCACATTTTGTAAATTTGTTAAAGTTGACAAGCTAAACATTCCAAAACCTTCACCATCCCAGGCAGACATCGCATCCTCATACGTGTTTGTTGCAGATGAATCCTTCCCATTAACAACTAACATTATGAGGCCATTTCCAAGAAGAGACTTGAGCGATGGGGTGTGCCTTTGGCATTGCATCCACTGATTTTGACTCTGATTAGGCAGGGTTTTTTTTTTAAATATTTTTACATGATTTCTTCCTTTTTTGATTTAGTGGGGTAAGAATCTATGTACGTCATACAACAATAAAAAAAAATAGGCTAAGCAGGATTAGATTCTGAATCTTAAAATATAATGAAGATTTGAACAAAACTTTTACTTTTTTTTTACTTTTTCTGTTTTTAACGGTACTGTTTTTTGTTCGTTCGTTTGTTTGTTTTTTTAAACACGGAATCCAGAACGGGTGAGGGTAGGAATGATATGCAAGATGATGGTTCTGAATCTATCAGGCAGTTTGTTGTTTTCACATTTTCCTAATTTTCTATTTTTCACTTTTTTATTGGGAGGAGTGTGGTTAGGCCTTACCACAATGTTTTGATTATGTATCATTCAATGTCTTTAAAAATCATAATCATGATATAGGCATAGAGTTCTATTATGAAAATGTTAAAAAATTTTGGTGGATAAAATAGTAGTTTAAGCTTTCATTTTGTTCTTTTTCTTTATACGTTCCAAGGACAAATTTTTTTAATCACTTTTTTGTTTTGTTTTGTTTATATGTTGGTGTGTCAGACCTACAATAAAACCAGCCTGAGAAAAAAGCTGTTTTAAATTTTATTGCTCTGTCTTTGTTTTGTTTTTTATTTTGAATGTAGGTACCCAAAACCCGCCTGGCGCAGCCCTTGGTGGGCCCTAAAACCTGGATATTAACAACCCTCTTTTAAGCAAAATAAATCCAGGTCGAATACAACAAAACTTATATGATAATAAAGCTTATTCAAAGAACTTTTACATGGTGTTTTTGTTATATCTATATGTTTGAAAATAAAGAAATGGCGAGTAAGTAGAAAGGGTCACTTTACTGAAGTTCAACACGACGAAAATACGTCGGCCGCGCGAACGCGATGGATAGGCCAAGATCATAGCGCTGTAAAACCTACGCCGTGTTAGGGTAGATCTCCACCGGCGTAGGGCCCGACGGTCAGACCGGGCATATTTCCGGTGAAAAAAACTGCGACCCGGCAAAATGGTAGTAACAAGTAACAAAAAACGCCAACCCGTCTACACCAAAACCAGACGGAAGCCAGGCGTCACGGGGCCGACGTTTTCGATAGAGCTGGTTCTATCGACGCCGTCCGTCGGGTGAAAGGGGAGAGAATTTGTGGTGATCTGCTGCTCGTCGATAATGCCCCTTTTTCTATGTCATGCCTATTAATAGTATTTTGTGTGCTTTTCTGGGAAGCTAGAAGTCGACAATGGAGGACGAAACGTTAATCATGTGCGTTCAAAATCGGTCATCCATTTATGACAAACGAGACCCGCTAAATCACAACAGGGACCACATTCAAAAGCAATGGGAGGCCATAGCCCAAGAGATGGGGTGTGAAGGTAAATACTATGTAGATGTAGATCTAGATTAGATCTAAGCCTAAATTACGAACACAGTTACTTTTGACTCTGTTACTACTGCTACTGTTGTTTTTAGTAGGCTACATTGTAGATCTAGATCTAGGCCTTAATTCAGAGCACAGTTAATTTTGACTGTTGCTGCCACTGTCGTTGTTGTTAGTACATTGAAGATGTAGATCTAGGCCTAAATTCAGAACACTGTTCATTTTGACTCTGATGCTGCTGCCACTATCGTTGTTAGTACATTGTAAATAGACCTAGGCCTAAACTCAGAAAACTGTTAATTTTGACTCTGTTGCTGTAGTGTTACTGTCTTCGTCGCTGTCATCGTTGTTGTTGTTGTTGTTGTTGTTGTTACATTTTGTTTTGTTTTTTGTTGTCGTTGTTGTTACATTTTGTTTTGTTGTCGTCGTTGTTACATTTTATTTTGTTGTTGTTGTTGATGATAGTGATGGCGACGATGATGCTGATAATGGTGAAAATGATGATGATGATTTTGATAATGATGAGGAGGAGGAGGGATGATGATAATGATGATGATAATGATAATGGTGATGATGAGGATGAAGATGATAATAAACATTTGCTTTGATTGTCATGACACTTTATTTCGTTTCATAATTGACAATGTAGGCTACAGAATTTTTTACATTGTTTATTTGATTTACATTAACACAACTTAGTCAGACTGTTGCTTACATATACAATGCACTCAAGTTAAATCAAGACATTAGTTTGCCAGTGTACGCTTCCTGTTGGCGATGTGAAATACTTCATCAATAAGTTTCTAACGGCTTTCCCGTCCCCAGTATGTCTACGACCAGGTCTTGCTGGTGTGGGAGTAAAAGTTGAATTGGTATCATCTTCGAAATTGCCCATTTCTTTTATTCTATCCGGTTCCTGTTCTGAATATAATTGTGGAGGACGCATGTCGCTTTCACAATGTCAGTAGCAAAATCTACCTGGACTTCAATTGGCTTTCTTAAAATCCTCCACATGCTGGACAAGACACCAAAAGCACACTCAATTTGCTTTCTGGCTCTTGAAAGCCGGTAGTTGAAAATGCGTTTCTCATCCGACAGTTCTTTGCGTGGAAAAGGTCGCATCAGATTTTCCAGCAAAGGGAATGCCTCGTCCCCAACAAACACATATGGTGCGATAGTATTGGTGTTAGGGATCTGTATTGGATCTGGCAGGTGCAATGTTTTTTCTCTCAGCCGTTTGAAGAAGTTGGAGTCTTGAAATATGCCTCCATCACTGGAACTCCCATACGCCCCTACGTCAATGGCAATAAATTTAGACTTGGCATCACAAATTGCCATCAATACGATTGAATAATGCCCTTTGTAGTTGAAATATTGAGAGCCAGAATCAACAGGAGCTTTTAGTTGTACATGTTTTCCATCGATGGCACCAGCACACAAGGGAAATTGCCATCTTTCTTGGAAGCCATTGGCTATCTGTTCCCACGAGTGTTTGTCAGGGACAGGCATATCTTGTGGTTGCAGCTTCCTCCACAGGACTTGCACTGTTTCTTTCACAATGCGACGCACTGTTTCGTGTCCAAGTCGAAAGCGAAATGCCAGAGACTGGAAAGATTCTCCGGTTGCAAGAAACCTGAAAGTATACAATTTTTGTTGACAATACATGTATAGATTAAAGAAAAGTTTCTTTTATTTGTTAAACAAGTACGGTAAAAAAAATGTAACATCGATTTTCTTTTATTTTAGTCAACGCAGTGAAGTCTAGATGGGGCCACATGCGTGATTACTTCTTAAAGAAACGTCGGGAGTATCAAACTGTCAAGTCAGGTCAAGCAGCCACAGGAAAAAATAAGTGGCACTTGTATGATACTTTGTCATTTCTGACTCCCATCTATGAACAGAGGGACACGTCTAGCAACCTTTCCCAGGAGAACAGTGGAGAAACAACACAGGCTACAGAGTCGTTAGCAGACCTCGAGTCACAAGCTTCAAGCCCGATGACTGTCAGATCTGACACTCCACCCCCTCAAGCGCCAGTTGTGCCCTACAAAAGACCCCAGAAGAGGAAAAGAACCGCTTCTCCAGGCAATGACGTCGATACAGAAATACTGAAATCGCTTCAACTGCAACAGCCTGAATGCCTTGACGACGACGACATGTGGGCTAGAAGCATCGTCCCATCTGTGAGAAGTCTGAACCATCTAGAGAAGCTAGAATTCCGTTTGGAGGTCCAGAGACTTCTTCTCGGCTACCTGAGGCGACAGGATCAGAGAGCTTACGGACAGTCGAGCACTTCTCAGGGAGCCTGTAACTACGATGATAATACATGTAGTACCGCCGACAGCTATTATCAAAACCACTGGATGGGCTAAAATATTGTGTGAACGTTCGAATTTTTACTACCTTTTGAAGCAAGAACACCATTTTTTTCAATCATGTATTTGTTGGTAAAACATATTCTTCAAAGTAGAATATATGTGTAAATTTCATTTTGGAAAATTTGTTACTTACGTTACTGTTGTTACTTGTTGTTTGCTGTAGTTTGTTGTAGTGTATTATTTATTATTGTTTATATGTATTGGTTTTTGTTTATTTTAATTTCTGTTGTTGTTGTTTGTTGATGTTATTGTTAGTTTTTGTGGCTGTTGTGTTTGTTGTTGCTGTTGCTTTGTTGTTGTTGTTGTTGTTTTTGTAAGGAGGATGGGAATGATGGTAACAATATCGATACAGCACAACATGATGATGATAGCAACACTCACCTCAAGGTAACAGTAAGTCGCTCAATTGGAGAAATCGCCTTCCTATAATTGGTATTTTCCTTGAGTAAATCATCCTGGCAAATATCTTGCAATTCACTGAATGAGCTTTTTTGCATGCGGAAATATTTTATGAACTTTTCACTGTCTTTGATGAGCTGTGGGTATAGGTGATGGAATTCACCAAGAGAATCCCGCTTCTGTTGTATGGGATGGACCCAATGTCGTCTTGTATTGCGCCTTCGTATCCTCCTTCTTAGCCACAGTAACAACAAAAATATTGTCCTCCTGCTACACGCCATTTTCTACAAATTTAGTCTGTGTAGTGTGTTGTCTGACCGTCCGGTGCCGTGGCCGGTGTGGGTGTGCAAACCGGCAAAAAATTGTCGGGTCGGGTCGGGTCTGACCGTCGGGCCTTACGCCGGTGGAGATCTACCCTTATACATGTTCCTGGCCCTTGCTGATTCATTTGCATAAGAGGATGCTGAGTAGTTTCGTATTTTTTTGGTCTGGATCGGTTAGGGGGAAGTGGGTGAAATACGGTATTGAAGTTTTTGAAAGAAATGCGGATCTTTTTTTACTTTTTTGTCTTTAAAATTACATCATTGAAAAGGGCGTCCAATTTTCTTTTAAAGTACATATATACGAAAGTAGACACATGCGTGGTTCAGCCCTAAATCGACAACGGAACACAACTAGTGTGGCTGAGAGCAACCGCGATCGAAACTCGGCAGGCAGCAGCTGGCTCGACGCTATGACTTCAGGTTTTTTGAGCTATCGCAGATAGAGCTAGATCTACATCTAATGGACGATCTAAATGACTTTTTAATAGGATATAATGGAGGCATTGAGCAACAAACCCTCACTGATTGGTAAGTGTGTGCTAAATCATGGAATGAAATATTAGTTTTTCAATCAAAATTAACATGTTTTGCCATTGAAATATCGACCTCGATCCTAGAGCTAGATCTAGGCCTATTTTAGATGGCCGCTGCTATTGGACCGTATTTTCAAGACTTATGCGACTTCAAACTTCCAGATGAAAGCTGAATTATTCTTAATATTTTTTACTGATTAGATCTACTTGAAGAGCTGTGTCTGACAGCGGCCGCCTTCATGTCTATAGTCTAGATCTGTGCCATTGGCATAGCACCGCTGACTCTGGTCAGTTAAGAAGTTTTAGCCAAATACATGATTTCTCTTCTCAACTTTAAATGAATATGTAGAAATTATACCAACACTCTTTCTCATAAATTTTTAATTTGATTTTTGCAGAAGACGAGCAGTATGATGCTTTAAGGAAAACATTCTTGGCAAGTGGAAAGGGGCGTCGCCCAGATCTACCACCAATATTGATTGACAACAAATTGCTGCTTCAGCTGCACTATCTCCGACTTGAAAGTGGAACATCGTGGTCACAGGTATGTACATTTTTTGATTCTAGTGCTGAGAAATTAAAAATAACCTTGAGCATGGTGATTTTTAAATTTTTTTTAGAAACTCCAGTGAGTTGATTAATTGTCCATCTCTTTTCCCTGTTTCACTTTCAGAGCATTTTCATCGGTTATAAATCCTAAATCATGTTGCCTCATTTGATGTCCAATGAATGTTGCCACATGTAATATTTGCCAATCCTGCCTTAAATAGGCTACCAGCATTTGTGGGTCTCTTGTATAATACGTGTGGCAGCGGGGGGCGTGAATATTTATTTTTAGGATCAGAGACAAGTCCTCAGTTCAGTGGCAAATTGAGACTAAAACCACAGTGCCATTAAAAATATCAAATGACATGGAATTTAATTTTTTTTCAATCCAGCTCCAAGCATTGTTTTTGAAGATCAAGCCAGATGTGACTGTATCTCGGATACGACCACTTATTGAGAAGACAGTGCGAGAATTCAACAAGCTCCTTGATGCTGACAAACCCCCATTCTTCAATACGCTGCTAGATCTAGACGCAATTACACCTGACTTACGCAAGATTGGCATCACAAGATCAACAGCCTACAGTCCACCTGGATTAACTAGTATTGAGCCTGTTTGTGTTACTAACAAGATTGTTATTGATTTTAATCAATTTATTAATGTTGAGAGAATTGCCACTAAAGAACATATGTGCGCATGGCTTATGCACCTTCTGCCAAACACAGACAAACGTATTGTAACCAATGCCATCCATAGGACAATCAGTAGGTGTAAAAAAAAAACTTCAATCAAAACCCAAACTGAAGAATGATTTGGCAGTTTTTTTACAAGAAGCCTTTTATGTTGACAAAGCTGTTGAAGTCCAATCTAACTTTTACTGTAAAACCCCTTCTATCAATAGGATTTGTAAAGCAATTCAAGTAGTCCATGGTTGTCAATGTAAACATTCAGCAAATGAATTCTACTTTGAATGCCAAAGCTCTAGAAAGGGCACTTAAAGAGGTGACAATTGAAAAGGCTTGCCTTCAGCAACAAACATCAGACTTAACTAAGAAGTTAACTTTTTATGAAAAAGAAAACTCTTGCTTGAATTCTCTTTTAGCAGAGAAAAGAATAGAGCTGAAAAATGCCCATAAAAGAGAACAGTACAATAAAGGGAAAGTGAGTGAGGTTAAGCTGACTGTAAATGAACAGTCAAATGATGTAGAATCTTTGAAAAAAGAAATAAACAATTTGATTGAGGAAAACAAAAACCTAAAGACAGAGAAAAGGGATCTGAAAAATGAAATGAGGTTGATGGAGGCAGAGATCAGATCTCTAAATAAGAAAATAATTGATGGAGATATCGGTAGTGAGGATGTAGATATTAAATGTGACAAAAATAATGCCTATTCAAACAATGTCAGGCAAACTGTCATTCAGCTAATGTCTAATGCTGGAGTATCAGCAGAAAACTGTTCCAAAGTCATAAAAATTGTTTCAGAGGGTGTGTGTAAACAAGAAGATTCATCATAAACTCCCTTGTGGCCAAACATGCTTGAACATTGCCCTAGATGGCCAGGTTATTTCAGATATTCACACAGCAGAAAGTGTTCTCTCCAGCGATGCAGTGGCTGTCCACTCAGATGGTACTTCTAGGGACCATAAAAAAAGTAGTCAACCATCAAATTACAACAGACAAAGGTCATACTTTTTTCCTGGGGTTCACAATAGTTGCAACTGAAGATGCAAATACTGTGTTAGATGTGACAATTAACATCCTTAGGCGAATTGTGACAACATATTGTGATTTTAAAGAAAAAGATCAAAATGAAATTTGTGTTCAATTTTTGAAAAAGATAAGGGCCACCATGACCGATAGAGCTGCAGTCATGAAATGCTTCAGTAAGAAGTTTGAAGAGTTCCTATCATCTGAGATAGGTGAAGATGTACAGTTAAAGCTGCTTAACTGTAATGCACATTTTTTACTAGGCATGAGTGGTGCATGTGATAAAGCTTTTAAGAAAGTTGAAGCTGATATCAAACATGATACAAATGAAGCTATAGGAAGAGATAAGGACAAGCAGTTTTCCATATTCAGTGGGGAGGGTGAGACTTGCACGAGTAGGGTCATAAGAGTAGCATGTGACATTCTTGGACCTCGTGGGGACCAAAAGAGTGGGTATCGTGTAGAGTGGGTTGAGTTTTGCAAAGAAAGCATCATGCCTTGCTTCAAGGTAAATCGGTTTAACTGTTTCTTCAAAGCCTCCGCAGCAATAATCCACCATCACCAGGAAATAAAGTCTTTTGTTAGAAGTGGTGTTTTGCCAGAAAATGTTAACCAGAAAGTGAAATGTTTGGCATGTGATGTTGATGATAGGAATTTGCTGAGTTGTGTTTGTTCTCTCGCTTTGTTGTACTTGAAAGTAACAGGTTCCTACTGGATCCTTCTCAATTCAATTGTGCCCTACGCTGCATTTTATGCTTATGTTCAAAAAATGCATGATTACTTTAGGAAGTGGGCAGATGATTCATCAGAGCTTTTGTCACCAGAATTTGAAGGCATTCTTAGTGGATCCTTTTCCATCAATTCCATTGAACGCAAATTTGTCAAAGACTTTCTTGATAGTGAACATTGTGATCCTGTGATTGTTAAGGCAGCACTCAGAGAGTGCATGAAAGAATGTACTGAGGTAGAAAGACAAATGTCTGACTTTTTGACTGGACCATTCAGTTCGCCAGATCCTGAAACTGATGAATTTTTAAGAAACTTTCCTTTGACAAATCTTGTGGGGGAGAGTGCTTTTGGGGATCTGGATCGGGACTTCAATGTCCGCCCAAATTGTTCCATTGCAAAGCGGTCAGCCTCTCACTGTGTGAAGAGAAATTCATCTTCTGGCTCTTTCTTAGGAATAAAATGTAAAACTGAGAAAGACAAATTGTTTGCAGTGGCTAGAAAGAGGGCAAGGGAATACCAGGAAGAACAGAAATATTATGAGAAGGAAGTTTCATTTAATGTGAAGCGTAAGATGTTAGAGAACCAAGAAGCAAAGATGAATAAGCTTATCAATGCAACAAACAGAAATGCTCAGTTACTGAAGAGACTGGATGATAAAACAATCTGTGAAACATCAGAAGATGTTGATCTTCTAGTTGGTGAAATAAGGTCACAGGGTAAAACAGAAAAAGAAATCTTAGAAGTCCTTAGGGATCAAATTAGGTACCACAAGACACTCAAGGGGGCCAAACATTTGAATTTGAAAGGTGATTTTAATGAGTTGCTTCAAAAAATATAAGATCATCTGGACAAAGTGTAACTCTTGATTATTTTTAGCTGTTCGTGTTATTTTTTTCTGCTTTACTACCTGTGTCGAAAAACATGCAGATTTTATGATAAAAGTATCCCTGAAAAATTACCCATGAATGTCATTATGGATTCTAATGTGTCTTTTTTTTATTTATATCAATGTTGAATATAATCTGTACATAGTTTTTCACTGATTTATATTTTATACTCTGCTGTGCACAAAGAATGAAGCTTGTGAATGAGAATTGGATGCATTAAAATGTTGAAAAAAAGTCAAATTTGGCATCAAGTTCATGTAACTGTTTAAATTATGTCTGTTAATTTGTTTTCCCTGCCTCATTATTTGAAAAGCTGAGATCTTACTGAAAAATTTCGTACCAAATCATTAAATTCTGTCAATATTTGTATTTTAATGAATTTTTAAATATGTGCTAAAATTGGTGTTGCCGCGCGCTTTTATTTTTCGTAAAAAATAGCTTTCAAGCCCTTTTTGAATGCAAATAAAATTTTTATTAGTCTCTCAACTTTTCTAAAAAAAAAATTGAGCCTCATGACTGCTATGGCATCTGTTATTTCTGAGCCTTTGAGGCATATACGACAGTTTTTCTTTCTGTTATGACCCTCCAAAAATGGGTTTGTTTTTTTTTTTTTGGTGTTTTCGCAAAGTTCCGAGAATAAGTCGTTTTGAGCAAGATTTTGAAGTATCATAACTTTTTAACTACTTATCACACATCAATGATTTTGGTACCATTTTTCTCAGGAGAGAGAGCCTTTTAAAATGGTATATGATTCAATGCTGTAGAAATACAAAGTCAATTTCGGTTTTGGGTACCTATTGAATGGTTGTTGGAGATTACAAAACTTTAGCAGTTTAGTTTTTTAAAGTAATACTGATTTGACTGATGGACAATCATCACAGTATTTAAATCCTGCTGAAGACAATACAAGAGTTAAAGAGATTACTGTAGTTCAAAACGCTTTGCAGACTGATTCGAACATGCAAGCATGATCACTTCAGTTTGAGTAAAGTTAGCAAACTGTTTGAGAAAGTTTCATATTATTATTATTTTGATATTCGAAATTGGTTCATAAAATCTTGAAAAGCCCCATCCTTACTATGCTAAAGTGGGGTTGCCAGCTCCTGATCTAAAGATTATAATTTCTGTGGAGATGTGCTTGTCCTATAAAATAGCATGCCAACAGGGGGGAGCATTGGTAGATCATAGAGATTTGCAAAAATTTTATTGTAACGTTCCTCGGACTCGACCCACACAATAAACCTTGTGTTGAATCCATGGTTAAATGTCCCAAGTTTTTGCCAAACAGTTGACAAACCCTTTCTTTACTGACGGGACTTTTAAGTCCCACCACATTTTTCCCACATCCGCTTGGAGAATATGCACTTTTGAAATGTTTTACTGGTATGGAGAGTTACTTCCTGTCTGTGCCTACCATATGACAGGCACTTTCACTTTCACTTTCTGCAGTGCAATTTACAAACCAGTGTGATGGTCTGATTTTGAAGTTCTTCTTCAGAGACTTGTTGAGAATTCACAGGTAAGAGATATTTTCAAAAACATATTAAGTATATATCTAAACCTTGCATAATAATTTTGCATTTTGAAATAACATTAAACTACAATATTCAACATTTAACTTACATCAAAACAAACTCCAGGAGCCAGGGTGGGGGGGGGTGGCTTGTAAGTCCCGTCAGCATATCTGAGCCCTTACTTTAGGGTGGGACTTATAAGTCCCGGAAGTGCGGTATCTACGACGAAGAATCTTCCGATGATTTATGTGATACCGACACAGATTAGTCAGACTTCGATCTGCAAGCTCTTGGACTGATAGGTTCGCAGTCTGTAAAGCGGAAAAAGGAGCTTTTTTTTCAAGTGACAGTGACTCTGATATCCCTCTTGCAAATTTTAAAATCTGTTTTTGGCAGTGTGGATGAAAGAAACGGGGTAAAAAATGTACAAATATAGCTAATGGTAATAACTCTCTTCCTCAGTGTAGCATACATAATGTTTCTCACAGAAGCGCCGAGACGGTTACAAGTGTAACCAGCGCAACAGGTAGTCTCTAAAGCAGAAATTGCCAAAGAAAATGGCCAAACTGCCACAATTACAGAAACTGCATCGAATGGAGATGCTTCGGACACAAGAAGCAAGATTCCATCACCAATATTAAGTGAGTCTACGATCGTGAACGAAATAACTGAAAACGCTGACCATCAGGAAAGTAGGAAAAAGAAAAGAAAACCCAAGAAATGAAAAAAAGAATGCAGCCAAAGTCCTCAAGAGCAGTGGTTGTGCCTACGCCTCAAGTTGGGGTAAGGAAGTCACTGCCAGAGAAATGGGACCACATTGTGGTGACAACTGCAAAAGAAAATGCTCTCAAGTTTTTAACGAGGAAGAAAGAAAAGCCATATTCAGCAGTTACTGGAGTAGTGGGGACGTAAACGTGCAGAGACAGTTTATTGCTGGCTGTGTAAAAAAAAAGTTAATACCGGAACGTGTGCGTACAAAATAAAAGGCCGGAGTCGAGAGAAAAATTCACATTGACCTCCAGCTTTTCCAAGGAGGACGATCGGAAAAGTTTGCAGAAAGTATTTTCTTTATGCTCTGGGAATAAAACAGGACTTTGTCTATGGCGCAATAACAAAAGCAAATGATACCGCAATAGTCTCGCAAGAGGAGAGGGGCAAGCACAAAAACCACAAAAGTGCATCTCAAGACAGCCTTGATGCGATCAAGAATCACATCAAAAGTTTTCCTGTGGTTCCCTGCCATTATTGCCACCATGATACATCTAAATTGTTCTTGGAGGCTGGCTTAAGCCTCAGTTCTATGTACCTGCTTTAGGTAGAGTCGCAAAAGGCTGTGAGCAAAGGCTGGGTAAGTCAGTCCAAGTATAGAGAAATTTTTAACAAAGACTTCAATTTTGGATTTTTTGCTCATAAAAAGGATCAGTGTGATCAATGCTTGTTCTTCAAAGCCAATCCATTCCCATCCCAAGAACAACATGATAAACAAAAGAACATCTGTTAAGAAAAGAAAAGGCAAGAGATTACAAAGCTGCCATCAAAGCGTAAGCAGGTACAGATCCAAGCACAGAGTTGAATATGTAAATAAGATGTCTTATAAGCTGTTTTAAATGGAGTTGAGGGTCCGAGGTTCTGTTTAACCCTTCTTAGGGCTCCCTCATAATGTTCTTTTTATGACACTCCAAAGTGTGTGTATAGTTTTTAGCCACTTTAAAATCTCATCATAAAGACACATTTGTAATGCGGCCACACGATGTTTTGAGATAATTGTGTGATGGTCCCAAGCCCATAAAAATGCAGAGGGCAAATGTGCTTAAACAATCGAAAATGTGTGTATAGTTTTTAGCCACTTTAAAATCTCATCATAAAGATACATTTGTAATGCGGTCACACAATGTTTTGAGATAATTGTATGATGGTCCCAAGCCCATAAAAATGCAGAGGGCAAATGTGCTTAAACAATCGAAAATTCGATTTTGTTTCGACAGTAACCGACTTAGCAATTAATAGGGGAAACGTATACAGATAACCGTTGCGTCACCGAAATTGGAAAATTGTAGGGGAAACGTACTGCGCTCTTTGAGTTATCGATACCACCCGATTCCTTATGCCATGGTCTAACTTATCTCAAATCGGCATGACGATACTGCTAAAACTGGCAGAGTTATTCAATAAAATTATAATGCCCCATAGCCCATTTTCACTAAATGAGTTTTCACGTAAGGCCTTATAGTAATAGTAGTTTACGCCTTTACGTGACAACCACTAGCAATAGAATCTACCGATATTCTTCTTCACGCAAGGGCGTAAACGGCCTTACGCCCCTACGTGAGATTATTGATGACGCTACGTGTGACACAGAGAGAAGGCGCACAGCTTTTGGATAACCTAAACTGCCACTACTGCTCAACACATCTACACAGTGGAAGCACCGCCATGCTGTGTTAGATTTACGCGCGGCAAAGCTTTGATTTTCTCTCAACAAACAAATTGAAAGAGGCTTTCCAGATAACTAAATCTAACATTAAGATCTATCCAAGTGGTGGTATCGTATATAGACTTAGTTTTCTCATACTAATCTATGTTGTATAATACATCTTAAAAGCTTCAAGGCTTTAATTGTCTTCACAATGTTTGCATAGCCTTCTCCCACAACTGCTCGAGTCTACCAGATATAGATCTAGGAATTAAATTTGGCGAGGGAAAGTACTAAAATAATATAATAAGATTTGAATCCATAATAATTACTATATGTGTATTTCTTTTATTTCTGCATTTGCTCTCTTATTTCATTCCAGCGTGGTTCTATTTTTGCTTATAAGATTATCTAGATCTAGACCTACGGAATTAATAGCTTTGAATAAGTCAAAGCGAGTTCTTCGAGCAACAGCAAAATGGTATAATATATTTGTCTGCATGCAGCTTTTTTCTACCGAATTTCTCATTTCTAATTAGGTACAAAATCATGGAAGTTGACACATCATCGGATGATGACATGCCCCTGGCAGATCTTTTACCATTAGCAAGTTCCAGTAAACTAAAATTAAGTGATTCTAAGACAAACGAAACCTCTGAGATTGGAACTTCAGAGTCTGATTATGAATTAAGTGATTACGACGATTCAGATGCCGATCCAACATTCAAACCAGGCAGGTGTCAGGCACGTCGTTGTAAAGAAGATCTTTTTGCTGCGTGCCAGCGCTGCAACATTCTCCTCTGTTACGACCACTTTACTGAGGACACTGACTCATGTGATCATGGGAGACCTCCAAAAGTCATGAAGAGTATGAAAAAGAGAACAATAGAAGAGCCCCAGTTTGTTGCAGTTGGGTATCAGATTGTTACCCAGCCAGAAAACTTTACTGTGACAGGTGCCCCTAAGGAAATAACAACGCAAAAGCTCAAGAAAACAAACAAACAAAAAGAAGCAAAAAGAAAGAGAGCGCGAGGAGAAGAATATCTGAGTCCAAATACCAAAAATCTAGTGGGTGATCGTAAGATGGGAGTAGGGTGTCAATCTTCAAGTTGTGAAAAGGCAGGACGAAAATGTTTCACAGTAGCAGAAAGTAGTAGAGCAGATGTCTTTAAAAGCTTTTGGGGGCTTGGTGACTTACGTCTTCAACGGGAATGTATTGCCAGGCACGTGGAACGTTTCCAGGCTAAACGAGTAACTAACAATTCACGCCGCCAGACAACCCATAAGTATTACCTGACTGTTGATAATACAAGGACCCTCGTATGCAAGAGGATGTTCCTTAGCACCTTTGGTATCAGTGAAAAGGCTGTTAGGGTGGCCATTGGAAAAGTTACCCCTGAAGGGGCAGTGGAAGGGGAGAGGAGAGGTGGAAGGATGTCAGCAACTACCAAAGAAAGAGACAGAAGGATTGCTGAGGCAATAAATAATCACATCAACAGGTTTCCTACAGTAGAGTCCCACTACTGCCGATCAACAACAAGCAAAGAGTACTTGCATCCAGGCCTGAATTTGCCCAAGATGTATAGGATGTTCATTGAACAGTATATCGGATCCGATGCTCCAAGTTTCAGCACTTATTGCAAAGTTTTCAAATCAAAGAATCTAGCTTTCCATCATCCAAAGAAAGATCAATGCTCCCTTTGTGTTAACTTCAGGGAAGGAGACCAGGCAACCAAGGAAAACCTAGCGGAATGCTTCCAAAGCCATATTGCTGAAAAGACCAAAGTCAGAGAACTAAAGGATTCAAGTAAAACAAAATCCTTATCTGATCCTAGCCTTTTAGCCGCAACGTTTGACCTGCAACAGGTAATATATCTGCCGATTTCAAATGAGAGTGCGCTGTTCTATAAAAGAAGACTCTCCAACTATAATCTCACATTTTACAATATTGGAGATAAACACTGTCATTGCTTTATATGGCATGAAGGACAAAGCAAGCGGGGCAGTTCGGAAATTGCCACTGCGGTGGATAAAGCCTTGGAGCACTATGATAAAATGGGAAAGAAGGAGGCACACCTATATGCTGATGGGTGTCCGGGGCAAAATAAAAACTCCATTATGCCAACGATGCTCTTACATTTCGTGGGCAAGGCAACAAACATGAGAGATATTTCTCTACGATTTTTTGAAACTTCGCATGGGCAAAATGAAGGCCATGCTGCACACAGCACGATAAGTGCGGCCTTATCCAGAGCAGGAGATGTGTATATGTATATATCCCTGCTGAGTTCACACCAATACTAACACTCGCTAGAGGAAAACAACCTGACAGCGTTGTACCAATGAAGGCGATGCTGCACACAGCACGCTAAGTGCGGCCTTATCCAGAGCAGGAGATGTGTATATCCCTGCTGAGTTCACACCAATACTAACACTCGCTAGAGGAAAACAACCTTACAGCGTTGTACCAATGCAGTATAATGACTTTTGGGATTATAAACAACTTTCTCTTGACTGGCGTGTTCTGTGCATCCGTAGAGACTCTGGTGCTGATGAAACCATTAACTGGAACAATGTCATGGAGCTCAGGGTAACCAAAGAGCACCCGGCGACTATTTTTTTACAAAAACAGCCGCCTGGAGTCGTCTTACAAGACCATCACTCTGAAAAGTAAAGCCAACAACTTTTGTCTCTGCAAGCTGAATCAAGATCCCCCAAAGGTCCCAACACCAAAGTACAATGACCTTGTGTCCCTGTGCCAAGGCTCCACACCTCTTGTCAGACTGGACGAGCACAAAAACTTTTTCCAATCTTTGCCTCATTAAGATGTGTAGGCTATGTACAATGTGCACCATATTTTAATATCAGAGGTTTTGGGAAATAGTTATTTTTATATTATTTTGTTTTGTTATCTATGTTGAGACAAAAAAACACTTTTTGCTTATTGTTAGGTGCAATGTACTGTTTGCTAAGATTTGAAAAGACTTTATCATAATAGGGATTATTATGTTGTTTCTTTAATGATCTTGTACAAAGAGTGTGCTTCGAAATAATCTTAAATTTGCATTATGCAATGCATTCTTTAAACGCTTATCTTAATTTGCTCAAACTTCAAGGAAAGTAAAGCGAATCAATATACTAGCTCTAAAGAGATTACTACAAGGAAAGTCTTTGTTGCAGAAAACATTGAAAAAGCAAGCCTTACGTACCAAAGAAAATTAATGTTTCTTTACGTTATGTGTTTTTTTTAAGGCGTTTGAGGTCTCCTCCTATAAAAAGCCTTTTTTATCAACGTTAACTTTTATTTGAGATTAGAATGGCTTTGGATGTGTCAGATAGACCCCAATAAACATTCTTAACATGTTTTATCTTTGATTTTTCTGCTTGTAAGTATCTACGTACTTGAACGCGTATGTGATATTTTATGCTGTTTAAAATTGATGACGCCGTCACGTAAGGGCATAATAGTAAAAATGACCAAATATAACTAGAATTATTTACAAAATCCAAAAAAGCAGTGTATATACATAAAAAACAGAGCTTAGACATACATGGTTGCAAAAATCACGTAAATTGGTTTGATAGTTTTTGCACAGTAAAAGGTTTAAAAATGCCCAAAACTTTGAGAGCCTCTCCTGAAAAATGAAGAAACCACGCATACGCCCTTACGTGATATGGGCGACGACGTAGATTAAAATTTTTAGAAGCATGGAAGACGAAAGATTGATTGAAGAAGTCTACAAATATAAATTTATTTATGACAAAAGCGACGCCAAGCACAGCAACAAAGATTACATCGGTAAAGCATGGGCTGATATTGCTAAGGAACTGAACTGCAATGGTAAGTATTAAAAGAATTATTGACAAATGTTTTATAATATTTTGCAATAATAGTTATGCATATCATTTTCACCTTAAAGACCGACGAGGTACGTATAAATAACTTCTTCTCATGATGTGCGACTTTAAAGAAAAATAACATATTATTTAAAAGTTCATAAAATATTTTGCCATGGCACACTACCAGTGGGGGAAACAAAGTAGGTAGTAAACTTGTCTCTCACTTCCATGGCGTTGTTTGAAGGTCTTCTGTTCAAAACTGTCTCTGCTCTGCCCATGTTTTGTGTAGGTGAAGTCCAAGATTCTTCAGAATCAACAATCTTCATTCTGTGTGGTTCATTGTTCAGTATAAAATTGTGAAGAATACAAACTGATTTAATGATGTCACAGGCAAAATCAGGCTGCGTTTCAATTGGTTTGAGAAAAATACGCCACATGTTGGCAGAAATTCCAAAGGCGCACTCCACTAACCTTCGTGCACGTGACAACCTGTAGTTAAAGATTTTCTTCTCATCAGTCAGTGATCTTCTAGGAAAAGGCCTCATTAGGTGGTATTCTAAAGGAAAGGCCTCATCCCCTATAAAAACATACGGCATGACTGTGTCTGTGCCGGGTATAGGGTTGTCCATGGGCACGTTCAGTGTGTTTTCAGAGAGCTGTTGATAAAAACGCGTGTTTTGAAAAATGCCTCCATCACTAGAACTTCCATAGGCACCAACCTCAATGACAGTATATCTAGAAAATGCGTCAACAACAGCGATGAAGACGATAGGTGGATAGCCCTTATAATTCCAGTACAAAGATCCTGATAAACTTGGGGCTTTCATCTCAACATGCTTTCCATCTATTGCACCTATGCAGTTTGGGAACTGCCACTTTTTGTAAAAAGTATCGGCGACGAGCTGCCAATGGTTTTTGTCAGGCGAAGGCATCTCATATGGTTGTAATACTTGCCAAAGAATCTGACACGTGTCGCGAACAATCCGCTGAACGGTTGTAACTCCCAGTCTGAAGGAAAATGAGAGTGATCGAAAGGAAACCCCAGTGGCAAGGTATCTGAAAAAGAAATAATTGAAACAAATTTTGCATTGTCAAAAATGTAAAAGCTACATGTATATAAATCTTTTTTTTTTTAATTTTCCACAGTGGATGAAGCTAAGAAGAGGTGGGGTAATCTAAGGGATTACTTCCGAAGACTTGTGAAAGAACAAGGAGATAAACGATCGGGCGATGGGGCCTCCAAGAAAAAGCAGTGGGTTTTTTTTTTTTTGAAAGGTTGAGCTTTTTGCTGCCCTTTATGAAAGGCAGGGAGATGACATCTAGTCTCAGGGCGATTGAGCCACAAGAGGAGTCGAATGATTCACAAGAAATTCACTCGCTGCCTTCACCAACACAGCACACTCTACCCTCATCACCCTCACCATCACAACATCCGTTGCCCTCATTGCCCTCACCATCACCATCCCCACAACCACCGACGCCCTCGTCTTCAGCAGGCAGCGACAAGAAAGCAACCAGGTTGGTGAAAAGAAAAGCCCCAGCAGAAGATGAGGTTGCAGCCGAGCTACTTAAAGTGGTGAGAGTCTGACAAAGTGGATGAAGATGAACAATTCTTTAACAGCTGTCTCCCTATGGTGAGAACTTTATCAGGAGAGGAGAAGTTAGAATTTCGCATCAGCGTCCAGCAGCTCCTGTTGCAGGCCGTGAGGAGGCGTTCCACTGCTGCGAGGGGACATGGAGAGCGGGAGAGCCAGTACAGTAGCACCTCTCGCTACTATCAGGATTATATGACATATGCGAGTGGCAGTCAGTATCCTGACACCCATGATTTCTAATAGATGATGATAAAAATAAAACCTTTTGGTAATTTCATGTCAATTTTCACCCCGTTTTCTTCTTTTTCAAGATTTAAGATTTTCATTGTTAAAAATGTACTGTTTTGCATATTTCCTACATTAAATAATCATGTGTCAGACAACCAGAACAAACCAGGCACAAGTCGTCCATGCTACTTTCAGGTTAAAGCCTGTAAAAACATTAAGAACTCCTATTGCTTTACATTAGAGGAAAGTGTTGTTTTTTTTTCTTTTTCGACCTCTTTAAGCGCACAATGTACATTAAAATATAGCTCATAAGAAAATATCGACTTTTGCCTGATTTGACTTGAACTCCTCGCATTTTTATTTCCATAAACAAATGATTGTATTTTTTCAATATTGTTCTTTTTATCGTGAAAAAAAAATTTCACTAATTATCGTTTAGTCTTCTATCATAATTTTGTGGCACGATTGCCTTGTCGTAAAAAAAAATACCAATAACTTACCTTAGTGTCACAACAAGTCTTTCTTTTGGTGATATAGCTTCTCGAAAATTGGTATTCTGCTTTTGCAAAGAGCATTTGCATAGGCTGAGAAGAAGATCAAATGTTGTTTGTTCCATTCTGAGGTATTCTTTAAACTTTTCATCATCTTGGGAGACATCACGAAATAAATGATGAAATTCACCACGTGTGTTTCTAGATTTGAAAATAGGATGAATCTATGTTGTCTTTTTTCTTTTCGTCTTCTTCGCAACCAAAGCCATAATAAAGCCAGCTTTCTGTGGCTGGTTGGATGCGCCATCATACTGCACACTTATCTTCAACTAGCTACACACTGGAAAGAAAATATGTATAGGCCTCAGATCTAGTCGGGTCGGGTCGGGTCAGGTCATTTCTGGTTTGGAGTTTGGTAGGTGGAAACACAAAACGGAAACGAACCGACTAAAAACGGTCCAGGTCGGTTCGGGTCGAGTCGTTTCTGTTTTGGTGGAAACGCGCCCTAACGATTCTTTCAAAATGGCTTTAAATTCAGTGAATAAAGAAGATGAAGATGCGGGTAGCCCTGTTGATGATGTTGGAGATGGAAATGATGAAATGAAAGTGATATTGATTTTGGTGTAGAAGATACAGGAGATGATGAGCTAGATCTAAGTCTAGACTCATCCGTCGATGATGACACTGAAGCTAGATCTAACCCCAGTGACGAGGCAAGTGCCGAAACTGAGTTTGTTTGGTCAGATAAACTGCAATACGTTGAAGTTGAGCTATTTACTGCCCAAACTGGCCCTAATCTAGGTGAACTTGAGTTAGTCCACATATCAGAGCCCTATGAATTCTTCAAACTCTATTTCTCTGACAATCTGGTAATAAGAATCAGAGAACAAACCAACCTATACGCACAGCAGAAAGACGCTCCTCATGCTCAGTCTTTCAACCCTGTGACAGATTAAGACAAACTTATTTCTTTATGTCAACATGATGTTCGAAATCCATCAGATGCCTGCTCTCGTAGACCTGCCTCCCAAAATTTTTCAAAAGAGGAGTCAGAGCCGCAAAAAAAGAGGAATCTGAGAGAGAAAAAAAAAAGAGGGATACTTAAACTAGACTACTAAGACTAGATATGTCGAATCTAGATTCCGTCTAATCGCGATTTCTCGACAAAATAATTGAAGATTTTGAAAGTCTACAAACAATTAGAAGGTCTTTAGGTCTAGATTTACTGACAGAGAGGAGAACTAAAGTTTCTTTTTTTTTGATCAGTCAACATGAGCAAAGTTTGCGAATAGAGCCATGAAACATTATTTCTATAACGATTTCTCAGATAATATTATTTGGTTGAACTTGAATGGCCTGTGGTAGCCTTCCTTCCCTCGCAAGTATGACTATCAGCATTGACGTGGCAATGATCCTTTTTCAAGGGAAGCTGCACTTTAAGCAATATATAAAAAACAAGCCCTATTTAAGCAATATATAAAAAACAAGCCCTAGCAAAGGAAGGCTTAAAAGTTTGGTGCTCTTGTGACCGAAGCAGCGGTTACATGTTGGATTTCCATTTTTACACAGAAAAAAATGAAGCACCCACGCCCCATGGCCTTGGACATCACGTTGTTATGACTGTGGGATCCAGGTTTTTGGACACGAACCACCATCTTTCTACTTCGACAACTACTTCAGTTCGCGCGCCTCGCGAAAGACCTGCTGACCCGCTCCACATACTCCTGTGCGACAACTCGACAAAATCACCAACACTGACCTCGTGACCTTCGATCGAAAATTAATACGGGAGAATGCCGCATGAGACAGGTGGGGTACAATGTTGCCACCTTTTGGAACGAGCGCCCCGTCTCTCTCATCTCCACCAATGCTTGTCCAGAAATGGGCACTGCCATGCGCCGCACAAACGAAAGTCTCCATGTCAGTCCTCTACTACAACTCTAACATTGCTGGTGTGGACTCGAATGGCCAGCTTCGTACATACTACCCTGTTGGTAGAAATAGCATGAAATGATGGTGCTTCTGGTATTTATGCGAGTTGGCGCTACTGAATGCTTTTCTCCTATACAAATCCATGCTTCAACCCCCGGGTTCCAAACCTTAGGACCATTTCCAGTTTCACCTCAGCATTGCCAAAGTTCTATGCCAGGGTGGAGCACCAAGGAGACAAGCACCTGAGGCAGGCCCAGCGGCTGCAGGACTCACTGCCAGGAACCAGGCATCACACCGACGCGTCAGGATGCCCGGCAGAAAAAAGCAATGTTTTCAGTGCCGCAAGAAGGACATAAAAACTGATGGTGGCAGACGTCCAGAGACAGTTGCTGTTTGTGCAACACCACCTGTGCAATCAATTCTGCTTTGCAGAATTCCATGCCAGCTTCTTTTAAAACTAATAAAATGCAACAGAATGCAATTTGAAACTAAAAAATATGATTTTAATTATGTATGAAATTTCCTTTTTGTTAATTTTTCTCAACATCCCATAATTTTATAGATATGTTGTGTTACATATCACGTGAAAGTGCATCCATTTCTCTAATTTTTGGTGTTTGGATTATGTTTGTTAACTTCTTTTTTTTTTTTTTTTTTTCAAAAGTTATGTCAAATTTTGTACAAAGTGTGCTTTTGGAAATTAGAGTTCTGCCCCTTACATCCGCTCTCAACCATTGTTAATTTTGAGCAAGGCCCACCCTTTATCAGTTAAAGGCTTCCCCATTCATCAATATGCAGATTATTAGCCAGCTGACCATTACAAAAAGCTGAAAGAGTTGCCTCTTATTGCCTGTACTGTTGTCAAATTATAGACTTTGCCAGGACCAGCCTCAGTCTTCTTACTACGGCATGTGGCAAGTTACTGTGCACCCTGCACCTGCAGTAATTCACAGGCCTTGTCCTGGTGGCTGTGGCGGAGTTAGTACGGACATTATGGTCTTCTTTAGAGATACGCCTATTTTGTTATAGCGAATTTTCGACCTTGCGACCACGGTATAATAAGAAATTTGAATTGCCACTAAAGATCAGCACTCAACAGCCTGATCATCTAAGAGCTGGATGCGGGTGAAAAAATATCCTTCCCATGTGTAGCTCAAATCATTACAACATTTTGCGAGATGTTTGGGTTTTTGATGCTTGGGCCAATGTTACAGCAACAATAATCATCAGTTGCTTTCCCTAAGCTGGTTTCACAAGTTGCTTCATGTACTTCAGTGCTGTTTTGTACTAAGTCCAAATTTGAAAATTTAGGGGTAAGAAGTCCGGAAAAAAACGAGGATAATAAGTACACATTTTAAACTAAACATTAATGGAATTATTGCCCTTGTTTTAGAGAAATTCAGAGGCAATCTGGTATAACTCTGTAAATTTCCTAGTGACCTTAGTGCTTCCTTGTGATAACTCCCTTTTAGCTAATCTGATAAATATTTCCCAATACGAAGTTTTTTTAAACCAAACATTAATGGAATTATTACCCTTGTTTTCGAAAAATTCAGAGGCAATCTGGTATAACTTCGTAATTTTCCTAGTGACTTTAGTGCTTCCTTGTGATAACTCCCTTTTAGCCAATCAGATAAATATTTCCCAATACGAAGTTTTTTAAACTAAATTAATGGAATTATTGCCCTTGTTTTCGAAAAATTCAGAGGCAATCTGGTATAACTCCGTAATTTTTCTAGTGACCTTAGTGCTTCCTTGTGATAACTCACTTTTAGTAAGTCAGAAGATTTGGACCATATATTTCCACGCGCCCTTGCCTTTGGAAAAATCTTTCATCCCACAAAGGCCGCAAAAGCAACTACATTCTACCCCAAGTTGCTGAGAAGGTGAAGGGAGTCTCAGACCTCCTTAAACGCTGCCTGAAGGGGCTGGCGCAAAATGCTGACGACGCCATTCACTCCATGATCTGGTCGCGTTGCCCCAAACATAAATTTGTTTGCAGGAAGGCGGCGTGTGGAGGTAGCTACCGCCATTACTTTTGGTACATTTACCAGAGTCAGCACAGCTTGAGGACCCTTTCAGAGTGTGGCTGTGCAGTAGGAGATACCATTATAAATCTTGGCTTGAGATGCGACAGGGAATGCTTGATAAGAGCAGAGAAATCGGAAACGAATGAAGCAAAGCAAAGACGAGTGGGATAGCAAGAGCTGTAAGTGTTACTGCGCCTCGGGAGTATTTGGCTGCTGAGGAAGGGGGTGGGGGGAGACCCACCTATATGAGTGTGTGTGCGGAGGTTCAATTACTGTGATATGGGTGAAAGACTTCAGTAAATTCAGTATGGTGATCCCCTTAAGAATGTCAGAAGCAATCACAAACCTATTTTGCTGACAGAAACCATGCTCAATTGTTTAAAAAGTTCAAGCAACTTAGGTTGGAGATGGACCCACCCATCACCAGTCGTTTATTTCTTATGCGCAAGAAGTGGAGATAGATCTCACTGGGGTGTTCATGTTATCAAAGAATTTGGAAAAGAAGCTGGTGTATCTGATCTGTCTGTTAATACTTCCACCACACTCAGAAAACATGTAACCAGCCTCACTTCATTGCTTCATTTTTGGGATATATGGGTGCACGTGTCTCTCCATCGCAGGTCTATTGACATAGTGAAAAGGCGAAAGTAGCAAAAATAGTGTTTGCTGCAAACGAAGGCATGTGTCTCTCGTGATAAAAGATAAAATATGTGGATGAAACACTTGAAGAATATGGTGTTTCATAACTGAAGAAGATGGTGAAGAAATTTAAATTAAGATGGTGATCCAGATTTCATAGTCCCTGATTCATCATTCAACATCAAACAGACAAGTAGATAGCCCAAGTCAAAGAATATAATTATCATATCTGAAAATACCAGCGTGAAAAAGTTTACTCCATTAGCATGATCTGGAAGTGGTCTAAATGCTCAAAAGTACCCTGTAGTTTTTGTTTTTGCTTTTGTTTTTGTTTTTCTAATGACAGCAGGGGTCATTTTGTCGGCAATACTAACATCAGAGACGAAACATTAGTGATTTTTGCTGTCCTTTTCAATGAGTTGATTGTAAAGAATGCTTTTCTCCGGTACTCTATGATCGTGGATAAAGACGCCATCGAAATTGGGGCTGTTGAAATTGACTTTTCCACATGCGCAAGTTCTGCTGAGGCGCTTCCATATAAGGAAGGCTAAGAATGCAAATATAGGCTCGCTCTGTCTACAGTCAGAGAGAGAAGAAGTGAAAGAGAAAGTTAAGAAACTTGTGCAGACCGACAAAGAGGAATTTCTTTTTTTTCTGATCAGGATTACTTGATATCTGACCAGGATTAACTAGAACATGTAAGTTGGGCTCTATTTTTAATAGTTTTTGATTTCGTTAAAGCAAGTTAGCCCATGTAAATTTTCTTAACTTACCAAGTTACCCCGGTAATTTAAGACATTACCCCAGTTGGCGGGAGGCACACGCCAGGAAAAGATCCCTCATTCGCGATAATGGTAGCTTTAGATTTAAATTAGATATACAGGTAATTAAGCGTTGTTAGTTAGGAATTATAATAAATGTAATTGTTAAAGGATAAGCAGTTATGATCATGCATGTAATTTTAATTTTATAGAGTAATAATAGAAATAGAAGCAGAGTAAGACCAAGTAAAAAAACAATTGCCAAAATGGCGCAGGCAGGCATCCAGCCGAACTACTAACACAGATGACTTCCTCAATAAAAAAGAATTCCGAGGAAAACGGATAGTGTTAACGGTTGAAGGCAGAGGAGCCGACCGGACAACATACGTTAATGTCGAAGAGGCTGAGAAGAAAGCAGCAGAGTTCAATGACACTACACAAGTAGAGCAGGAGTTATCATGCTACAGGTTAGAGAACCCCAAAAAATGGTACATCAGAGGTATAACCCAGAACTGATCGAAAGCCTTAACAGTAAGGCTTTGAAGATGAAACTGAGACCTGAGGGACCTGAGGTCAACTTCAGGTTCCAGAAGAAGTGTGAGGAGGTCACACGAATCACACCCAAACTCCACATAGATGCTGGCATTGTAAGTGTTCGGGCCTGAAGTTCAGGTAGCTAGGCCAAACGAGAGGCGGGACCTCAGCAGGATCGATGTAGCTATGCCGATGAGAGACACAGGGGTCATCCCCTACTTGAAACAAAATGAGTTCGTATCCACCGAGGCGGCGCTCATAATGGTGTCAGTAAAAGGGAGAAGGCAGCGGTGCTTTCAACGCCAATATACGGCACATTGGCCAAATACGTGCCGCAATAAGCCCCAACAGAAAACCAAGTGCACATTGGGGAGGACAGAAAGCTCCTTTAGCAATGTGGTAACAGGAGTGTTTTGCGCGAGGGTAGCGGGGGAGAGGAGAGCTGCTTCTCTTTTCCTCCACAGGAGTACGAGCTTAAGACAGTGGTACCCATCGTCCCGAACCCATCAATCCAGGTCCCGACCCCAACACCACTAATCTGCAATCTACTCCATGGGTAGACAAGATGACAATCGGCTCGAACGGAGGAGGGGATTGAATTAATTATTTATTTACTTACTTAGGATTTAGTTATATTTATTTTAATTTTTTTTTAATCTTTCTCTCCTCCCTCCCCAAGATAGTAGCAGTAGAAGATCTGTTATTTCAAAGGTAACAAAGTCTCCATTAGAACAGGACTAGACCACCAACAGCTAAAACCTCACAGGTCCAATGGCCCACCCCAAATAACCTCCCACGACCCTAAAGAAGCGTAAGATAGATGATATAACATCACTAACCAGCCACCATAGGGAGGAGACAATATTTGGTGGGGAATGTGGCAAGGTCGGCCCACTCTGGGCTGGGAATGTGTGGAGTGCCTCCCTCGTGACTCAGCAGAATGCAGTAGAAACTAGAATTATAAAGTAGTATAGCTCACTAACATTACTAAAGTACTGCCAGCTAATTCACGGGACAATGTCAACTCTAGGAGAAGAGAAGTCAAGTGTCTTAAGTCCACTAACAAGATAAAAGAAATAGAGAACCCAACTAACAAAAATCCTGTCCAAGCTGAATGAATGGTATGTGTGAAAACGTTTCTGCCCAATCAGAAAGAATGGTTTGTGAGAGAACCGAACCAGACTGAATGACCAAAACAACTCCAAGCAAATAATCAAAGTGTGAAAGACACTAAAAAATCCATTAATAACATTACTCAAGTGGGTCCAACCAAGGAAAAAATAAAAGGCACACGGGATAGAAGAAAAAAAAAGAGGAAAAACTTATGGAGCCAAATGGCTCACCAGTGGAAGGCAGGATTTCTAAACTTGTTTCGAAATCAACTAGATCTACATAGCTATTAGAGACCATTTGATCAATCACTTCACAACACATGCCGTGGGTGGTATTGCATAGGGTTGTATCTCCATTTTGGGCGATTTTAATACATCAAATACACCTGCAACTTCTCTTCACTCTTCATTTACATACGAGGGGAGTTCAATAAGTCTTTACCCTAACTATGAAGGATTGGTGATAGAGCAATAAAACTTGGAGGGCTCAAAATGTATTATTACTGAACGCAGCATGTGAAGTTTCGGGAAGATCCAGTGAGAGGTGCGCACTGGAGAGCACTTTACGTGAAAGCAGTTGTTGAATGAGTGAAGAATGTCCTTTTCATCTCAAAACAGTGTCAAAGATGGAACCCTTGGAATATCGTTCAGTGATTAAATTTCTCAATATGCAAGGAAAGTCACCTTCTGTAATTTTTTAAAGAGATGTTTAGTGTTTACCAAGAAGAATGCCCTTCTTATGAAACTGTCAAATACTGGGTGAGAAAGTTCAAATCAGGCGTTCTTTCCATCCACGATAGTCCTCGAGAGGGGCGTCCAAACTTTGTTGTTACCGAGGATAGCGTCTGTCAAGTTAAAACACTGGTACTGGAAGATCGGCGAGTTACAGTTAAACAATTAGCAGCCATAACAAAAATGAGTGTGGGCTCCATTGAAACTATTCTGCATGATCATCTTCACATGTATAAGGTATCGGCTAGGTGGGTACCGCGACTTTTGACACCAAATCAAAAGGAACAAAGAGCTGATAGCTGCAAAGAACTCATCGAATTAGAATCTAAAGATACTCGATTTTTTTATCGAATCGTGACCATGGGTGAAACATGGGTTCACCATTTTGATCCTGAAATGAAATCATCATCAATGCAATGGAAAACGCCCTCCTCTCCAACACCAAAGAAGGCAAGGGTGGAACCTTCGTGTGGAAAGGTTATGCTGTCCTGCTTCTGGGACAGAGATGGCATTATCATGACAGACTATTTAGAACAGGGCCATACAATCACTGGAAACTATTATTCAGCTTTGTTGGCAAAATTGCGATCTACTTTGGCCAAGAAAAGGCATGGGAAGCTGCAAAAAAGAATTCTTGTGCTTCATGACAATGCTCCAGCGCATAGATCAATGATGGCAGTTCACACATCGATGCAGTGTGGTTTCAAAATTCTCCCTCATCCGCCGTATTCACCAGATCTAGCACCATATTGTTTTTCATATTTTCACCACAGACTTCAGCAAGTCCAGAAAAGTTCGAATGAACTTGATGGAAAGTCTTGCGAAGATTTCCTGATGCAAGCTTTGTGACTTTGTCTTTAAATAAGCTTGGAGAACCTTTGGACTGACTGAGTATATCATGTTTCTACTTCTAAATGATATTGAGAACTGTATTTCAAACTTTGATCCTTCTCAAGTTACAGTTTACGTCCTCGAAGTCAAGAAAGTCTTGAACATTTGTCCCCAAAATTAATCATTTTATGCTTCAAAATCAAAACTTCATTGAGAATAAAGTGATTTTTAGGATGGAATCCATCCTTAAGAAATTTTCAAAAAGTGAAGGAATCAAAGGTCTGCTGATCTATCTTTATTTCTAATGAGCCTCTCTTCTGATCCAGGAAAGTGGGCATGTACCGAATTGAGAACAAGCCACAGCTTCAGAGCTTAACAACCACAAAAAAGAAATTAGAGAGCATTGTTAAAGGAAAAAGTTAAAGATATGGAAGTTTCAAAGACACACAAAGCTAATCCATGTGCATATTTGAGGGGTGGGGTGGGGGGTATGCTGAGCTTGAGCAAACTATCCATAATGTTTAAGCAACAAAAGAAAAATTGCAAAAAGAAAATGACGTATTAGAGACAGAAACTTTGAAAGAACACAAGTAAAGATAGAAGTCTTTGAAAGAAATTGAAAAGGAGATTGAATGATAGAAAGATGTTTCTGAATTTGTGGAAGAGTTTAAGAGAAGAAGACAGTTTCTGTAGAAAGAAGATAATCACAATAACTTCAAAGATGGTGTGCTCTTTGCTTATGTGGTTCTTGAAGGTGAAGTTAATGTGTTCTCAACAAACTGTTCTAAAGTAGTTTAAATTGTCAGCAAACACATTTTTGGAGCATTTTGAACTCTGTGGTTTTCTAAATGCTTCAAATACAGCCCTCAATTTTTCTGATGAAGCTCATTTCATTGATAAACACTAAACTGTGGATGAAATAGTCGACAAATCCAACGATCACTTCACTTATGCATTAGGTGAGACAATTTGACAGAAAAAAACGCTATTTGGAGAAACACATAGTACTTCAAAAGAAAAAGGTGATGAGCATTGTGTTCACAGAGGTAGATATTGATCACACAAAGACTCTTCTCAAGAATTCATGTCTCTATTCGATGAGTTATCTGCAATCTACATTACAACTTCTGACAAAACATTCAAAGATGAGTTACTGAAAGAGATAATTAACAAACAAAAGTGTTCCTGTGATTTTGCCTGCGCGGGTAGCCTGCAACCTACGGCGGGAAACACGCGTTCACTTTGGATGGTCACATATTAAACATAGGACACTGCTAAAAGCGGGTTCCAGCCAACATGCGTGGGATGGCTGGTAGCGGAAAACCTGCGCCACTCTGGCCAGACCTAGCTGTAATATTTTATTTTATAAATAATCCAAAGAGCGTAATTCACTCTATTGTTCGCTTCATTGAGAAACAGATCAATTTAAGTACAAAAATTAGGCTGTGACGTTGAGATTAGTTAAGCATGATGTAGCATGTAACTTAGATCTTGATCTAGAATCTAGATCTAAATTCTACATTAGATAAAATGATGAAAATCATAGATCTTGTGCAGATTGTAAAGTTTGCATCCGGATAAAACTTCTTAGGCTTATTATCACTCAGATCTAGACTTAACTTTTCACAGACCTACAACTACTCTAGTTCTATTTAGGATTTCTCCATTAATTTTGATAACTAACAAGATTTAGATGAAAAAAGTGCTGTCCTGTAGTAGAAATTACTCTAAGAAGATAAAAATAAGATTAATCCTTCGTTGGAAATAAAGGCGAAGTGTAGATGTGAAGACAGATGGTAGCGCAGACGAATTAACGATAAAGTAAAAACAACTCAGCAGAACCAATATTCGGGATGGTTACAACTAAAATAATATCAATTTATTTACTATATTTGATAATACATGATAAAAAACAATATTGATATAATGTAACAATATCGTCCATATTTATTCTTTTATGCAGGCTGTCTGTCGATCTTGTAGGTCTAATCATAAAAAAAATGAAAATGTTTTTTATTGTGGAGGAGAAAACTTAGTTTGGGAAAAAAATCGGAATATTTCCTAAACATTCGGAAAATCGGAAACGGACCAAATTCACATAAAAAAAATCGAAATGATTCCGATGAAATCGGTATGAATGGCAGGTCTGCCTACAGGTTTAATAATTTGTTTGAGAACCCATTTGCTTTAATTTTCCATCACCAGCATATTAATGAATTTCTACAAAATCATGTACCTTGATCAAATTTAAAGTTGCAAAGTATTGTCTGCTGAGCACCAATTTAACAGTTTCTGAGTCTTCACAAAATGTTTCATTGGAATCAGATACTGGATAAGACATTGATCTTCGTATGCTATGAGCCACACGATTGCGACTACTAATACTTCCGTCTTTGCAGCCTGATGGAATTGTCTCAAGCAGCTGACAGACAATGGCAGAGAAAAAGAGAACCCAGATTGCAATGTTAGAGATATTGGCCAACGACACGGTTGAAACGTTTGGTCACAATCTCACATATCTGATTTTGAACCTGATGCCGATCACCATTATGTTCTTCCCATGAATAAAAAAAAAACCGAGAGGCTGGACTGAGTTGCAAGATATAGTAGTCACAATTAAATCTCCAAACCTGCCTGAGAAACAATTTTAATTCTCTGATGTCCTCTGGACTTAGTATTTAAAAACACCGAACGATGCTCGTTTAATACTCAACATGATGTTTCCACGACTGCAAGCAAAGTAGGGAGCCAAGTAGGTCACGTTCCTCGGCCACACAGAGGTAGAAGATATTCGAAGGATCCCGAGAAGAGGGTCTGCAATGCCGCTATAGAAAAAAGAAATAGGAAGAATACATCACCTGTAAAAAAGATGGCTCAGTATAGGGATAGGTATAGGTATGTAGGGGGTTATAAAAGAAATGTAAAAAAAAAAAATAAAAATAAAATATATATATATATATATACAAGTTGCCAGGAAAGAAGATTTTTCATGGATTTTGATTACTGTAGTGCTTTATGAGACCCCCTGATTTCTTGACTGTGGGTGTAGGAGAAGTGACCAAGAAATGTTTTAAACAGACAAATGCATCACATGGGAAACGAACATTGAGGTGGCATCTCTGCAGGTGAAACGTGTACCAACCATGAAGTTTGCAAAAAAGTTGAACACAAAAAAATCATAATGATATGATAGAACAAGATAAAAGGGGTATGACGCAACGTTTCCAAATATGTGTTGTCTAATCTAATATAGAAATAAAGAAAGCAATAATAATCTAGTAATATTGACAGGCTGCCCTAGAAAAGAGAATGATGAACTGTCAATATTGTCTGATGCAGGCAATATGGGAGGGGAATGAGGTGAAGATTGCAACAGCAGCAGAACCTGCAGTTTACAAAGATATCTGTGCAGGACTTGCAGCAGGCAAAGGTAGCTCAGCAGGACTAGCAGTGGGAGATGAATGGTCAACTGGCAAAGGATTGTCTCGGTATTTAGAGACCAAAGACATGAAAAAGAGGTTCATCAATAATCCTCATAAGTTGGAAGAACCTTACAGTAACTAACAGGTGGTGCATCTCATCCATAATAGTCTGCCTAAATTAAACAATAACATATATCACTCGTAAACCATTTGAATCAAGCATCTTCCATTCCCAATGGAAGAGTGAGGAGACTTGGCAGCTTGGGCATTATAACTGAATTCATGCAAGGCTGGACTTTACATTCGTGTTGGGTATATATGGGGCCTATATCAAATTCATTAAGTTAACAAAAATACAATTGTAAAGCTTAGGGTGAGTTGGGCCAATAACTGCAATAATACCAATTTTTCATGTTCTTCTGTTGTGATGCTGTCCGACCTATTTGAATGTGTCTTGAAATACAATCTGAAGTGTTTTCAGGTCTTTGTTGACAACACAGTTATAAACACAAAGACTTTGGGTATCGGTTCACGTAGATCATATTAGACTAGATCTAGATCTAATTAAAACTGTTATAGTGTTAAGATTTCAATTTTCATGGTCGAAGTCATTTCTATTAGGTATTCCAAACTGAGCTGTTAGCCGACTGGAAAATGGTCGGCCGGGCATGAAAAACGTAGATCTACTCTTTTTTTAAAGTGTTGTGTTATCGTCATTAATGATATTTTTTCAATAAAAACCATATCAAAATGTTGTGTTATTTATCGTCTTTTCTTTTATATAACTTTGGCATGAAAAAATATCCGATAGGTCTATTAAAGAGCGTGTGAAAGGTGTCAGTTTTTGTAAATTATTGTCCGATTCGCGGCAGCGCCAAGCTCGGCCGATCCGACCTAGCTCTCTTCAAATGACTATCGCTCTTACCACAAGAAAGATATTTTTATACGGTTTAAAACACATTAAAGGGCAGTAATTCTGCTTTCTTTTGATACCACACACAACGAGGCACGCCGTGAAGAAGGATAAGAAACTTTGAGAAGAAGACGAAAATTTAGAATTTTTAATGGTTTCAAGGAACATTTCCCGACTTGTGTAGTACCAATAGGAAGGCCATCCATTTTTCTAAAAGAGTTCACAAACATCATTTGATTGTGTAACCTGTGGATGCAGCGAAAAGAGTTCAAACGCAGACACTTAGACCCATTTTAGCCCTTGCCGAGACCCAAAATGACGGCGGGTCAGTCTAGTCAACAGACTCAGTCCGGCATGTATGGAGAACCCATCGCAGAACGCACTTCGCATCCCAAACACTCAATGTGGAGGACATTTTATGTGAGTTAATACTACTTTATTTCTTTACATAAATTGATTTAATTATATTGGCTAATATATGTGTAATAAGAACTATTTTATTTTCTTATCGACTGTTTGTCGGTAAACGGAACACCCACACTCTCATTCAAGAGTGACCTTCACTACTTTACCTTCGCTGACCTTATGACGTCACGAGAATATTATTTTCTATCGGCTCTCCAGTGCAATGTTTCTAAAAATAGGTCTAACTTCTGCATTTCTGTAAAATTTGTAGACAGCTGTTTTGCGTTTGTTAAGTGTTTACGTTTTGATATGAATCAAATATCTATAGATCTTATTTGATTCAATATTAAAACAGACACAGTAAATCTTATTTTCTCACAAGGCAGAAGTACTAACACTAATGTTTTAGTCAAGATTGTAGTACATAATGCTTAGATCTACGAGAATCTGAATTTGACAGTTGTACCTGTACTGTAGTCTGTAGATCAAGGATGGTCTGGACAGTAACTAAAAACAAAAGCAATTTTCGATCATTTATCAGTAAATGATATTTATGAGACTTTTCTATAATTTTGTCATAGGATGCAATTTGCTTTAAAAGAAAGTACAAGACAATTTAAGTACACATGTCTGGCCTCTAGATCATTGTTCACAGTCACATCTTGCGAAGGTTTTTTTTTTTTAAATTATTATTATTATTATTATTATTATTATTATTATTATTATTATTATTATTATTATTATTATTATTATTATTACTACTACTACTACTACTACTACTACTACTACTACTACTACTACTACTACTACTACTACTACTACTACTACTACTACTACTACTACTACTACTACATATGTTTACATTGTATTATTGTAATTACATTGTATTTTATTAAATTTTTTAAAAACTTTTTTTAGTGGAATGGTGGTTTTGCTTTTGGTTTATAAAGCACCTTCATTACAGGTTTTAAAAAGCTTTTATTTATCATCAACATTTATTTTACAACAGATGATGATAACTTCCGAGGGATAAAGGATCATTTCCTTATTTGTGGGAGAGGCAGAAGACCAGCTCTACCTTCTCTGCCGCTACTCAACAACCGGGTCCTTGTTCACTGCGTCCAAGCGTTGTGTTTGGTTGCAAGGGTATCCTGATCATCTTTGGCATCTTCCAGGCCTATGAGACCCAAAGAGTGAGACTTAAACAAGTCAATGATTCCAGGTTTGTTCGCATTAGCATCAACAACCTTGTGGCTACGAACCAAAACCAATTTCTATCCTTTAAATTTTTATATATATTTAAGATAAATTAGAAAGTAAAGGGTTTTCTTCGAATCCACAAGGTTTTTGGCTGTTGAGATTTAATGAGAAAATATAGAGCCAGCAGTCTTAGTCACAGAAAGCAGCAGTTGTGTAAATATCATAAGCTAACTAAACTGATACTTTTTTTAATGGATTTTAATTGAGGAATCTTGTTTAAAAACCCTCTGTGGCTCTCATTAAATGATTAATTATTTAAAACATTGTCTAAGAAGTGTCATTCAGTTCCAACAACAGAGAGGACAAATACTCAGTCATATTTTTTTTTATAGTTTTCTTTATTTAAAAACAAAAGTAGGCATCAAATTCATACCAGATTGTCAAGTTATGTGGAATCAATTTCAAATTTTTACAGCACAAACATTTTCGAAGTATTGGCATTGTTATCAAATTTTCCTTGATATGCTTTTCACGCATTATGAAGACACTTTGGGCTGTCTTGTAAATGAGATTGGAAAAAATGGCAAGACTTTTCTTTAAAACATCACAATGTATATTTTTTATGGTGCTGATTGCATTTTGTTTAAGATACGTTTATTTTATAGATTACTTGAACTGGCATAGTATACAAATATTTTTAACAAATAACCTCAGGTATCAAGATTTCAAATCATTGTTAGAGAAAAATTATATTTGAAGAGGGAAGCTGAAAGAATTGAAAAAAGCCATATTGAAATTAAATAAGCTTTTTCAATTAGATATTTCACTATTATAGGCTTCTTAAGAGAGTTATATAATTGAACACTTTAGCTGTTTATTTCTTTTAAACTTCAGATTTTTGTGTAAACAATGATTTATGAATATGTTTAAAAAATCAAAGTAAATTTAGTATATTTTAACATGCACAAGTCACATTTTAGCACTTTAACATTTTTTTTATTGATCTGGCATTGATAAGTCTGTATTTCAGAGTAGTGTTAATTTTTTTCTTCCTTTTTTTATAAACTCAAGTATTTTGTGAAGAAATTTTTAACAGGGTGCTTCTTAACATTAAATTGAACGAAAATTTTTGCTTATGTGAAACATTGCAGGTCCTGTATGTTATTAGTGCCCCAATCTCACCCATCTTCAGCAAACAGGAAAACACGACATTTGATTTAGTCTCTCTGGCCATTGTGTTGTGCACCTGCCCTTTATGGGCCTCATCATTATTCGAGAGGTATTGTTATGATGTTTTAATTGTTGTATGCCATAAGAGCAGCATTGATCAGTTGGTTTTTACACACTGGAAGCGTCTTACGCAACTGTCCAAGCATTTTTTTTTACTGTTGAGTAGGTTTCCACAACCGTGAGAGCACATGGACCAAAGCTTTTTGGACAATAACTATGCTCGCAGCTGCTGTGGCAACAGTCTTGTAAGGCCTACTGTGCTGTCTCAGTTTGTTTCGTTTCATACAAAGTATTTCCAAAGTGGGCGTTGAGTTATTATAGTTAAACCTCTAGATCTAGTACCATTACAAGCATGATAAAAGATGAAGAGAAGGGGAAATTTAGTCCAATGGCAAGATTGACGCCTGTATCCAAATCTAGTTCAACAGAAGGAAAAATTGTCTTTTGAACTCATCAATCAATCAGTTAGGTGCCGTGCTCTTTAGCATTGCCGATCATGACTTTCCACACATCTCTATCCCTCATCACTTTCAGTGCTTCTGTCACTCGTCCTTCTTTGAAAGTCCATCCAACATCTTTTGATGCTGTTTTGGTACAATCATTCCAGTTGTCACAAGATTTTGTACTTTCTCTCTTCTCTTGACATGTCCAAAAAGGTTGCCTGGCGTTTACTTATTCTATTTATGCTGAATCTTGTAGTGTCGGCTTCTTGTAACAGTTTTGGTTGATTTCTTTACAGTCCATGAGATTTGTGGAATCTCATTTTGTTGTCTCCAGTTTCTTTTGTAACTGTTTTGAAATTGTGCAAGCTTTGTATTGATACATCAGAATGGGTTCAATAGAGCACTTCAGGGCTCTTCTTTTGTGCGAATTGAGATGTGGTTATTTGTTAGTATAGATTTCATTCTCTGGAAGCTCAGTGTAAGTTACGTCCATCACTTGATATTAAAGTACCCAAGTATTTGAATTGACCCCTTTGCTTGAGTTTATTACCTTTGATAAAGATGTTGATGTGCGGAGACTATAACTTTGACTAATCACCATTAGTTCTATCTTTTTGCTATTCAATTGCAACCCTTTTTTTCTGCTCTCTTCTTCAAAAATCGTTAATAATTGTCGCAAGTCTTCTTTATTTTCTGGAATTAATACAGTGTCATCAGCGTATCTCAACATGGAGCCAAATTCTGTTCACTTTTAGTTTGTCAGCAACTTGCCATAAGCCCATAAATCTAGCACCCTTATCTGACATCTCACAGTGGATGGGTGGACACTGTCTCTTCCCAGAAATTTTACCCGCGCAGTAGAAAAAGGCATGCAGCTGGAATGCAATTCACACTACTTTTTTAACACAAAATTGCAAAACATGCAATACTGATGTCATTTCCCAATAAAATTTCATTTTCAAATTTTTTTGTGGGGTATATTATTAACTTTTTTTGTTGTTGTCTGGGTTTTGTCTGTGGTACAAGGGAGTTGAGTTCTGGGGCTATCAACAGCAAGACGTTTTCTATTATATTTTTCATTCTATTTTTATCATTTCTTATGGCTGCACTTCTTGCCAAGCGTGAAACAGTTGAGTGAAGTTGTTCCCATCCGGCCCCTAAGAAAGCCTAGTCCAAAACCTGTCCTATGCATAAAATCAGTGCTATTCTTTTTTAAAATGTGCTGCTTGGCAATGATGCGATTGGGAAAGCACTGTCTGTAAAATTTGATGTATTCAGAAGTTGCAATCTCTGCTTGTAATGTGGTTTCCTCTGGTTGGGCTTTTGAGGTTATAGAGTGAATGCCTTCAAAATGTGAGTTAAGTGTGTCAAACATATCTTTGGTAGGGAGCGCAACTCCTAAAATGTCATCATTTTCTTCAGTGGTGACTTATAAAGTTTCCACCATGGTAGGCTTGTCTTTCTATTTTGTTTTTGTAGTACTGTCTCTGAGCTTTCTTGGATTGGGCCCACAGCTTTATTTTTGTCTCTTCAATTTTTTTCAACTCCTCTTTGCCTCTTTTCTCCACATTCTTCTTCTGCTCTCATCATCTAGTATAGCGTTCCTTTTGAAAGTACTATTTGTTTTTTTCTTTTCTTCAGCTTTGAGCCAGTTGCGTCTGTAATTTGAATGTTTCTGCTTGGCTATTATCTCATCTCTATTTTGGACTTCCTTTTGTATCAGATTGGGATGTTTTAGTGTGATTCCAAGAAGAATATATAAATATGGAGGGGCTATGTTTGCTATCTTTATTTCTAGGAATGGATGTCTGAGTTTATTGTTAAAACATTTAACTGCATTTGTTTTCCCATCGCGCTCCAAAAACTGTTGTGCATCTGTGTGTAAAGATTGTAGTGCTCTCTTTTTGGTTCCTTACTTTCTGTTTGGAATCAAGACAGAACAGGCACAGAATGTCCCTGTCGCTCCTGAAATGCCATAGGACAAGAAAGCATAGTCTCCAAACAGGAAGACAACAATCTCTTCTGTCTCCGTGCGAAGTTTTGTAAGGCATGTATTTGGTTTTTTAGCTCTTTGAAAATTGTTTGCAGATTTTTTGCTGTGTCTTTTACCTCTGCTATAGCTACCAGGTGTGTATTTGCCTTAGAGTTGTTTTTCGGCACTCTCTCTCTCTCTCTCTCTCTATATATATATATATATATATATATATCCCCTCCTTTTCTTCCCTATCCCTTCTCTCTGTAACTCATTCCTGTCTATTCATAATTATATGCTCATCTCAACATCTTCAGTGATAATCTGACGGAGATCTTCAACCTCTTCTTCATTTTGAGAAGATCACCAGCCACAGACTAAACAACTTGAGACAATGTGCTTTTGAGAGGGAATCCTTACCATCTACTGAGTTTTGAAGAAGGACGAGATTGGAATCAACGTGACACAGCAGCGTAGTTCAGGAATTTTGCCCTTGATGTGCAAGTTGATCTTCTTTTCTCAAGAATTTTTAAACTAGTTTAAATTCATGTGATCATTTCTTTTGACGCCATAGCAGTCAAAGATCAGTTATAAAGGTAAAAATGAACTAGTATAGACATGTCCATTGACTTGTACTTTTCAAACACAGCATTATACCAGGATTCTGTTAAAGTCTTTAGGGAGAGGAGTTGCTGCTCTAAAGAAAGGAACTTGAATTTAACAAAGATCCAAAATCAGCTGTTATATATGTTTGATGTGGTAAAAAAAAATTATTTTGTAAGTTTATTGTCAAATTATTGTTTTATCACAATTATAATGGGAATAAGGCTGGTAGTTTTCAGAAATCAATTCCCGTTCATGACTTGGCAGAGATATAGGCTTAAAGTGCTGAAATCTTCTGTTGGTTCAATTCAAGCAGCCTTGTGACATCATTGCATTATTATCTTTTTTTAAGTGTGTATTTCTTCGTTTTCTCCAGTAGGACAGACAGGTTTTTCAATCTTTCATGTCATCTCTTTTCTTATCCTTTCTGCTTAAAACAAACTTTCTCTTTCACAAAAATCATTTTCTTTTTCTCCAAAAATTAGGAGAGGGGAAAAAATCATCTGTTCTTGCTTTAAGTCTTTGCAGGTCAAGACAAATTTTGGGCTACATTTGTAGACCAATCAAAGGTAGTCAGCTTACACCTCATGTACAAGTGAGACTTATATGTTTTTATCTTCTAATATTCATGTCTTTCTTTTCAAGCAAATTTCATGTCTGCAAAGTGTTGTCTGTGAATACATTCCTTTGTTTTATGGTTTGCTTGTTTTTCACTATGTATGCTTTGAGTCCATTGTATTTTCCAGTTTTGAAAATGTTATAGAACTGGAGTAAGAAGTTATATTTGCAATCTGTGCTGTATTTATGGCAGTGGTTGTCTATACATAATTTTATGTAGAGCAGCGCCCAACATATGCGGTAACCATCTACGTTGAAACAACAAAGACATATAGCTTACAACTACCTTTATTAGATGTACCTTTTTTTTTTTTGTAAAACACGGCAATCCTTAGATTATTCATAGAAAATTCTCTATGAATTAGGGGCCCTGCTCTTTACAGTAGGCGATCATGACCTTCTGCGCATCTCTATACCTTGATGCTGTTAAGTGCCTCTGTCACTCATTTTACATTTAGCCACATATCTTTTCTCGCTTCTTTCCCCTGCTGCCGTTTCCTTTAAAATCAATCGAGTTGCCACAAGATGTTTTAGTTTTTTTTTCTCATCACATGGCCCAAAAAAGACTGCCTATAGTTTACATATGGTATTTATGAGCATTTTGGACTTTCGATCCAGAACAAAACGATTTTAACTGAATGGTGGACACTTGAATAAATCCATACTCTATAGCCACACTGATGAGTCGTAATACGACGAAACACATCCTAGAATGTGTCTGTGGATGAGTGAAAAAATTTTTGTTCCTTTATGTAAATATTTCCCCTTAAAAACGATTGATAATCTTGACTGGGGGACGGAATTCCTCCATCCTCCTTAATTTATAATAGGTTTAATCGTAGATAAAAAGAAACTTGCTCAGTTTTATTTTTTTGTATTATTAGATTTTCTAAAAATGTTCAATTTTACTTTTTTTTCTAAACCTGTAAAGTTCTATTTAGATAATTACTAAAATCTGATGAGATTAAATTAGCTCTTGAAACAAACAATTTTGTGCAGTTATTATAAACTATCTTTATGTAAATTGTATCTCATTATTTCATATACATGTAAAATATATTTCAAATTTGATATATATCTAGCTAAGGTTTCACCCGCCCCCCATATTAATCTTTCTTTTTTGTGATTCCTTTTCAGAAGTAAAATGTGGGACCTTGTTTGAATCCTCAAAGCTTTCTTATCATCCAGTTTTTATTTCTCTTGACAACGCTTTTAAAGAGAACAGGGAAAATATATTGACTGGAGTAAATTAATTAATATGTGAACAAAAATCTTATGTGAATTATCAGTTGTGCTTTATTGTAATGCAATGTAAGGTGAAAGTCAAACAGATTAAAGTTCATTTAACAGGCAATGCCCCTATATGTATTATCTCTTTTAATGAAAATGTCATATTCGTTTATGTTATATACATAAGTTTCATTGACGTTATTTTTTTTTTAGACTGTATTATGTGTCTTTTTTAGGTAACTGTGTATTATAAAACTATTTCTTTTTAAAATATTATAATTTGGATTTCTCTGAATAAACTCAGATAACACTCTTATCTGTCTTTGTTATTTTTTATATTGTTCCTGTTTTTAATACCTCCCACATTCAATACATTGAGAGTTTAAACCCAAAGGTTTTCGTATGTGTTTAAGGTATTTATCAAGTGATTTCAATTCATTGCAATTTGCACAGAGTTTAAGATCCGTCAGTTTTATATGAAAGAAATACAGAATTCCATATAAAGTAATACAAACATACAACTGCCAGGTAGATGGTGAATCAATATTCAACAATGAAATAGGGGTGAGATATACTTCTATACTTCTATCTCTATAAACAAACATAATAACAAAATATCATTACAGTAGAATAGATATCGAAATAAAAAAAATCAAAACGGTAGAATCGATTTCGATATTTTCTTTCTCTATACTAATAATACAATACCAATGCTGTAAAATCGAAATGATTTCTATAAATCATCAAAACAATACCATATTATCAATGTGGCCGCCAATTGATTCTATTTTGGCCATCTCTATAATTAGCATAAATCCAATATAGCCGCCGATTAATTCTATTTTTGCCATTTCTATAATTAGCATAATTCGAATTTCATTCTGGTAATCTATATAAATAAAATAAATCCAATGTGGCCGCCGGTTAATTTCTATTTTGGCCATCTCTATAATTAGCATAAATTCAATATGGCCGCCGGTTAATTTTATCTTGGTAATCTCTATAACAAGAAAAATTTTAATGTGGCCGCCAGTTGATTCTATTTTAGCCATCTCTACAATTAGCATAAATCCAATATAGACGCCGGTTAATTTCTTTTTTGGCCATCTCTATAATAAGCATAAATTCAATATAGACGCCGGTTAATTTCTATTTTGGCCATCTCTATAATTAGCATAAATTCAATATGGCCGCCGGTTAATTTTAACATGGTAATCTCTATAACAAGCATAATTTTAATGTGGCCGCCAGTTGATTCTATTTTGGACATCTCTATAATTAGCATAAATCCAATATAGACGCCGGTAAATTTCTATTTTGGAAATCTCTACAATTAGCATAAATCCAATATAGACGCCGGTTAATTTCTATTTTGGCCATGTCTATAATTAGCATAAATTCAATATGGCTGCCGGTTAATTTCTATTTTGGCCATCTCTATAATTAGCATAAATCCAATATAGACGCCGGTTAAATTCTATTTTGGCAATCTCTATAATTAGCATAAATTCAATATGGCCGCCGGTTAATTTTATCTTGGTAATCTCTATAAAAAGCATAATTTTAAGGTGGCCGCCAGTTAATTCTATTTTGGCCAACTCTACATTTAGCATAAATCCAATATAGACGCCGGTTAATTTCTATTTTGGCCATCTTTACAATTGCCATAAATCCAATATAGACGCCGGTTAATTTCTATTTTGGCCATCTCTATAATTAGCATAAATTCAATATAGACGCCGGTTAATTTCTATTTTGGCCATCTCAATAATTACCATAAATTCAATATGGCCGCCGGTTAATTTTATCTTGGTAATCTCTATAACAAGCATAATTTTAATATGGCCGCCAGTTGATTCTATTTTGCCCATCTCTACAATTAGCATAAATCCAATATTGACGCCGGTTAATTTCTATTTTGGCCGTCTCTATAATTAGCAAAGTTCGATTTTCATTCTGGTAATCTTTATAAATAAAAAAAATCAAATATGGCCGCCGGTTAATTTCTAGTTTGGCCATCTATATAATTAGCATAAATTCAATATAGACGCCGGTTAATTTCTATTTTGGCCATCTCTATAATTAGCATAAATTCAATATGGCCGCCGGTTAATTTTATCTTGGTAATCTCTATAACAAGCATAATTTTAATGTGGCCGCCAGTTGATTCTATTTTGGCCATCTCTACAATTAGCATAAATCCAATATAGACGCCGGTTAATTTCTATTTTGGCCATCTCTACAATTAGCATAAATTCAATATGGCCGCCGGTTAATTTCTATTTTGGCCATCTCTATAATTAGCATAAATTCAATATGGCCGCCGGTTAATTTCTATTTTGGCCATCTCTATAATTAGCATAAATCCAATATAGACGCCGGTTAATTTCTATTTTGGCCATCTCTATAATTAGCATAAATCCAATATAGACGCCGGTTAATATCTATTTTGGCCATCTCTATAATTAGCATAAATTCAATATGGCCGCCGGTTAATTTCTATTTTGGCCATCTCTATAATTAGCATAAATCCAATATAGACGCCGGTTAATTTCTATTTTGGCCATCTCTATAATTAGCATAAATTCAATATGGCCGCCGGTTAATTTTATCTTGGTAATCTCTATAACAAGCATAATTTTAATGTGGCCGCCAGTTGATTCTATTTTGGCCATCTCTACAATTAGCATAAATCCAATATAGACGCCGGTTAATTTCTATTTTGGCCATCTCTACAATTAGCATAAATCCAATATAGACGCCGGTTAATTTCTATTTTAGCCATCTCTATAATTAGCATAAATTCAATATGGCCGCCGGTTAATTTTATCTTGGTAATCTCTAAAACAAGCATAATTTTAATGTGGCCGCCAGTTGATTCTATTTTGCCCAACTCTACAAATAGCATAAATCCATTATTGACGCAGGTTAATTTGCTTTTTTGGCCGTCTCTATAATTAGCAAAGTTCGTTTTCATTCTGGTAATCTATATAAATAAAAGAAATCCAATATGGCAGCCGGTGAATTTCTATTTTGGCCATCTCTATAATAAGCATAAATTCAATATGGCCGCCGGTTAATTTTATCTTGGTAATCTCTATAACAAGCATAATTTTAATGTGGCCGCCAGTTGATTCTATTTTGCCAATCTCTACAATTAGCATAAATTCAATATGGCCGCCGGTTAATTTCTTTTTTGTCCATCTCTAAAATTAGCATAAATTCAATATGGCCGCCGGTTAATTTCTATTTTGGACATCTCTATAACCAGCATAATTTTAATGTGGCCGCAAGTTGATTCTATTTTGCCCATCTCTACAATTAGCATAAATTCAATATGGCCGCCGGTTAATTTCTATTTTGGCCATCTCTATAATTAGCATAAATTCAATATGGCCGCCGGTTAATTTCTATTTTGGCCACCTCTACAATTAGCATAAATCCAATATAGACGCCAGTTAATTTCTATTTTGGCCATCTCTATAATTAGCATAAATTCAATATGGCCGCCGGTTAATTTCTATTTTGGCCATCTCTATAATTAGCATAAATTCAATATGGCCGCCGGTTAATTTCTATTTTGGCCATCTCTATAATTAGCATAAATTCAATATGGCCGCCGGTTAATTTTATCTTGGTAATCTCTATAACAAGCATAATTTTAATGTGGCCGCCAGTTGATTCTATTTTGGCCATCTCTACAATTAGCATAAATCCAATATAGACGCCGGTTAATTTCTATTTTGGCCATCTCTACAATTAGCATAAATTTTATGTGGCCGCCGG
>JAWDGP010003846.1:0-13291 GCA_033675545.1 Elysia crispata
CCAACCTAAATGTTTTTTAACTGTATTATGTGAGATCATTTGGGCTAGGAATATTCTACAGTGTATCGTGACAGATTAATTTTTATATGGTGATTTCAAAAAGTTTACAAGCCTGGTTTTTCACTAGTCCTGGTTAAAGTGATATCAAAACTGCCAGTATCCAAAAACGTGTGCTGTTTTAAAATTTTTTAAATGTATGAAATTCTAACAACTGTAAAATAATGTGTTATTTGCATTTATTTCTTGATAAAATTCCTAGTTCTTTTAGTCTGTTGAATTCTTTGTGAAGTGTTATTTTCTGTTCTTAGAACCATTTTAGCTCTTTATAATTGTCAGTGGTAAAATAACCGGAAGAGAAATATCTTTTTTTTTTTTTTGCAATGATGCGGCATTATAAAAGAACAATTTTTTTGTAAAGCATGCGGTTGGCCATTAAATGATTAGTGTAAGATTGAACAATAAAAGTAATGCACACATCTGTGGTCATGTTTCATTTGACTTTGCTCATAGAGCACTCGTTTTCTCTTGCATCTTTGATAGTGTGCCTCCTTTTAGTTTTTTATTGTTTCCTCGAGCATTGAAAGCATAATTATGTCCTTATGTTTGATCTATAGGATCAAAACCTCACTATTACAATAACTATTTTTGGTGTCAAAAGCTGATTACAATCAAAAGTCCAACAATCTACAGATTTCTGATGAGTGGGCTATCATAGACTATGAGAAAAGACTGTCATGTTTTAGAGTATATTGACAATAAATAGTGCTTTAGGATATGCAGGGTGGCCCGCCGGCGACACTTCTCAGGAACAAACCGCCGTAATAAGCCAACGGCTCAAAATTAAAAAAAAAAAAGAAAACCAAGAAAAAGAAACAAATAAGGAAACACGCAATAGTTTCTTCCAACGATACAGCCCAAAAAATACAATCTTGCCTGATTACAAAGGCACACTGGTCATTATTGAATACACATTAGACAACATGGTATCTATATAACTAGGTGCAGAAATCATTCACGCTCTGATACATAGCTTTTGTAAACATCAATTAATTACATAGACATGTCCATTGCTGGTAATTAATTTTAGACTTTTCTGTACACCCTACTCAGAATACCTATTAAGATATGTGCCTAAAACATGCGACTATTCTAAAGATGAAAGGCTATCCTAAGATCTTCTCAACGGTGGTTAGAAGGTACAATCAAGACTTACTAAATAACTTTGAACCGTTTCAAAGATCAGAACTCACAGTAAAACAAATTGGATAGTTCAAAATAAATCTCTGGGCTGGAAGCAATTAAACCTACAGAAAATGCACGGAATCGTACAATAGTTAAGTCGGAACTGCACTGTATTGAAACTAAAGAGGCGCTTCTAATGATTTCCGGTTCAGATATCTGGTAACGACTAGCATTTTGCATAAAAAGTTTTTAAAAAGTAAAGTTAACTTACACTATGACATGGTGTCCCTTTCGGCATCACAAATTGAAACGAAGCCAACTGTCCAACCAGCAAAAAGGCCACCCTGTTAGTAGTGCCAGACCCTGGCATTATTCCTGTAGCCAAACACACAAGGTACTGGTTTGGTGATTCAGGGTTAAAAAAGTCCTTGATCACGTGCGTCTGCGCCTAATAGATTCAAAAGTAAACCCATTAGTGTGCACTGGATATCGAAAACTGAAATAGCTTTCAAGCTAACAAAGAAGAAACTAGGCCATCTAGAAGAAAACCTCCGGTTTTGCACTCTCCTAGTCTTTTCCAATTATTCTACCGAACTCTTTTTTTCATACTTTAGTTTTCTACAGATAGCATTACTGTATTGAGGTACTTTGTATGAAGTCATTGTCCTTAATATATTTTAACTTACATGAAAGTGAATATTTTAAAGAATCTATAAACAGATTTGGATTTTTACAGATTTTACTACCTATTTCTATTTAAAGCTGCCCTTTGCTAACTAATACATGTATGACATAATGAGATTAAAATGATCTACAGAAAGATTGGACATCATAATGTTTTGTTTTGTTTGTTTTTGTTTATTGACAAGTCTGCCTGTTCAAGTCATGTCAGTGTTGTAAAAGCGCGTGTCGCACCTTATAGACAAGAAAATAGAGCAATTTAATTGTTTCCGTGAACAGAACACACTGTATACTGAAGAAAATACTTTAAAATATTAGTATCTTCGGAGAAAGCCTTTGGCTTTAACTCGAAATAATACTAATACGTATCAGAGTAGATCATTTCAGACGCTCTGTTGTACGAAGTTTTGAGTTTCTTAATGCAATAAAAAAAAATTAGCCGTTGGTAATCATACTTAAAGACAATAGACATCGCTCTTTGGCCAGATTTCTTTTAAGTCTAAACATATAATCTGAGTTATGTTATAAGAATTCCAATAATATTATTGTTGTGGTTTACGGATAGAAACAGAAACTATGAGGTGATATTACATATATAAATGGTCGGAATTCCTTTCCCCTTCAACATTGAAGACAAAAAAAAGGAAAGAAAAGAAGAAAAAAAAACCAACATAATGGCACTTGAAGTGCTGTTTTTCATAAGAGCAGGTTTCGAGTCGCATCATATTAAGGCAATCAAGACGAGAACAGTTCAGCGAGACACAATTGATGCCCTAAGGAATGGTTTATATTATATTTCAGATCATACCGGTACGACCTAGTTCATCAATGTCAGATCACTGTGTGGTGGATAATAGTTTTGGGAGTTTTTAATTATCTTAAATGCACTGTTGAGCAACCAAAAAAAGAGGTTTCGCGTCATGCAAGATCCAAGAAAAAAGAAAACGAAAAAAAAAAAAAAGAAAAGAACCAACAACAGCTAGAGACCATTATACACTCATACAATATTAACATTAAGAAAGACAAGATGATATCCATGACAACAAAGCAAATAAAATGACGATATCTTTAAAAAACGTAAACGGAAGAAAAAAAGAGTAACAGACAAATAGAGACAGAAAGACATAGGTGGAGACATACAAAAACAGATAGACATGTGTGAAGACATACAGAGACAGATAGACATATGTGAAGACATACAGAGACCGATAGAAAGAAGTGGATTCACACAGAGACATGCAGACAGAGGTGCAGACATACAGAGACAGCAATAGGTGGAGACATAAAGAGACAGATAGACATATGTGAAGACATACAAAGACAGATAGATCAATTATCAAACGTATACCCGAATAGAACTTACAGAGTTCTTCTCTTGTATGTCCTGATAGTGTCCCCAGTACGCGTAGAAAAGGAAGAGCACCAGTAGAATGGAAGTGAATATGGCTGGATAAAAATTCGGGCCATAATAATGCGCGCTCTCTTTCCCTCTAAATGTAATGTATTTTAAGAGAGAAGTTCTTTTAGCCGAGAAGGGTCCATTTCCGCGGCACACGCACTTCAAGCCTTTATGACTCTTGTCCCTCAAAGGCTGTAGACAAAAAATTACATTGTTATTTAGTATGAGTATTTTTATTTTTATACCTTTTGCTATTACTACTATTATTTTATTATTATTATTATTATTATTATTATTATTATTATTATTATTATTATTATTATTATTATTATTATTATTATTATTATTATTATTATCATTAATATTATTATTAATATTGTTGTTGTTGTTGTTATCATTTAACTTGCTGTGTTGATGTTCTATTGGCTCTTCAAGTAGTATAGCAGCATGAGCAGCAGCATTAGTAGTAGTAGTAGTAGTAGTAGTAGTAGTAGTAGTAGTAGTAGTAGTAGTAGTAGTAGTAGTAGTAGTAGTAGTAGTAGTAGTAGTAGTAGTAGTAGTAGTGGTGGTGGTGGTAGTAGTAGTAGTAGTGGTGGTGGTGGTAGTAGTAGTAGTAGTAGTAGTAGTAGTAGTAGTAGTAGTAGTAGTAGTAGTAGTAGTAGTAGTAGTAGTAGTAGTAGTAGTAGTAGTAGCAGTAATAGTGGTTGTAGAAGAAGAATTATGAGTAGTAGTGGTTGTAATCATTTTTATGAGTAGAGAGTTAAATCTGGTGTGGGTTTTTTTTTTGCTTTTTCTTTTGTTTTGTTTTGTTTTTGTGTTGCTTTTTTTTCTGACTTTCAAGCATTCCCTACTAATTAAGCATCTTTCATTGACTTCACTTAACTTTGTTTGATAGATCATAAATTACCTTGCAGTTTTCATCAGAGTACCAAGCATTGAGTTGGTAGTAATAGCATGAACTACTGTATACTTTGATTTTAAACCTCACTTTTTTAGTCACCTGTTGGAAAGACGAATTAGAAATTTAAGGGGAAAGAGGGGAGATATGAAAGTTAGGATGCCTGATAATAACAACCTGAAAAAAAATAATGATGATGATGATGATGATGATGCTATTAATAGTAATAACAATAATCATAATAATAATAATAATAATAATAATAATAATAATAATAATAATAATAATAATAATAATAATAATAATAATAATAATAAAAGAAGATCAGTGTTGCAATTGAGTTTACGATTGATGTTACGAAGGTGACCTTATCACTTATAAATAATAGGTATGCGGAAAGTTTTAAACACTGAAATACTTTAAGGATTTTAATTTTTTTTTTTCGGGGAGAACATTGAAGAGTTTCTACGAAGATAACTCTCTGATCACACTGGGGCTCGGCAATTATTTACTTTTTTTGTCTCATCGAAGAGAGTGTCCGTCAAGATGTAACCGCTGTAAAGTTAGGAGAGAAACACTTTGAAGAACAATAATAACTTGAAAAGAAATGTTCTCACTCGATTTCCTTTCGGTAAGCTCGTTCTTGGGACTTTAGGAAATCCGGGGCCCTGCGCTGTGGGGACACGGACCATGAAGAACACCTGCATGTTTGGGTTCTCAAACTTGTAGTGCTACAAGGAAACGAACAGCGAGAAACATATTGGAGAAATCGACCATCCTTCAGCGGATTTCACTGAAAAGATTATTATTTGATGGCCGCTGTGTTCCTTGTTGCCTTGGATGTAAAGCATTATTTTTTTTTTATTTCTCGACCCCATCCCTCTTTTACTATTTGATCGAATACCTTGTTTGTTACTGGTTGAATCTAGTTTTTTATTAATAAATTGAATCTTTTTTCCGACTGTCTTCATTCGAAATAGTCATTTTCTGCTCAAACATTTTATTTATTGCCGAGAGCGTCTTTGTTTGATCGGCTATATTGTTTGTTCTTTATTTTTTGGTCGATATCTTTACTTTTTTATGCGTTACTCCAAAAGTTATAGCAGTATGCTAAGGTTTGTTTTATTCGTTTGTCACAATGTAAGATAATGGTGGTGTATGATGACATTTTATCAGCAATTTTGAATACTGCTGATGTGATTTACAGCCCGAAGTACCGACACTACAAGTGTTACGCTGTTACAGACCTTTCCTCATACTTTCTCTCGATTAAAGTGTCAGTCTGAATATATATAAAACTTTATACTATATTAGAAGACATTTTTTACAGACAATTTTCCATTTTTTTTTGTTTTACCTCAAAAGCTTTAGCTATTTTTTTTTATCCTACAACGCGCAGTCGGGTTCTAGATTCTAAGCCATGAAACAAATTGAACTGATCGTCTTAAATAACAAAAACCATGATCTGAATTCCAATATTTCTTTTAAAAAAAATGAACCAAAAGCGGACATTTTAATAGCTTTTAGGTTTAGAATGAGTGGAGACATGGAGAAATTGCATATTTTTCCTGGCCTGAGAACTATTAGATTAACGCTATTTCAGTTTATGGCTTCAACTAAAATGCACTTCCAAGTGATTCAATACTAAAAATTTTCGCATTACTTCAGGAATAACAAAGCGAATCACAGTCATATAAAACTGAGTTCTTATAAAAAATTAAAGTTAACCTTCTCTTTAAAAAACAAAACGATTCGCGGATAAAACATTTGTTACGAAGTTGACAAGAATAACTCAGCTTGTTGGTCTTAATTCAAACATAATGACGTTCCTATTTAGATCAATCAGATGATTCCAAGCCGCGTTATTATAAAACAGACGTTATGACAAACGATGACAGGCATTGTGAAAATATTCTGTATTCAAGCAACATACCGGCGTATGATTGGTTCTGGACCGAGGGAAAAATCATGATATATAAAAAGATAATCATGATTATCTTCTGAAAAGAATTTTGTTCTAAACTTCACAGAATAACTCACAAATTAAAAAAAAAAACATTAGTTAAGACAAATGATTATGGCTCGCAAAAAAAGATCTTACTGAGATCACTTTCACAATAGTATACGAATGAAAGAGTAGATAAGTCTCCTCACAGAACATCGACACCACCACTTATGGATAAGACCTTGATTAAAAAATGAAGACAATAACATGCGATGAGACCTTGATTAGGATATGGACACAATGATATACGGATGAAACCTTGCTTATGAAATAGAAACAATGGTATTAGGATGAGCCCTTGCTGATGAAATAGACACAATGATATACGGATGAGACCTTGCTTATGAAATGGAGAAAATAGCATGCAGTGAGACCTTGCTTATGGAATAGACACAATGATATACGGATGAGACCTTGCTTATGAAATGGAGAAAATAGTATGCGGTGAGACCTTGCTTATGAAATGGAGACAATAGCATGCGGTGAGACCTTGCTTATGAAATAGACACGATGATATACTTATAAGGCATTGCTTATGAAAAGGACTTACAAATGTGACCTTGATTATATAATGTACTCAACGACTGATATAACCTTGATTACAAAATATACACAACAAACGATGTGACCCTGATGATAAATTATAACACAACGACAGATGTTACCTTAATTTAAAAAAATGTACACAGCAATGAATATGATATTGATTATAACACGTAACACAGCAATGAATATGATATTGATTATAATATGTAACACAGCAATGAATATGATATTGATTATAACACGTAACACAGCAATGAATATGATATTGATTATAACATGTAACACAACGATGAATGTGACCTTGATTATAACATGTAACACAGCAATGAATATGATATTGATTATAACATGTAACACAGCAATGAATATGATATTGATTATAACATGTAACACAGCAATGAATATGATATTGATTATAATATGTAACACAAAGATGAATATGATATTGATTATAACATGTAACACAACGATGAATGTGACCTTGATTATAACATGTAACACAGCAATGAATATGATATTGATTATAACATGTAACACAGCAATGAATATGACATTGATTATAACACGTAACACAGCAATGAATATGATATTGATTATAATATGTAACACAAAGATGAATATGACCTTGATTAAAAAATGTACACAGCAATGAATATGGCATTGATTCTAACATGTAACACAAAGATGAATGTGTCCTTTATTAAAAAATGTACACAACAATGGATTTGACCTGCTCACCAAATGTACACAACGACGTTACGGATGAGATCTTGCTTATAAAATGCAGACAATAATATACGTGTGAAATCTTTTGTATGAAATGAACTTAAAGATTTGACGTTAATATCAAAACGGTGCAACTAGACGCCACAGATCAGACATTGCTTATAAAGCGGACACAGTGATACACAAACGAGACCTCGGATGGGAAATGGACTGATGGATGGGACTCTGATTATAAAATGTACAAAACGACTGAACGGACGAGAATTTGCTTTTGAAATGGACACAACGATATGCGGATGAGACCTTGGCTTTTTAAATGGATTTATGGGTGTGAGATTGATCATATAATTTACACAACGAATTTACGGATGAGAGTATTTTTTCTAATGGACACCATTATACGTGGATGACACTTTGATTATAAAAAATGATATAACGACGTATGTGACCTTGATTATAAAATGTACAAAACGACATATGTGATCTTGATTACAAAATGTACACAACAACAGATGTGACTTTGATTAGATAATGTGACACGACTACGGATGTGACCTAGGTTATAAAATGCACAAAACGGCACCTTGGTTATGATATTGATTTACGGTTGTGACCTTGGTTTAAAAAAAATGACACAACGTTGGATGTGACCTTGATCATAAAATGTACAAAAACACTCTACGGATGAGACCTGGATTATGAAATGGAGACAATGATATAAAGATGAGACCTGGATTATGAAATGGAGACAATGATATAAATATGAGACCTGGATTATGAAATGGAGACAATGATATAAAGATGAGACCTGGATTATGGAATGGAGACAATGATATAAAGATGAGACCTGGATTATGGAATGGAGACAATGATATAAAGATGAGACCTGGATTATGGAATGGAGACAATGATATAAAGATGAGACCTGGATTATGAAATGGAGACAATGATATAAAGATGAGACCTGGATTATGAAATGGAGACAATGATATAAAGATGAGACCTGGATAACGAAATGAACTTACGGATGAAGTTTTTGTTATGAAGTGTAACTAACGCCTTCCATAGGAGCCTCCGGTAGGAAGGAGGGTATCTATTTCGTAGATTTCTTAGAGGAAACTCAAGCAACTCGACTCACAGTTGTGACTTTCGGTAAGAAGTAGGTCACTTCATGTCCGAAATATTCGAAAGGAGCTTCGGGAAAATCGTAGATTCTAGCTTGACTGCTGGTTGACATGGTGGCGTAGCTGTAGTTGTAGAGCGCCCTGCTGTCCTCCAGGCCTATCGTCATGTCGTACACTTCGCTCAGAGGTACCTGCAGGAGGTCGTTACGGGAACAGACGCAAAGCTTTAGGGGCGTTTAGCAATCGATTTGCATCATCTCATTAAACCAGCGTTGAACTAGATGTGTGTTTATTATTATTATTATTATTATTATTATTATTATTATTATTATTATTATTATTATTATTATTATCATTATTATAATTATTATTATTATTATTATTATTATTATTATTATTATTATTATTATTATTATTATTATTATTATTATTATTATTATTATTATTATTATCATTATTATAATTATTATTATTATTATTATTATTATTATTATTATTATTATTATCATTATCATTATTATCATTCTTATTATTATTATTATGATTATTATTATTATTATTATTATTATTATTATTATTATTATTATTATTATTATTATCATTACTATCATTATCATTATCATCATCATTATTATTATTATTATTATTATTATTATTATTATTATTATTATTATTATTATTATTATTATTATTATTATTATTATTATTATTATTATTATTATTATTATTATTATTATTATTATTATTATTATTATTATTATAGATATAATAGATAATAATCTTTATAGACCGTTCACAAAGTTCTCGAATTAGAATATAACTTGTGTCATCATTGTTGTAAGTTTTCTTGGTATTATTAAGCTCCGGTTTCTAAGGCGGCAAACATACTCAGAGTATTTAAATACAGTGTGGCGCTTTACTGATTCCATGTCGGCTCATCCTATAAGCTAGGAAAGTTCAACTTAATTTTTACGGCAATCGAAACATACACTAATGTTGTTTACCGAAAATACGACGCAAGTTGAGTCCTCGACCTTCCCGTTGATCTCCACCACATCGATCGGTATCACCAAAACTAATGGCCCGGTGAGCAATGGCAGAATGTAGAGGCCACCACGCAGTGGAGTAGAAAAGACAGTTGAGATTGAAATTTTCAATGAAACGTATATAGGATCGTCGTGTAAATAGTTGAGGGCATAGAAGAGTAGGTCAAAAAGTATCATCATCGCAGAGAGAAAACACAACATCGTAGAAATACGGTAGCGAGCAATGGTCAACGTGGTTTAAATAATATAATACCAGCACAGAATATTGAGGTAAAGAGGGATGAACATACAATGTCAGTACCATGTAAAACAATGGAGGAAAATAGAGGTCGTCAAAATGAAAAATATAGTGAGAAATAAACCCGAGTTTCCTGTATTCAGTGTAAGTGAACAAAGAGCAAGACATTCTAAATAGCAGTGAAGACTGTAGATTAACGGTATGTAAACAAAAAATGCAGAAAGGAAAAAACAATGTACTAATAGGGGTACAGGAAATAGAACAATAGTATAAACAGAAGTGTACAACAACAGCCAAAAAAGATTCATTTCAACAGTGGCGAGAATAATGAGCAGTAAAATGCATGGATAAACATACACATAAATCGAAAAGACTGGTAGTTACAAAAATGTACAGATATGGAGAGGAGAGACCAGTAAAACATAATTTAGGAAGTATAAAAATAAACGCCAAAGTTTTATAATTTAAAACGGACTGGTTAAAGAGAATTGTGGTGTACACAATATTGGGCTATACGAGTCAGTTTGTTAAAATTTATTACCTGTCCAATCCTCGTGATTTCGAAAATTTGAGATCTTCTTTGAAATCTAAAAAAAAATACCGCTAGACAAGTGATATATTTTTAGACATGAAAAATCAACTAATAATTACAGAGAAAGAGTTAAATATCGAAATAGATGATGAAATAGATTTAAAAAAACCATCTGGATGGATAAATTGATAAGTGTAGATAAATAGAAAGAAGATATAATTATTGCTAGATAGATGTATAAAGATAGATTAAAAACATAGTTAAATAGAGAAATTATAGATAGATAAACAAAGCGCACAAATATAAAGCGTATGAAGTAAAAAGATAGAAACAAGTAGTAATTGGGATTTGGGGATTTGAGAATAAAAACGAGACCTATGGTTGAGACATAATTTAATGTTTGTTTGGAGGAGAAACATGCAAAGGTTCTAGATTGACAGAGATGCGAAAAAAAAGGATCATGAAGAGGAGTGCCCAAGATGTTTAAAAAAGATAATGACGTTGAAAAACTCTTTACGGATATAAAAAAAGCTTACAATTCTCATCCGATTTTTTGTATTCAATGACAACGGGGAGATTTGACGTGTTTGACTCCAGATACAGCCTCTTTTGGTAGTTCTTTGACTCTACGTAGATATCGACAAACGGCAGATTCAGGTTTAAGGTTTCATCCAAGAAGTAATTGGTATCAGAGACGAAAAACTGAGAAAAAAACAAAACACAAGTTGACGCTGGAGTCGCTGGAGGAACTGAGTTAACAATTAAATCGTAACGGTTGTTTGTCATTGTATCAAGGTGCAAATAATTCTGTTGTATACCTTTTCATTACAGCGTTAAACCTAACAGCAAGGTATCATAGTGTTTTCTGCATGCTCTTACGTTAGTGTGGCAAAATATTGTTGCGTTGCCATGTGTATGTATGTCCTTATGTCAGAGCCTTATTATAAGTGAGTAACTAGTGTAAAGTGTGAAAATATTATTGCGTTACTGTATGTCCTTATAAGTCAGAGTCTTATTATAGAGTGAGTAACTGTATATAAGTGTGTAAAATATTATTGCGTTACTGTATGTCCTTATGTCAGAGCCTTATTATAAGTGAGTAGGTGATGCTATGTAAATGTGAAAATATTATTGCGTTACTGTATGTCCTTATGTCAGAGCCTTATTATAGAGTGAGGTGAATATGTAACTATGTAAGTGTGTAAATATTATTGCGTTACTGAATGTCCTTATGTCAGAGTCTTATTATGAGTAAGTAACTGTATGTAAGTGTAAATATTATTGCGTTACTACATGTCCTTATGTCAGAGTCTTATTAGATGTGAGTAACTGTATATAAGTGTGTAAATATTATTGCGTTACTGTATGGTTTTTGTCAATGTGTTTTATAGAATGAGTGATTTGCATGTCAGTGTGGTAATATAAGTGATTCACTGCATGTCAGTGTAGTAATATAAGTGACTCACTGTGTATCAGTGAGTTGATATTTGTGAGTCGACTCGTGCTATCATCCAGTGTCTTAAATACATCATTTTGTAAAACTATATTATGAAACGGAAATTATTTAGTCAATGTATTTCATTGTGCACTAGTTTGTCTTAATGCTATAGAGTCGTTACTCTAGTTTGTTGATGCCAGTTAAGCTCTGTATAAAATTACCTAAGTGTGTTAATATTAAAGAATTGAATTATTCTATTATGTCCGAGTACAAATATCAGTGGGTTGATGTATGTTATTATGTAATCAATGGTACTATTAGTATCGCGTCTCATACCATCAAACGGGGCCAAATCTTTTATTCAGACTGTAAAGAAAAATCTAGAAGTTTCAAAAACTTGCTTTCTAAAACTGTTTGTTTTTCTCCAAAATTACGTTATTGCCTACTTTTGCGCACACGCCGTTTACAGAAAAAGTTCTCACATCTAGACGTACAGTAGATGAAGCAGTTTGACCAAATCATGAAGCAGTTTTGACCAAATCATGAAGCAGTTTGACTAAATCATGAAGCAGTTTGACCAAATCATGGAAGAAGAGCGTTTGACCAAATCATGGCAAAGCAGTTTGACCAAATCATGGAAGCAGATTTGACCAAATCATGGCAAGCAGTTTGACCAAATCATGAAGCTTGGTTTGACCCAAATCATGAGAGCAGTTTGACCAAATCATGAAGCAGTTTGACCAAATCATGAAGCAGTTTTGACTGAATCATGAAGCAAATTTGACCCAAATCATGAAGCAGTTTGACCAAATCATGAAGCAGTTTGAACCAAATCATGAAGCAGTTTGACCAAATCATGAAGCAGTTTGACCAAATCATGAAGCAGTTTGACCAAATCATGAAGCAATTTGACCAAATCATGAAGCAGTTTGACCAAATCATGAAGCAGTTTGACCAAATCATGAAGCAGTTTGACCAAATCATGAAACAGTTTGACCAAATCATGAAGAAGTTTGACCAAATCATGAAGCAGTTTGACCAAATCATGAAGAAGTTTGACCGAATCATGAAGCAGTTTGACCAAATCATGAAGCAGTTTGACCAAATCATGAAGCAGTTTGACCAAATCATGAAGCAGTTTGACCAAATCATGAAGCAGTTTGACCAAATCATGAAGCAGTTTGACCAAATCATGAAGCAGTTTGACCAAATCATGAAGAAGTTTGACCGAATCATGAAGCAATTTGACCAAATCATGAAGCAGTTTGACCAAATCATGAAGCAGTTTGACCAAATCATGAAGCAGTTTGACCAAATCATGAAGCAGTTTGACCAAATCATGAAGCAGTTTGACCAAATCATGAAGCAGTTTGACCAAATCATGAAGCAGTTTGACCAAATCATGAAGCAGTTTGACCAAATCATGAAGCAGTTTGACCAAATCATGAAGCAGTTTGACCAACCATGAAGCAGTTA
>JAWDGP010003849.1:0-16545 GCA_033675545.1 Elysia crispata
TAATAAAAAGTCAATGAAAGAAACAAAAAAAATATTATTATGTATTTGATATTAGTAAATTGAATGAACAGCATCACCCAAAAAACGCAAGAAGTAGTGTACATCATTTTTTAGTTAATGATTATTTAAAAAAAGAGAAACAAAAGTGTTTAACATGTCGATATGGTTTTTATTATAGATATAAAATATCAAAAATGTTCTCGATAATTGTTTTTATAATAAATATCTTTCTCCTTCTTCTTCTTCTTCTTCTTCTTCTTCTTCTTCTTCTTCTTCTTCTTCTTCTTCTTCTTCTTCTTCTTCTTCTTCTTCTTCTTCTTCTTCTTCTTCTCCTTCTACTTCTTCTCCTTCTCCTTCTCCTTCTCCTTCTCCTTCTCCTTCTCCTTCTCCTTCTCCTTCTCCTTCTTCTTCTTCTTCTTCTTCTTCTTCTTCTTCTTCTTCTTCTTCTTCTTCTTCTTCTTCTTCTTCTTCTTCTTCTTCTTCTTCTTCTTCTTCTTCTTCTTCTTCTTCTTCTTCTTCTTCTTCTTCTTCTTCTTCTTCTTCTTCTTCTTCTTCTTCTTCTTCTTCTTCTTCTTCTTCTTCTTCTTCTTCTTCTTCTTCTTCTTCTTCTTCTTCTTCTTCTTCTTCTTCTTCTTCTTCTTCTTCTTCTTCTTCTTCTTCTTCTTCTTCTTCTTCTTCTTCTTCTTCTTCTTCTTCTTCTTCTTCTTCTTCTTCTTCTTCTTCTTCTTCTTCTTCTTCTCCTTCTTCTCCTTCCTCCTCCTCCTCCTCCTCCTCCTCCTTCTCCTCCTCTTCCTCCTCCTCCTTCTTCTTCTTCTTTCTTCTTTTTGTTCTTCTTCTTCTAATTCTTCTTCTTCGTCGACGTCGTCTTCGTTAAATCGAGATAATTTTTATTGTAATAATTTAATTTAATAGTTTAGTAAATAAGCAGTTCTAATCAAACGTATACCATTCTGAACATTTTTTATTACAATTTGAATGTTTCTAAAGTGACAGTGACAAATATATAATATTATGTAATGGAGTTTATAAGAATTTTTGTTAAGAAATTCCTTTACCTCATTGAATTCTGTAAAGCTTACGGACTCCAAAATAATATTACTCCTTTTTTCCCCTTTTTTATATATTGTTCAAAAATTTCATATGACTGATTCAAAATCCTTAATTGCTTAAACAACAGGGAAAGAATCGTCAAAAGGATCAGTTTCAGGCTCGTAGAATTCCTCCTCTGAGCGAGAAGCAGCAGTAAGGTTGGAATGATTTCTAATTAAGACAGAGCGAGCAGGGACATTGGAATCGTTCTTTTGTGATACGTAGCGAACGTGGAAATTGGAATGTTCTTCATTTGAGAACGAACGGGCAGTTTCATTTACCAAAGAGCTCCCATGAGGATATGAACCTCTAAACATCGTTTCTTCATGGTCTAAGGTGCTTTTAGAGCGTGTTTTGTGATATGAGTTTCTGAAAAATGTTTATTGAATAATTTTTAAATATAATTATACATATAAAATTATATTAAAATATTTGCTCACCCAGAATTGTAATTTTATATTATGACATTAATTTCGAATAGAATAAGAAACATCATGCGCCAATAAACAGATTTCATTTCGATTTGTTAACTCATAAGACGCTATAGAAAATATGCAAAAATATTGCTTTTTAAATTATTGAAAATTAAATTATAAGTATCAAGTAATGTATTTTTTTATTTACTGCAACTACTGCGATTGTTCTTATGATTCATTTACAAAAAAACTTTTAATACAAGAACCCAGTTTAACTTACTGAATAGCAACGCACATCATAGAGCAGGTCAAAACTACCAGCACGAATATTGAAGAACTGATTATTGCTATCCATGAGTAGAAAAATTCTTTCTCCAGTTTTGGATCTAGGACTGGAATATTAACATAGTAAGGACTCATTAAAAACACGTTTCATATCATTAATATATATATATATATATATATATATATATATATATATATATATATATATATATATATATATATTTCATTAAAGCATATTTTTTGTGGTGATTATTAAATCTATCTTATCTTTTAATAATATTTTCAAAAGATTTCTTCTAAATTGTATTTTGAAGTCAATTCATTTTTTTTTACCTTTTTAATTAAAAAAAAGCGATTTCGATAAAAACCTTAAATTATTCAACTTGTTTACTGACTGAATCAGAACTTAGGTATGCCTGTAAACTTAGTTAAAAATAAAAAGCGACGTTCAAGTCAAGTTATATATTAACCTTAGAAAATGAATTTTAAAGAAACAAAAAGTAATGTCTATCATAATTGATCATCGCTAATAAGTTCTACTTTACTTACATATTTCGCATCTTTCTCCTTGATATCCATCATCACATCCGAAAACACATGATCCATTAACTTGATCGCAGGTGTTGTTTGGCCCAGCACACGTTTTACTGCAGGTTTCCGAACAATCTGCTCCAAAAGTATTGTCTTCGCATGCTGCATGAAAAAGAGGACATACTTTTTGTTTTCGTTCTCTCTTTTTAATACAGTTTTTACGTGTTGAATGAGTTAAAAAAAATAATAAGTGCGAAAAAACGATGCGTCACCATTATGTGTTAATTTAACCCTTGCTCAGACAACATAGTTAATATATTTCTCAGAACTAGATTTTAAGCACAATGAAACAATTTACATTGTGACGTGTTTTTCTTTTTCCTTTATGTCACTGACAGCTGGGTGTAACACACCTGTGAACTATTAAACTAGGTATGACAGAAGCTTTCATCGGCTGCTAGCTTCACACTTACGATCTAAAGCTAAATTATGTTTTAATGGAACATCCCATAAGCGAAAATTATTGAAAATTATCCTGTTCGAGCTGCCTTTGGGTTCGATTGGTTTAGGATTCTGGTCAACCTTATTCGATTTTATGACAAAAGAATAAATTGCATTCGCGAGCAAGTGATAGATTTGCAGCAACTCGAGAACTGTTTGTTTCTTTAAAAAAAAGAAGAGGAGTTGGTAAATATTACATGGTAAAGCATGATCAAACATCTTGAACGATTATCTTACGGATGGTGGTATGTTTATTCGATATACGTTTTAAAAACAGATCTATAAGTTAACGATTATGGTATTATGAGCGTGTATATCTGTACGAGTTTATTTAGAGCCGCTCCAAATATTGGAAAAAATAATTTGTAATATTGTCATTAGATTTTACAAGTTCGGGCCTAAACCCAAAACTGATTGAAGCATTGGACAAAGACAAATTATAGATCAATAGACACTAAACTACTCTGGTACCTTATCAGTATAAGTAAAAATGTATGATATCGCAACAAAGAAGCCTAAGACAAGTGATGAAACAGCAAAGAAAGCCTTAATCAAGTAATGCACCTGCAAACAAACCTTCAACAAGTGATGCCGCAACAGAGAAGCCTAATGCAAATGATGCCGCAATAAAGAAGGGAAAGACAAGTGATGCATCAGGAAACAAAGCTCCAACAAGTGATGCCACAACAAAGATGCCTAAGACAAGTAATGCACCAGCAAAGAGGGCTTAGACAAGTGATGTCGCAACAAAGAAGGGGAAGACAAGTGATGCACCAGGAAACAAAGCTTAAACAAGTGATGCCACAACAAAGATGCCTAAGACAAGTAATGCACCAGCAAAGAGGGCTTAGACAAGTGATGCCACAACAAAGAAGGGGAAGACAAGTGATGCATCAGGTAACGAAGCTTGAACAAGTGATGCCACAACAAAGATGCCTAAGACAAGTAATGCACCAGCAAAGAGGGCTTAGACAAGTGATGTTGCAACAAAGAAGGGGAAGACAAGTGATGCACCAGGAAACAAAGCTTAAACAAGTGATGCCACAACAAAGATGCCTAAGACAAGTAATGCACCAGCAAAGAGGGCTTAAACAAGTGATCTCACAACAAAGATGTCTAAGACAAGTAATGCACTAGCAAAGAGGGCTTAGACAATTGGTGTCACAACAAAGATGCCTAAAACAAGTAATGCACCAGCAAAGAGGGCTTAGACAAGTGATGTCACAACAAAGAAGGGGAAGACAAGTGATGCATCAGGTAACAAAGCTCCAACAAGTGATGCCACAACAAAGATGCCTAAGACAAGTAATGCACCAGCAAAGAGGGCTTAGACAAGTGATGTTGCAACAAAGAAGGGGAAGACAAGTGATGCACCAGGAAACAAAGCTTAAACAAGTGATGCCACAACAAAGATGCCTAAGACAAGTAATGCACCAGCAAAGAGGGCTTAGACAAGTGATGCCACAACAAAGATGCCTAAGACAAGTAATGCACCAGCAAAGAGGGCTTAGACAAGTGATGTCACAACAAAGAAGGGGAAGACAAGTGATGCATCAGGTAACAAAGCTTGAACAAGTGATGCCACAACAAAGATGCCTAAGACAAGTAATGCACCAGCAAAGAGGGCTTAGACAAGTGATGTTGCAACAAAGAAGGGGAAGACAAGTGATGCACCAGCAAACAAAGCTTAAACAAGTGATGCCACAACAAAGATGCCTAAGACAAGTAATGCACCAGCAAAGAGGGCTTAGACAAGTGATGTCGCAACAAAGAAGGGGAAGACAAGTGATGCACCAGGAAACAAAGCTTGAACAAGTGATGCCACAACAAAGATGCCTAAGACAAGTAATGCACCAGCAAAGAGGGCTTAGACAAGTGATGTTGCAACAAAGAAGGGGAAGACAAGTGATGCACCAGGAAACAAAGCTTAAACAAGTGATGCCACAACAAAGATGCCTAAGACAAGTAATGCACCAGCAAAGAGGGCTTAGACAAGTGATGCCACAACAAAGATGCCTAAGACAAGTAATGCACCAGCAAAGAGGGCTTAGACAAGTGATGTCGCAACAAAGAAGGGGAAGACAAGTGATGCACCAGGAAACAAAGCTTAAACAAGTGATGCCACAACAAAGATGCCTAAGACAAGTAATGCACCAGCAAAGAGGGCTTAGACAAGTGATGTTGCAACAAAGAAGGGGAAGACAAGTGATGCACCAGGAAACAAAGCTTAAACAAGTGATGCCACAACAAAGATGCCTAAGACAAGTAATGCACCAGCAAAGAGGGCTTAGACAAGTGATGTTGCAACAAAGAAGGGGAAGACAAGTGATGCACCATAAAACAAAGCTTAAACAAGTGATGCCACAACAAAGATGCCTAAGACAAGTAATGCACCAGCAAAGAGGGCTTAGACAAGTGATGCCACAACAAAGATGCCTAAGACAAGTAATGCACCAGCAAAGAGGGCTTAGACAAGTGATGCCACAACAAAGATGCCTAAGACAAGTGATGCACCAGCAAACAGGGCTTAGACAAGTGATGCCACAACAAAGATGCCTAAGACAAGTAATGCACCAGCAAAGAGGGCTTAGACAAGTGATGTTGCAACAAAGAAGGGGAAGACAAGTGATGCACCAGGAAACAAAGCTTAAACAAGTGATGCCACAACAAAGATGCCTAAGACAAGTAATGCACCAGCAAAGAGGGCTTAGACAAGTGATGCCACAACAAAGATGCCTAAGACAAGTAATGCACCAGCAAAGAGGGCTTAGACAAGTGATGCCACAACAAAGATGCCTAAGACAAGTGATGAATCAGGAAACAAAGCTCCAACAAGTGATGCCACAACAAAGATGCCTAAGATAAGTAATGCACCAGCAAAGAGGGCTTAGACAAGTGATGTCACAACAAAGAAGGGGAAGACAAGTGATGCATCAGGTAACAAAGCTTAAACAAGTGATGCCAATACATATATGAAAAGTAATCCCACAACAAAGATGCCTAAGACAAGTAATGCACCAGCAAAGAGGGCTTAGACAAGTGATGTCACAACAAAGATGCCTAAGACAAGTAATGCACCAGCAAAGAGGGCTTAGACAAGTGATGTCGCAACAAAGAAGGGGAAGACAAGTGATGCATCAGGTAACAAAGCTCCAACAAGTGATGCCACAACAAAGATGCCTAAGACAAGTAATGCACCAGCAAAGAGGGCTTAGACAAGTGATGTCGCAACAAAGATGCCTAAGACAAGTAATGCACCAGCAAAGAGGGCTTAGACAAGTGATGCCACAACAAAGATGCCTAAGACAAGTAATGCACCAGCAAACAAAGCTTAAACAAGTGATGCCAAAACAAAGATGCCTAAGACAAGTAATGCACCAGCAAAGAGGGCTTAGACAAGTGATGCCAAAACAAAGATGCCTAAGACAAGTAATGCACCAGCAAACAAAGCTCCAACAAGTGATGCCAAAACAAAGATGCCTAAGACAAGTAATGCACCAGCAAAGAGGGCTTAGACAAGTGATGTCGCAACAAAGAAGGGGAAGACAAGTGATGCATCAGGAAACAAAGCTTAAACAAGTGATGCCACAACAAAGATGCCTAAGACAAGTAATGCACCAGCAAAGAGGGCTTAGACAAGTGATGTCGCAACAAAGAAGGGGAAGACAAGTGATGCATCAGGTAACAAAGCTTAAACAAGTGATGCCACAACAAAGATGCCGAAGACAAGTAATGCACCAGCAAAGAGGGCTTAGACAAGTGATGCCACAACAAAGATGCCTAAGACAAGTAATGCACCAGCAAAGAGGGCTTAGACAAGTGATGTTGAAACAAAGAAGGGGAAGACAAGTGATGCACCAGGAAACAAAGCTTAAACAAGTGATGCCACAACAAAGATGCCTAAGACAAGTAATGCACCAGCAAAGACCGCTTAGACAAGTGATGTTGCAACAAAGAAAGGGAACACAAGTGATGCACCAGGAAACAAAGCTTAATCAAGTGATGCCACAACAAAGATGCCTAAGACAAGTAATGCACCAGCAAACAGGGCTTAGACAAGTGATGCTACAACAAAGATGCCTAAGACAAGTAATGCACCAGCAAAGAGGGCTTAGACAAGTGATGTCGCAACAAAGATGCCTAAGACAAGTAATGCACCAGCAAAGAGGGCTTAGACAAGTGATGTCGCAACAAAGAAGGGGAAGACAAGTGATGCACCAGGAAACAAAGCTTAAACAAGTGATGCCACAACAAAGATGCCTAAGACAAGTAATGCACCAGCAAAGAGGGCTTAGACAAGTGATGTCGCAACAAAGATGCCTAAGACAAGTAATGCACCAGCAAAGAGGGCTTAGACAAGTGATGTCGCAACAAAGATGCCTAAGACAAGTAATGCACCAGCAAAGAAAGCTTGAACAAGTGATGCCACAACATATATACCTAAGACAAGTGATGCACCAGGAAACAAAGCTCCAACAAGTGATGCCACAATAAAGATGCCTAAGACAAGTAATGCACCAGCAAAGAGGGCTTAGACAAGTGATGTCGCAACAAAGAAGGGGAAGACAAGTGATGCACCAGGAAACAAAGCTTAAACAAGTGATGCCACAACAAAGATGCCGAAGACAAGTAATGCACCAGCAAAGAGGGCTTAGACAAGTGATGTCGCAACAAAGATGCCTAAGACAAGTAATGCACCAGCAAAGAGGGCTTAGACAAGTGATGCCACAACAAAGATGCCTAAGACAAGTAATGCACCAGCAAAGAGGGCTAAGACAAGTGATGCCACAAGATGCCCAAGACAAGTAATGCACCAGCAAAGAGGGCTTAGACAAGTGATGTCGCAACAAAGATGCCTAAGACAAGTAATGCACCAGCAAAGAGGGCTTAGACAAGTGATGCCACAACAAAGATGCCTAAGACAAGTAATGCACCAGCAAAGAGGGCTTAGACAAGTGATGTCGCAACAAAGAAGGGGAAGGCAAGTGATGCACCAGGAAACAAAGCTTAAACAAGTGATGCCTAACAAAGAAGGCGAAGAGAAGCTTTGCACCAGCAAGCAAAGCGTTAACAAGTGATGCCGCAATAAAGAAGGCAAAAACAAATGATGAACCAGCCAAGAAGAAAAAAACAAGTGATGCACCTGCAAACAAGACGAAAACAATTGATGTACCACTAACGAACCAGAAACTATACAGTTTTAGCCTTGAAAGCAGGAACCGAAATACAAAAACAACATGAATCGTATGCAAACACATCTGACAAGAACATGCAAGTCTAATTTTTAATTTTTATTTTCTCATTCACCTAAAAGCTAAGAGAAGTAATACACCAGCAAACAAAACAAAGACAAAGGATGAACAGGCAAAAAAATGGTAAAACAGTTAATGCCAGGCAGAGAAAGTTAACACAAGTGATGCACCAGCAAACAAGGCTAAGAGAAAGGTTGAATAAGGAACGAAGGCAAGAGACTAGCACTGCAACAACAAACAAGGTAAAGATAAACGATGTACCAACAAAAAGGCTAAGATAATTGATGCACCATCAAATTTATGCAACAGTAAAGAAGGCTAAGACAAGTGATGAACCATCAAAGAAGGTTAAAGCAAGTGGTGCACCAGCAAAGAGGGCAGAGACGAGTGATGCACCGGCAAAAAGGCAGAGACAATTGATGCTCCAGCAAAAAGGCAGAAAAAACAACAGAAAATGGTTTCGGATCTCTTCTCTACTTACGGTCCTCGCATCTTTCCCCTTTATATCCATCAACACACCCGGAAACACAATATCCATAGACATTGTTGCAGGTGTTGCTTGGTCCACCACAATTTTCACTGCAGGTTTCTGAGCAGTTTACTCCAAAAGTTTTGTGTTCACATTCTGTGCGAAAGAAGACCAATCTTTTTTCTTTACTTGTTGAATTAAAATAACATTTTTTGTGACTTGGAGATATGTCATTAACGTCAGATTATCTAGATAATATATATATATATATATAATTATATAGCTAATCCTTTAAATATACAGAGAGATAGTAAGAGAGAGAAATAGAGAGATAGAGATAGAGAGATGGAGAGAGAGAGATAGAGAGAGAGAGAAACGAACGTTCAATTCTTCACTATTCTTTAAAAATGTTCGGTTTCTAAACCTAAAATAAGAATGATTCTTTAACTGATCTATAAGATATAGGATTTTTTTTCCCATAACAACCCCTTTCATTAAAAAGATATCTTTTTTGAATTATGACTATTTTATAATATATAAAATGTGTCAAATCTAAAAAGCAAAGTTATAAAAATATGTGACCGAGGAATGCGGTTCACAGATTATTCCCCTATGAAGGAGATGTTGAAAGAAGCAATGTCCCTGGTTGGACGACAAGATGACGAACTCGTGCTGGAGTCTGGTGTTCAGGTGGATTGGTGGTTTCTTGTGTGGTACCGATCTAACACTAGTTTATAGTTGAACTGTTACTTCCAGCAACGGGCATATATTTGTTGCCCATATTAACTTCTAAAAGTCTGCATAAAAAGCATGAACATAATTTTTTTGTGAATAGATTGTTTTAATGTCTTTACAGTCTTTCTACTGTACCAAACCGGAAACATAATGAGTGACTTAGCGGGTAGTTTGCAATGTTTCAAACTAGACTAATTTTTTATCCTAAAGAAAAAAAAAGAAACATATTTTGAAAAAAAAAAGAAAGGGGAACTATGACGTGAATCATTCTTTAGTATATACTAAGTAGCCTTAGATTGTTGTGCTCTGTACTTTCTTAAGTGAAAAAATACAAATAACCAGTATTTTCTGTATCATTAAAAAAGCTGCAATGTTTTCAACACACTCTCATGCAAATCATTTATTGTGTAGCATTTAGACTTTTAGCCTGTGAAGTTCACTTTAAAATGCAATCGAATAAAAAAAAATCATGTGATTTTTTTTTCCTTTCAGGACCTAAAGTTGAAATTTCGTTTTATTCATTTTCTTTAAAGTAGAACTTTTTTTTGTGGGGGAAAAAAGTAAGTGGTTTTGTTTTTTTCCGTAAGGGGAGAGGGAAAATGTGAAATAGATTATAAAAAAAAAGAAAATTTTTTTTCTCCTTTAGGGAGCTTTTTAACTAATTTTGGTGGTTAGTTTGCCGGAAAAGATGATTAGGAAGTGTTTCGGGGGTAAGGAGAAGAAGTAGAGAGGAAAAAAAAGTAATTTTAAGAAAAAGGTGTAAAGCGCGTTTTTTAGGCATTATGTGTCGGAAAAAACGGAGCGGTGATAAAAAGGGGGAAAAAAGTAAGTGGTTTTGTTTTTTTCCGTAAGGGGAGAGGGAAAATGTGAAATAGATTATAAAAAAAAGAAAATTTTTTTTCTCCTTTAGGGAGCTTTTTAACTAATTTTGGTGGTTAGTTTGCCGGAAAAGATGATTAGGAAGTGTTTCGGGGGTAAGGAGAAGAAGTAGAGAGGAAAAAAAAGTAATTTTAAGAAAAAGGTGTAAAGCGCGTTTTTTAGGCATAATGTGTCGGAAAAACGGAGTGTGTGTGTGGGTAGGTGTATGTGTCCGCGTAATCACGGCGGAAAAAAGGTAATTTGTAAAAAATGAAACTTGAGCGCGCTTAGCGGCATTTTAGGGCACTTTAAGTCGGAATTTCGAATAAAAAAGGTAAGTGGTAATTTTTCCGATTACGAGGAGCGGTAGGGTGGAAAAAAGTCAAAAAAAAAAAAAAAAAATTTTTTTAAAGGACGTTTTCCCTTGCGGTTTTCCTATTTCCGGTGATAAAAAGGGGGAAAAAAGTAAGTGGTTTTGTTTTTTTCCGTAAGGGGAGAGGGAAAATGTGAAATAGATTATAAAAAAAAAGAAAATTTTTTTTCTCCTTTAGGGAGCTTTTTAACTAATTTTGGTGGTTAGTTTGCCGGAAAAGATGATTAGGAAGTGTTTCGGGGGTAAGGAGAAGGAGTAGAGAGCAAAAAAAAGTAATTTTAAGAAAAAGGTGTAAAGCGCGTTTTTTAGGCATAATGTGTCGGAAAAACGGAGTGTGTGTGGGTAGGTGTATGTGTCCGCGTAATCACAGCGGAAAAAAGGTAATTTGTAAAAAATGAAACTTGAGCGCGCTTAGCGGCATTTTAGGGCACTTTAAGTCGGAATTTCGAATAAAAAAGGTAAGTGGTAATTTTTCCGATTACGAGGAGCGGTAGGGTGGAAAAAAGTCAAAAAAAAAAAAAAAAATTTTTTTAAAGGATGTTTTCCCTTGCGGTTTTCCTATTTCCGGTGATAAAAAGGGGGAAAAAAGTAAGTGGTTTTGTTTTTTTCCGTAAGGGGAGAGGGAAAATGTGAAATAGATTATAAAAAAAAAGAAAATTTTTTTTCTCCTTTAGGGAGCTTTTTAACTAATTTTGGTGGTTAGTTTGCCGGAAAAGATGATTAGGAAGTGTTTCGGGGGTAAGGAGAAGAAGTAGAGAGCAAAAAAAGTAATTTTAAGAAAAAGGTGTAAAGCGCGTTTTTTAGGCATAATGTGTCGGAAAAACGGAGTGTGTGTGGGTAGGTGTATGTATCCGCGTATTCACGGCGGAAAAAAGGTAATTTGTAAAAAATGAAACTTGAGCGCGCTTAGCGGCATTTTAGGGCACTTTAAGTCGGAATTTCGAATAAAAAAGGTAAGTGGTAATTTTTCCGATTACGAGGAGCGGTAGGGTGGAAAAAAGTCAAAAAAAAAAAAAAAAATTTTTTTTAAAGGACGTTTTCCCTTGCGGTTTTCCTATTTCCGGTGATAAAAAGGGGGAAAAAAGTAAGTGGTTTTGTTTTTTTCCGTAAGGGGAGAGGGAAAATGTGAAATAGATTATAAAAAAAAAGAAAATTTTTTTCTCCTTTAGGGAGCTTTTTAACTAATTTTGGTGGTTAGTTTGCCGGAAAAGATGATTAGGAAGTGTTTCGGGGGTAAGGAGAAGAAGTAGAGAGCAAAAAAAAGTAATTTTAAGAAAAAGGTGTAAAGCGCGTTTTTTAGGCATAATGTGTCGGAAAAACGGAGTGTGTGTGGGTAGGTGTATGTGTCCGCGTAATCACAGCGGAAAAAAGGTAATTTGTAAAAAATGAAACTTGAGCGCGCTTAGCGGCATTTTAGGGCACTTTAAGTCGGAATTTCGAATAAAAAAGGTAAGTGGTAATTTTTCCGATTACGAGGAGCGGTAGGGTGGAAAAAAGTCAAAAAAAAAAAAAAAAAAAATTTTTTTTAAAGGACGTTTTCCCTTGCGGTTTTCCTATTTCCGGTGATAAAAAGGGGGAAAAAAGTAAGTGGTTTTGTTTTTTTCCGTAAGGGGAGAGGGAAAATGTGAAATAGATTATAAAAAAAAAGAAAATTTTTTTTTCTCCTTTAGGGAGCTTTTTAACTAATTTTGGTGGTTAGTTTGCCGGAAAAGATGATTAGGAAGTGTTTCGGGGGTAAGGAGAAGAAGTAGAGAGCAAAAAAAAGTAATTTTAAGAAAAAGGTGTAAAGCGCGTTTTTTAGGCATAATGTGTCGGAAAAACGGAGTGTGTGTGGGTAGGTGTATGTGTCCGCGTATTCACGGCGGAAAAAAGGTAATTTGTAAAAAATGAAACTTGAGCGCGCTTAGCGGCATTTTAGGGCACTTTAAGTCGGAATTTCGAATAAAAAAGGTAAGTGGTAATTTTTCCGATTACGAGGAGCGGTAGGGTGGAAAAAAGTCAAAAAAAAAAAAAAAATTTTTTTAAAGGACGTTTTCCCTTGCGGTTTTCCTATTTCCGGTGATAAAAAGGGGGAAAAAAGTAAGTGGTTTTGTTTTTTTCCGTAAGGGGAGAGGGAAAATGTGAAATAGATTATAAAAAAAAGAAAATTTTTTTTCTCCTTTAGGGAGCTTTTTAACTAATTTTGGTGGTTAGTTTGCCGGAAAAGATGATTAGGAAGTGTTTCGGGGGTAAGGAGAAGGAGTAGAGAGCAAAAAAAAAGTAATTTTAAGAAAAAGGTGTAAAGCGCGTTCTTTAGGCATAATGTGTCGGAAAAACGGAGTGTGTGTGGGTAGGTGTATGTGTACGCGTATTCACGGCGGAAAAAAGGTAATTTGTAAAAAATGAAACTTGAGCGCGCTTAGCGGCATTTTAGGGCACTTTAAGTCGGAATTTCGAATAAAAAAGGTAAGTGGTAATTTTTCCGATTACGAGGAGCGGTAGGGTGGAAAAAAGTCAAAAAAAAAAAAAAAATTTTTTTTAAAGGACGTTTTCCCTTGCGGTTTTCCTATTTCCGGTGATAAAAAGGGGGAAAAAAGTAAGTGGTTTTGTTTTTTTCCGTAAGGGGAGAGGGAAAATGTGAAATAGATTATAAAAAAAAAAAATTTTTTTTTCTCCTTTAGGGAGCTTTTTAACTAATTTTGGTGGTTAGTTTGCCGGAAAAGATGATTAGGAAGTGTTTCGGGGGTAAGGAGAAGAAGTAGAGAGCAAAAAAAAGTAATTTTAAGAAAAAGGTGTAAAGCGCGTTTTTTAGGCATAATGTGTCGGAAAAACGGAGTGTGTGTGGGTAGGTGTATGTGTCCGCGTAATCACGGCGGAAAAAAGGTAATTTGTAAAAAATGAAACTTGAGCGCGCTTAGCGGCATTTTAGGGCACTTTAAGTCGGAATTTCGAATAAAAAAGGTAAGTGGTAATTTTTCCGATTACGAGGAGCGGTAGGGTGGAAAAAAGTCAAAAAAAAAAAAAAAAAAAAATTTTTTTAAAGGATGTTTTCCCTTGCGGTTTTCCTATTTCCGGTGATAAAAAGGGGGAAAAAAGTAAGTGGTTTTGTTTTTTTCCGTAAGGGGAGAGGGAAAATGTGAAATAGATTATAAAAAAAAGAAAATTTTTTTTTCTCCTTTAGGGAGCTTTTTAACTAATTTTGGTGGTTAGTTTGCCGGAAAAGATGATTAGGAAGTGTTTCGGGGGTAAGGAGAAGAAGTAGAGAGCAAAAAAAAGTAATTTTAAGAAAAAGGTGTAAAGCGCGTTTTTTAGGCATAATGTGTCGGAAAAACGGAGTGTGTGTGGGTAGGTGTATGTGTCCGCGTAATCACAGCGGAAAAAAGGTAATTTGTAAAAAATGAAACTTGAGCGCGCTTAGCGGCATTTTAGGGCACTTTAAGTCGGAATTTCGAATAAAAAAGGTAAGTGGTAATTTTTCCGATTACGAGGAGCGGTAGGGTGGAAAAAAGTCAAAAAAAAAAAAAAATTTTTTAAAGGATGTTTTCCCTTGCGGTTTTCCTATTTCCGGTGATAAAAAGGGGGAAAAAAGTAAGTGGTTTTGTTTTTTTCCGTAAGGGGAGAGGGAAAATGTGAAATAGATTTTGAAAAAAAAGAAAATTTTTTTTCTCCTTTAGGGAGCTTTTTAACTAATTTTGGTGGTTAGTTTGCCGGAAAAGATGATTAGGAAGTGTTTCGGGGGTAAGGAGAAGGAGTAGAGAGCAAAAAAAAGTAATTTTAAGAAAAAGGTGTAAAGCGCGTTTTTTAGGCATAATGTGTCGGAAAAACGGAGTGTGTGTGGGTAGGTGTATGTGTACGCGTATTCACGGCGGAAAAAAGGTAATTTGTAAAAAATGAAACTTGAGCGCGCTTAGCGGCATTTTAGGGCACTTTAAGTCGGAATTTCGAATAAAAAAGGTAAGTGGTAATTTTTCCGATTACGAGGAGCGGTAGGGTGGAAAAAAGTCAAAAAAAAAAAAAAAAAAATTTTTTTTAAAGGACGTTTTCCCTTGCGGTTTTCCTATTTCCGGTGATAAAAAGGGGGAAAAAAGTAAGTGGTTTTGTTTTTTTCCGTAAGGGGAGAGGGAAAATGTGAAATAGATTATAAAAAAAAAGAAAATTTTTTTCTCCTTTAGGGAGCTTTTTAACTAATTTTGGTGGTTAGTTTGCCGGAAAAGATGATTAGGAAGTGTTTCGGGGGTAAGGAGAAGAAGTAGAGAGGAAAAAAAATTAATTTTAAGAAAAAGGTGTAAAGCGCGTTTTTTAGGCATAATGTGTCGGAAAAACGGAGTGTGTGTGGGTAGGTGTATGTGTCCGCGTAATCACAGCGGAAAAAAGGTAATTTGTAAAAAATGAAACTTGAGCGCGCTTAGCGGCATTTTAGGGCACTTTAAGTCGGAATTTCGAATAAAAAAGGTAAGTGGTAATTTTTCCGATTACGAGGAGCGGTAGGGTGGAAAAAAGTCAAAAAAAAAAAAAAAAAAATTTTTTTAAAGGACGTTTTCCCTTGCGGTTTTCCTATTTCCGGTGATAAAAAGGGGGAAAAAAGTAAGTGGTTTTGTTTTTTTCCGTAAGGGGAGAGGGAAAATGTGAAATAGATTATAAAAAAAGAAAATATTTTTCTCCTTTAGGGAGCTTTTTAACTAATTTTGGTGGTAAGTTTGCCGGAAAAGATGATTAGGAAGTGTTTAGGGGGTAAGGAGAAGGAGTAGAGAGCAAAAAGGTAATTTTAAAAAAAGGTGTAAAGCGCGTTTTTTAGGCATAATGTGTCGGAAAAACGGAGTGTGTGTGGGTAGGTGTATGTGTACGCGTATTCACGGCGGAAAAAAGGTAATTTGTAAAAAATGAAACTTGAGCGCGCTTAGCGGCATTTTAGGGCACTTTAAGTCGGAATTTCGAATAAAAAAGGTAAGTGGTAATTTTTCCGATTACGAGGAGCGGTAGGGTGGAAAAAAGTCAAAAAAAAAAAAAAAAAATTTTTTTTAAAGGACGTTTTCCCTTGCGGTTTTCCTATTTCCGGTGATAAAAAGGGGGAAAAAAGTAAGTGGTTTTGTTTTTTTCCGTAAGGGGAGAGGGAAAATGTGAAATAGATTATAAAAAAAAAGAAAATTTTTTTTCTCCTTTAGGGAGCTTTTTAACTAATTTTGGTGGTTAGTTTGCCGGAAAAGATGATTAGGAAGTGTTTCGGGGGTAAGGAGAAGAAGTAGAGAGCAAAAAAAGTAATTTTAAGAAAAAGGTGTAAAGCGCGTTTTTTAGGCATAATGTGTCGGAAAAACGGAGTGTGTGTGGGTAGGTGTATGTGTCCGCGTAATCACAGCGGAAAAAAGGTAATTTGTAAAAAATGAAACTTGAGCGCGCTTAGCGGCATTTTAGGGCACTTTAAGTCGGAATTTCGAATAAAAAAGGTAAGTGGTAATTTTTCCGATTACGAGGAGCGGTAGGGTGGAAAAAAGTCAAAAAAAAAAAAAAAAAAAAAATTTTTTTTAAAGGATGTTTTCCCTTGCGGTTTTCCTATTTCCGGTGATAAAAAGGGGGAAAAAAGTAAGTGGTTTTGTTTTTTTCCGTAAGGGGAGAGGGAAAATGTGAAATAGATTATAAAAAAAAAGAAAATTTTTTTCTCCTTTAGGGAGCTTTTTAACTAATTTTGGTGGTTAGTTTGCCGGAAAAGATGATTAGGAAGTGTTTCGGGGGTAAGGAGAAGGAGTAGAGAGCAAAAAAAAGTAATTTTAAGAAAAAGGTGTAAAGCGCGTTTTTTAGGCATAATGTGTCGGAAAAACGGAGTGTGTGTGGGTAGGTGTATGTGTACGCGTATTCACGGCGGAAAAAAGGTAATTTGTAAAAAATGAAACTTGAGCGCGCTTAGCGGCATTTTTGGGCACTTTAAGTCGTAATTTCGAATAAAAAAGGTAAGTGGTAATTTTTCCGTTTACGTGGTGCGGTTGGGTGGAAAAAATTAAAAAAAAAAAAAAAAAAAAAAAAATTTTTTTAAAGGATGTGTATGTGTCCGCGTATTCACGGCGG
>JAWDGP010003850.1:0-112500 GCA_033675545.1 Elysia crispata
CAAAATGTTAATTGTTATGGACGCTGCCCTGCATGCAACATTATGATGTGCCATCTTAAGGAATCCTCACCAAAGCCAGATAGAGCCTAACTGATTTCGAAGAAGGAAAAAAAGTACATGTAAGTGGACATGTTTTTAAAAGAATCTGCTATTGGCATGATTTTGTTCACTCCGACTCGTAGTTTCAGAAATAAGCTATAGAAAGAAAGTTTGATGATACATGTATGTTGAGTGAGTATGGATAATTAGAAAGTTTAATTTTTAGAAGCAATATTCAAGGAGAAAAAAATCTAACTACTCTAGCATAGACCAAGAGGAGTAAATGTTGGTACTATAATGGCTTACTGCAAAACTGGAGTAACATTTTAAAAAGAAAAAGCCTTACTCATAAATATTGGATCGATTGACTTATCTTAAACCTTCAACGCATTTTTATGAGCATATTTGGGCATCACTTATTATTTTTGGGACACAAACAGACAGAATGTAAGTAACTCAACAACTTTTAAAGTAAGTTACAAGGTAAATGATACAAGTCGGTGAAGTGACCAGTGCCAATGAGAGACCGTGAAAACACAGGAGCCTAGATACTAGATAAAAACCTTTCATAAATGTTCTGTGCCCTGGTCAAAAGTTTAGATTAATCCTTATTTCAAGGAAATCTAATCACAAGCAAAATACACATGTAATGATATATGTGTATAAACCTAGTACTTGTATGTGAGAAGTGGGTGATCATATATCTCATGAGAATTGCCCGGCAATGATTAGAAGAGCAATTTAGCTATGCTTCACGATATAAATGATTCACATCTTCTTTTACAAATTTGCTGTCCATTCCATACACGCAGTAATCTTCATACTAATCAACATCCTGTGATGAACTCAAGTGGAACTCTTTTAAAATGATTGTTAAGAAGTGTTAAGACACAGACAGAGCAAACTTTTCAGTAAGCCTTACCAATTTTTTTGCCAGATATTATAAACTTAATTTGCCATTACCAAAACAAGCTAGACAAAGCATAAACCAAATGAAACGCTTAAATTAGAATGTCTGTATTATAAACTTACAATGATCTTTAACTCTAATATTTTCTTAGATTTAGTCGCAGAAAAAAAATTAAGAACCTGACTGGCTACACAAGATGCTGACAAAATATGTTTGCTATCACACCTGAGTGGGAGCATTTGAAATTAATGGAACAATCATACAAATACACACATGTATTTATTAAAGAAAAAAAAAACATATTAGAAACAAAAAAAACAGAACTATATGGAACATAAAAAGTATGTTGAGTTTAGCGGAATGTTATATTAGATGTCTAACCTAGTGAAGTGCACTGTAGTGTAATTTAGTTCTTGCTAGGATAAAAATATATTACTTTGTATTGAGAATGAAGGTATTCAAATTTACCTAAACTTTGTAACTTTGATGTGCATAATTATTTCAATCAAGCCCAAAGAAAAATAAGTTAACTCCGTTACCTGAAAGAACTTTGAATATCCTGCTTAGTGGATTAGTGGACTCTGTATTTCAAATAAATTAACAAAATTATTTTTAATTATTTCTCATCAACATAAACGTGCTTTGACCAAATGATATAGTTTCCTTTCTTTCCAGTTTCAGAGTAAAACAACAGTACATCGACTTGCTGCTGGCAACGATTTAGGCTTATAATTTGCTCAAAATTAGTAAATGTTTCCAATTTTTAAAAGTTATTCCAAACAATTAAAGTTGACAGTTAATGACACATGAAAATATTTCATGCAAAATAATTTGAAAGTCTTGTTGACAAAAATTTTAATTAACACAGGTTCCTTTAAGGCCTTTTTACTAAGTTAAAAAATCTCTTAACTCATTTACCGAACAAAAATGTAAATTTTAAGGTACAGGAAGTTCCCTTTTTGATTGTAATACAATTTTCAGGGCCTACAATAAGCATTGTAAAGACATAATTTAACATCCTCACCAGTAAAGTTTTAGTACAAAAACCAATTTGATTCTAAAAGTTAAAATAGAATGAACAAGCACTTGTTCCCAAATTATCTTATAGTTATACTGAGACAGACTTTAACCTCAATGTCAGTCCAACATTCTACCTGGTTAACCTGCCATAGGCACATATATTATGCACAGGTGAGACAAGCAGAATTTGGCCCTCTTGAAGTCTAATTGACTGCACACCTACCTGGTGCTGACAGACAACTGACAGTGGATGCATCTGTGAGCTGAAGCAGGGTGGGAGGGGAGTTGTGTGTCACTCTAAATGGCAACAAATTGTTTACGAGAAAAGAGTATTTGCTTCAAGAATTGTAACAATAGCCCTGATGAACACACGGTCAAAATTTATTTTTAGCTCTACAATTGTGAGAAAAGCTAATGATTTCTTTGTATAGTTAATCTTGAAAACGGATTGTTTGATGAATATGTGTTGCATCTGCGTAGGCCTAATAAGTTGACAAAAAGGTAGAAGTAATGATGCACCAAAGACAGAGTCTTTAGTGGAAAACAGATGAGTTTGAGGAATATTTTTTTTTTGGTGTTTGTTCCACTCTCAATTTCACTGGTTTTTTTCCCATTTCAAATTGACAAAGGAACTAAGGCCCAAACATTTGAACTGATTAAAAAAGCATAGATCTAGGCTGATGGAGATTAGAATTGCAGCGAGTGCTCTCTTCTGGCATGCAGCAGGCCTAGACTGTTTAAAGCTTGCGTTTGGACAATGCAGTGTGTGTTAAGAGTATAACAATTGTATAGTTGAAAAAAAAAATCGAACATAACGATTTGCAAATCCATAGTTTCTCCAATCAATTTCAGATCTTAATGATTTCACATGACTGTATTGAACCAAAAGCCAAATACTTTCCTTGCTTCTATTTCAGGAAAAGTTATGTTTCATCTCTTTCATGCAACTGCACCAATGCGTTTCTTCAAACTGAGAGTTTCTGCTTTCTCTTGCTCTGTCTTAAATATGGATTCATGATTCATTCATCTGTTGCTGCAAAGACAATTCACCCTTGAAAGAGGAAAGAGGATTTAAATTATGACAAAAATTGAATACTTTTATTGGCAGAATCAGAAATTCTAATAAAAACAATTTTAAGATATTAACATTTTAACACCATAAAGTTACTTTTCTTAATACACAACTTCTAGCGGTTTCTAACAATTTTCACCATATATTGTATTAATGAAGACATCCATCAGTGATTTTACTGAATGAATGAACACTAATGAGGCGAATTTTTAAAAAAATGCAATAGAATCACTCATGAGGAAAAAAGTTGTATGTATAATCTCATACTAATAGAACTCTTCATTCAGTTTCTCAATAGCTGTAAAAAAAGTTCTATACAGTGAAAGTAAATCCATTGCTTCTCGAAAGTATTTTTCTTTTGCTTTTTTTTTCATATTTTATTCAATGATAAAGATTTTTTTCAGTAGCTTTCAAATTAACTTTATCAGTTTATGAGGCAATGTGTGTTTATTAGTACATGTACTTATTACTGTCGCATTTTTGTTTGTTATTAATAATACTTAGGCCAGTATCTCTGGTAACAGTTTCACTTAAAGTGCCAAGACTCTTACCTCAACCTCTGCCATAATGCTGTATTTAATAAAGTTTATTCATTAATAGTGTAACTGCAGAGGGTAGCAAGGAAAACTATTACCTTAAATAGATCTATACCTCAGCAAAAATATTGTAAATAATGTCAGTTACCTTCAAAATAACACCCCTAATTTTTTATAAAAAAAACCTCCATGATATAAACTACATTATCAACATCACATATGTTGTGAGAAGGGATGAAAATATGGAAGACTATCCTATAACTAGTTTTTCTTTAACATGTTTTACATTACACATGGTTAAAAAAAAATCCACAAAATATTACTATAATATTTTTTTCAAACTAGGCAAACTTTTGACTGCATGGGAAGGTTAATGGTCATGTTAAAAAGGATGGAAATATCATAAACCTAAAAAAAATTAAGGAATTTAAGTTTTAAGGGAGTGTATAAAAAAAAGGGTGAAACTAGGCTCTTCCTGTTCCCCTCATGATTTCTATATTGCAAAACTAGAAATAAACAACACAGAAAACTATGCATAAAAAAAAGTGTATAGAACTTTAAGCAATAAAAAGAGCAAGAGAAAATAATGTCTTGAGTCCAGTCCAAAGGAATCAGGTATTACATATTTTGTTAAGGAAAAAAACAAAACAATCAGCAAAGTGAATTGTTCCCCACTTATGTACTTCGAAATGTTAAGAAGCTTACAGATTTCTCAATCAGGACATTAATTAAGTTAATTTGGCCATTGAGAAGCTCAGTATAAATAAAATTGCCCAGAACACCTCTGAATATGCAAAATGTGACAATCACCTAATATGGACTGGGTACAAGATTATTTTAGAATAATTACTTTACCAATAGTTGGTAGATTTTAATCGTCAATCCATTATGGTATATCTGAAACAAAAGCTGATCTTTCCAGTCCTACTCAGACAGCCTGTTTAAGGATTATTCAAGACTTGTTTTTTATGCCAGGAGTACACAAGACTGCACTAAGTTGAGAGCAGATGAATATATTCCTCAAGACTGCTTGTCCAACTTGTTAGTGCCGACCTACAGAATATAAAAAAAAAAGATGCAACAAAAAAATAATGTGTTCATCAGAAGCTAATCAACCCAAAAAATTCCTTAAAACTAGGGATTTTTTGTTTATAAAATGTGATAAATATAGATAACAGAGATAGCACAGAAGAAAAATTATGTTGCTTCAGTTTCTTTTTCTCTTTTTGTTAACAGTACTGATTTCATGTTTTATAAATTCTGTCCTTACATAACGATGAGAATTTCTTCTCAGTGATTGAATTGGTATCTCTCCTAGCTGATGGTAGAACAAATGAAAATAGTTTTCTCACGAGAGTAAGGTTTTCTTGACGATCTGTCATAATAATAATCTTCATATTCATCTCTGAATCTTTTTCTGTCATATGTATCATCATAGAAAGCCCTGTCTCTGTGACGAGGTCTGTAGTAAGAATCATCCCTACTCCTGAAACTAGAGGATCTGTAGCTTGGAGGGTACCTGAAATGGATGAGGAATAGCACACTTCGGGTTCCTTTTTCACTTGTTGTCCTTTACATGGTATATCACTAACAATTTTTATAATTAATATAACCAGTATTTGACAAAATTAATATTGATGATGTCTTCTATGAGTATTCATACCTTCAGCAGCATCTCTTTACCCTACAGAATACTGAGAATTTTTTGAAGATATGCTTATACTGAAATCATACTATAAATTTCATCACAAACAATGCTGATTAAGCTGTTTCATTAGATTTTATCGACATAAATTTGGGTATGTTCACATAAGACATAGGACATGGAAAAAGCTAAATAATTATACTAAGAGAGTTTGTGTGTGTGTGTGTTTGTTTTTCTTTCATGTAACATCCTTTTAGATAACCTTTCCAAAATTGATGAATACTTGAGCATGTAATTTGAAACGTAAAAACACCAAAGAATTGCATGAAGGCTTTACTTTTTTTCAAATTAGTTAAAACCTAAGGTACAAAAGATGAGCTTTAAATTACCATACATAAAGTATTTTGATATCACCTGGAAAAGATATTCTTTATACTTTTTTTTATTATTTCCTAAGCTGACCGCTAAAAGAATTTCCATGGTGATTCACTGAAATGAAACAATATCTGTTTAACTCTATGCTGGTGATAGATACAGGAATTACAACAATTTGATTTGATAAAGAGATTTTAATTTTAAACATACACCATTTCAATACCCATGAGTGCATGAAGAGCAAAAAATAGTTTGGCTTATATGAGTCTTATCAAAAGGTGATACTTATTGTTTAATTTCAAGTCACAAATGTAACATCTTAAAACTTCTTTAAGTGAACATGATGCTAAACATTGGATAAAAATGAAAAATGCACTTGGAAATTGGTCTCCATACCAGTCCCATCAGTTTGATAATAAAAATATTATTCGTCTCCGATTGACATATTTTAGATGTTATTGCAAGTAGCAGGTGATTTACACTAGTAAATTTAATTGTACTATAAATAGAGAAAATTGAACCCAGTTTCTGCTTTGTTAAAACACGAATAGCTCGCATCATGTAATATTAATTTGTTGTATTTTTATATACAGGTGCTATACACCCAGTCATTTTTTCTATCTCCCCAAAATAAAAAGATAACAGGGAGACACCTGGGAGTCATGTCCTGGGTGTGGCCCGGCCCCCTTAGAGTGTCAGAGGTTCAGGGCCGAAACACTTGCTACAAGGGGGGTTTCTTTTCTGAAGACTCCCTGTTATCTAGCTCCCCAATGAGTTTCTACCTACTAATTATCCGAATGATATAAACCACTCAATGACTTTAAAATGGGAGATTTTCTTTTAAGTTTGTATATTTAAGTTAATTGACATCAATTTTTTTTTAGTTTGTATTTTATAGTTAACTGGACTTAATACTTTACCAAACCTTGAGGATAACATAAGGTTAAAATAAAAATTAATTTTACATTAGCTGATAGTTTTAAAGTTGTGGAATACATTCTGTAACCAGGAAGGGTTGAGGTAATCGGTTTTATGTTTTAAGCAGGGATTGGGCTGTGGGTCACATGACTGTGTCAAATAATTTAAAGTCAAATTTCCAAGTATCTTTTGCAAATAACAAAAGTTGTGGTCATTTTATATATTTTAAGTGTATGAAAGTTAATGAGATGTACATAGATATAAAATTAATGACACCGTTATCATTTGGAAAAAACATAAGGCAATAGTACAGTTGTCTCTGGATAAACGGACGGTCTTCTGGAGGCTTCAATACCGTGCATTTGTGAGATATGTGTCTTTATAAAATGTAATAATACTTTCATTTCTACATTACATAAATATTAGGTTGCTTCCCTTGATCGCCCTGACCTTTTGGGTGACGATAGGTCCTAAGAGTAGGCATATTTATTGCTTTATATCTTGGAATCTTGAAAAAAAATAGAGACTAGATGAAGAATTTTAGAAGACCACTCGAAGAACTCCAACAGTAGTGATAAAATGGAATTGTAATTTATACTGACTGGACTATGCCTGACACACCAGGTGTGAGGCTTGCAACCGTACAATTCGAAGAAGCAGGAGGAGGGGAGAATAAAGCATGCTAGTCGCAGCATTGTGTTGACCAGCACATGACAGGTTTTTTTTTTTGTTTTTTTTTTCCATGGAGTATCTCTATGGCAGTGAATTAGCATCATCTGTCCTGTACCATCCCCTCCCCTTAGGACCTGCCTACCAGTACATGTACCTTAAATTCTCAAGGCCTATCACCCATGCCATGAGTACAGGGTGATTCAGTCCATGTCTTCCTTCCCTCCCCTTTCACTATGTGTGTGGAGTGCACATGAATAGGCAGACATAATCAATCCTTGCAGAGCTTGCAAAGAAACATAACTCCTAGATCCTTGCCGTATGATAGTTGAGGGCCGTTCCTAAACTAAGTGTGGCTATCCACTACAGATTTTAAATCCTGCTTTTAGGTGGTGTACCATGTGTTTAAAGTATACTGATTACATAATAAAAAAAAATCAGTCAGCCCGCCACTGCGTGCATTAAGCTGAAGCATGCATTTATCTGGCGTGTTTTTATCCGGAGACTACTGTATCAGTAAATAAAACAGGAAGGAATGCAGTATGTTGTTGAATTCAGTCAGAAAGATTTTAAGTTCAAGAAGGAAATGAAAACATATTATTATTATAAGTAATAAATAGACTCCAGTGATATCTCTGATTATAGCTAATAAAGTATTTCAAGAGATATTTGACAACATCAACATGAGGATGCAATGTATGGGTCACTGTGCTTCCAAACATGCACCATTCCTTGTTGGAAAACAATGCTTTAACTTACCTTTGACGCCCATAATATTTACCAGGTGTTGGCGGATGAGGTTCCATAGTCAAAGAATAGTCAACTCTTATATGTCTTCCATCTAAAACAAGGCCTTGTGTTTCTCTCCTTGCCTAGTACAAAATGTAACATTAATCGGCTTTAGAAAATGTACATTTTTGTCCTTTGAATTAAGATATACGATAAAGGGATGAAAAATCAAAACAGCCATTTACAATATGAAAAGTCAAAGCTTGGTGTGAAATGGATCTATATCTGTACTACAATGATCCAAAATATAGATAGTGTTGTGAACAAGAACTGATTTTTCTCTAGTCTCTTCTGTAATGAGTGCTAGTACAACCAGCTGCGAGTGGTGGAATTTGCTATTGTTTTGACGTTATTTGTTTTTAGTCATTAGTTCTAACTTCTTGAACTACAAAGTTTGCAGTTGTGAATGTAAGTTTTATAACAAAAAAGACACTTCTAAAATGGAATCTTAATTCCGATTCCTGTCTTTAGCACTAAAGAAAACAGTTGTGTATCTTGAGTTTGCAATTAATATAACAATGGCATAGCATATGAGAATAAGAAATACAATTGCAAAAATTGAAAAAGTAACAATAACTTTTTTTATTCCATGTCACTTAAAAAAGATCATTACAACAATAATTTATCAAAACATTTCAGCTGACACTTGTCATTCCACTCCATGGTAACATGAGATGCCCGACAAACGTTTGCACTTGACCTGGTGACACATTTTTTCCTGACTCAGCTTTGATAAGACATTTCTTTTCTTTATATGGATTGTTACTACAGTTTGTATATCTGTTTTTGTAGTTGACATGTCTTTTCCGAAAGAGCACATAAAGGTAGGACTGTTTTCTATTTTCTTTATGATAAAATTATAGAGTAGTGAGCCTATCTTCCAAATTTAATTTTCTTTCTTAGTATTTACATATATATATATTATAGGTCTTACGCTTCTGATTCACCTTCTGAATTTTCTCTCACCTCGCTGTCTACACAATGATAATTACTGTTTTTGGCTTTCTGACCGTACCATTTTTCACCTTCTGGGCAAAATATTCTTGCCTTCTGAGCAACATTATTTGCTCTTGCTTTCTGAACAATAATAGATTTTATTTTTCATCCTCTGGCATTTTAGGTCATACTTTTGTTTTCTGCAAAAATTAAATAGCCTCTGAACATGGCTCCTCAATAGAGAACTTAATCTTGTCTCAGACTTCGTTTGCAGGTATGGACGAGGATGCACTATCAGAGTGGGCCAAAAGAAATAGTAAAACCTTCGACTTAATCTGAAAGCAATGACCAGTGCAATAAGTTAATATTGTATTGCAGGCAACACTCATTCAGATCAGATCCGAAAAAAATAAATTAGTTCAAAAGAAAAACTGAATCGCAATAAAAAGTATAAACCATCTGAGATCCAAACCTGTACAAAGTTTTTCTCAAAAACTGCAAAACAAGAAGAGACTATCATAATTTTTTAGTATAAAATAATTATATTTCATAGTAAATCAAGCACTTTAATTTACTTATCCCTCTTTTCCTAATTAGAAAATAAAATAAATTACAAAGAATTGGCCAGAGATCATATAAGTGGGCCAGTAAATTTACACTTACAGAGTTTTACCTGAGTGAGCATCTAGCATGATTCACAAACTTCTACAAGCACAGCCTTCGCGGACATGGCAGCTCAGCAGACTAAGTTTTGTATACCCACCTATCTTCAGTCGCAGACAGTTGCTTAAGTAGAATTGAGTCATTCAGCTACAAGGGGAAACAGTCCATTGATTCTAATTATATATCAAAAAGGAAGAACGGAAGGTAATAAATAATGACCTACAAGAATTGTTGATAGCAGAGGTAATACCAAACTCAAAGCAAGAACACAGTGAGTTTACCTCAGGCTTTTTCACTTATTAAATAGTGATCAGACAATTACAATGATTCTTAATCTAAAAGACTTATCAAAAACGTCAAATACAATAAATTTAAGATGGGAACCTTAAAAATGGCTATAAATGAAAAAATTTGAGACAAAAAAATTGTTGGATGGCCAGCATAGATCTGATATCAGCATACATATGTACCCACTGCCAGGGAGAAAGTATCTGAAATTCTCATCGCAAGGACAGCTCTATGAATATATATGTTATAGTAATGGTTTAGTACAATGCCCAAGATGCTTTACAAAAATTACAAAGCTAATTTATGCATTCCTATACATAATCTGCCTTATTTTAACAGGTTATCTAGGTGACTCCCTTTTTCTGGCAGCTGGGCACAATGTTTGAAACCAAATTATTGTAGGAGCTATTTCAACGTTGTTAAACTCGGTTTGTAATCCATCCGAGAAAGTCTGTGCAAGAAATAGATAGCATTATTTTAAGATAAATGATCAACTTAAAAAAAATGACAGTCCATTTCACTCACAAGAGAAAATTAGCCCTCACTGGTGTTGCATGGCCGTTTCCAGCAATCACAACAAAAGAGATATTGCTAGATTAATTGGTCTATATAGTGTTTGAGTGTATTACAGAGAGTTAGAAAAGAGAAATTCAGGGCCTTAAAGAAAGACAAAAACAATTGGGAGACATATATGACATCTAAGTTCAGGGAAATGACAAGCTGCGGTGGTGGCTAAACACTTAATACTTCTTTTTGCAATGTTTTAAGGCCAGACATTGACCTTAGGATAAACACATATGCCAGCTTGGCAGATTGGTGTACAGAATGTGTTGGGATTCAAAAAGATGGTACAGTCACACCAGGAAGCAAATTGTATGCATATCAATGAGTTTAATTTCTTTTGGCTTTCTTTGGTCTGAAGACTTTTGCAAAAGAATTAAAAAATTAACTTATACAGGTTTATGTGGATAATACTGCAGCAATGGCTTGCTTCAACAAGATAGGATCCACTAAGTCAGAAAAAATCAAGTACAATTACTACAGTAAAGTTTGGCAATGGTATAATACAAGAAATTTACCTTTAACTGTAGAGCAAATTGCTGGCTATGAAAACACAGAAGCTGATCATGAAAGTAGATATATATCAATCTCAACACAGAATAAGCCAGATTTTTTTACAGTCAAAGAGCTTACACTACAACTCATCTTTTTTTTAGCCATTTTGTCACAACCAATTCATGCTCTGCATAAGGAGAATATGGACATGTTAATTAAAGACAGGTGTTTTTCTGCAATAAGATCCTTAAAATTTAGGGTAGTGGCCATCATCAGAACCCTCTGGAATTTCTAGCTTTCCTGGTCAGTGAAAGGTTATGCAATACTAACAGCTGCTGTATAGTCTCAAGAAATTGTTTTTGCAAAGTTTTACAAAAAAGAAACTTAATCCAATTTTGGCCAGAAATTGGTCCAAGCATACTTTGGGAATAAATAGATTTACGAATCATTCCATGCCTCAATCAGAATAGAACTATTTTATTCATATACTACTTTACACATTTTTCTATATCTGTGCGCTTGTAAATACAAAATGTAGTCATACACTACAATGCTTAGTCTTAAGTTCTGTACATACCCTTATATAACAGCATACATACTGATACATGCTAAGTTCTATAAAAATGGGACCCTGGTGACGGGGCTGGGTTGCGTGTTTGTATTAAACAGGTTTTTTTACACGATCTTGATTTCTATCTTTTTACATACATGATTCAGATATATATATATATATACATCCACCTATTCATCTCTATCTGGAATCTAGATATCTCAATACTTAACATTCTAAACATAAAATTTTAGTTATAGAACTTAAATCCTTTTGGGTTAAAAGAAATCAACTAATTCTATACTTTCCCAATCTATTTTAGATCTTTTTAAAAGTTTTATTAGAAAGCTGTGAAATTTCACATTAAGCACATAAAAGCGCACTGCCTTGAAAGAATTCTTGGCCAGGCAGTTATTTAAACCTATATGATAATGAATATTTTTAAAATATGAGTAAATAGATTTGAATTTTACAAAATGGTGAGCAAAATCACAACTAGATCTAAGCCTATGTTGACAAAACAACGCATTTTGGGGAAATTGAGGAACACAGTTTGTGGCGATTTTTTTATGGTTTAGAACCTACCCACATGAATGCTATAGATGCCTACAAAATTTCAAAGGTGTGGTTTGGGCAATAACGTAGGAGTTTGCAGTCAAAGCCTCCCAAGTCTGCTTTTATTTATATAGATGTATACTTACAATTTACACTATCTTCAAAAGACATCACCAACTATATAAAATATTCAAATTGTAAACAGTTATTAATTTTGCCGTTTCTCTATAGAAGCTGTCACAGTTGTGTTTCTAAAAATCTCATGTTACCACGTAATGAAATGATAATGGTAAGTTGAACTTATAGAAACAATAGGTGCTTACCTCTAAGGTGATAATTGTTTCCGATTTGGAAAATTTATCTTCAGAAATGGGGTGGCCATATGCCCTCCCTATCACTCCCGTTATTAAAACATTTTGTCTAAATCTTTAATGTTTTATGACCGATATAAACATGTAGTAGTCACAAGTTTTTCTGCTGGCACTAGACTGGCATACATCAAAATCGGAAGCAATCATCATCCAATGGATCAATACAATTTTAACTTGCATTTCGATTTCAAGACAAAATTTTGTTCAGGAATAAAGCCGTTCTATTCAAAAAAGCAGCTTTTTACTCAACATCTTATAACATTTTTTTATAATAACAATGCTAACTATTATATCAAATTCTCAAAATAGTTATATAAAATAAAACATGGATTCCCTGTTAAGTGAATTATGTATCTCTTAATTAATTACTTTCAGTTGAAAAAATTTGAATTCAAATTTTAGTTTCAATTGCTCCATAAAACCTACTGTGACTGCATCTGCAATGGTTTCAAAGTACACAAATCCAAAACCCTTGGAGTGTCCAGACTGAATAAAAAAGGCGAAAAAAAAATTTAAGATTGAAAAAAGAGATAATACATATAATTATATGCTTCTATACTTGGTTTCATAATTTAAAAATGTACAAGATTGTTATATTAATAAAAAGATTCATAAAAGTAGTTTTTTCTTTTAAGTGAAGGAATACAATAGGGGTCAGAGCAAGAAAGATGGTGGGGCATAGTCTAGAGCTAGAAGGACTGGAAGCATTGAGGTCTCAAGTTAATCATCAGTATCATTCATGGTTGCCATCACGGGAATAGCAGATGGAATCTGGCGCTCCGCATGCTGGCTTTAATCTTTTATTTTTAATGAGGCTCTGATGCTCAGATGTTGTGCAGAAATTTCCTGACTTGAAAGGTCTGACCCTATTCCAGACCTTGCAAATATTTTCACCCATATGGTTTAAGTTTGATCTTATTACTTTTGGCAGATATAATTATCAGACACCATGGGTAAAAGGTTTTCACCAGAGCAGCTTTAATGAGGTGACTGGTGTCCCTTCCACAGTGACTTGGATGGAAAAAACATAAACACAGGAAAGGTTGGTAATGTCAACATCTGAGAAGTTGCACTAGAGGGATGATGTCCTTTCATATCCAGTATTTCTCATGTTGATAGGTTTCAGTATGGGTTGCCACCCTATTTGACTGGTTTGATTAAGAAAGTTCTTAATGAGCTTGATGATTGATTGGGCTAGACAGTTTGCTCATGAAATAGCTGTGCAATTCTTTCATACATGAAATTTTTCTGTGAATTTAAGTATTCCATAGAGAGCAAAGTTTTGAGGATTATGATGACTGTAGATGATTTGGTCTTTGAGAAGTAGTCAACCTTTATAGACTGATGCAGTTTCACCGTATTTTCTACCTCAATGAGATAAGAGTCACCTTCATACCATAGGTCTCCCTAAAACTATGAGTGTCTGATTCAGGTTCAACTTTGGAGGATAGTTCGATTTTTTCTTTTTTTTTTTTTAATTTGCAAAAGCATTTTCTAAGGTACATCTTTCTTTACCTGATGCAGGGTTTGCAGTGTTAGTCAAATTGTGCATGAACTGCATCACCCCTAAAATATACCTTAGATTTTTTTTTACATTTGTCACTTATTACGACTTGATGCAAAATTTTTTAAAAAAATTATTGTGCAACTTTTGCAGGTCTAATCAATGATCCTAAGGGAAAAATATATGTGAGAGGCCTAGGGAAAGGTATAATTATGCAGGGAAGAGGATGAACATAACTATAAGTATGTTATATGCACAGATGAGCAAATGGCAAATTAAAAATTATGATGATTAGGATAAAGGTTTTAAAAATAGAGGATGGTTCACTATTAAAAGGTTTACCTGTTTATCATAAATAAGGCAAAGCTTTTCAACATCCCCATATGCACTAAAGACTTCCTTCAAATCTCTTTCGTCTGTGTAGCTACTGAGACCAAAAACACCAAGACACCGATTTGCACCACACTCAACCTTAAATATAAATAAGTTATAAAATATCTAACAAAATGCTTGTACATTTTTAGCAAACTGAGACATTAGCTCCTCTAAGAATCATATATATAAGTTTCTCTAACAGGCAAAGTACAGGTACATAAATTAGGATGTAGAATTTGGAATGCACTTTTATATTTAACTATTCATGAGCATATAGAAAAAATAATTACTGAATTAGATTATAACAGAATCAACATCTATCAAATGGTGACCATTAGAGAGAGAGAGAAAGGGAGAAAGAGAGAGAGAGAGAGAGAGAGAGAGAGAGAGAGAGAGAGAGAGAGAGAGAGAGAGAGAGGGAAGGAGGGAGGGAGGAAAAGAGACAGATAGGCAGACAGAGACAGAAACAGAGGCAAAGGGAAAGAAAGACAGAGAAATAGAGAGAGAGACACACACACCTGAATTCATCAACATATGAAGCAGATTATACAGGAGATGGATAATTCAGAATTTACTGAGATAATTGATGATAAACAGATTTAACCTTCAAAGTGTTTTCATTATTTCAAATTGGTAAGAAACAAAAATGTTTTGCATCCTGTCAATTTCAAAATTTGTCTTATATGATAGATAGCTTGACAAAATGATGAACATAAAAAGTGACTAACATACAAAAATCAGGACATGCCTAGTATGTCCTAATCATTAAGCTCATTTTTCGCACAGCAAAGGACAAGAAGAAGTTCAAAGAGCCACTTAGAGCAATACAGTAAGGTAACACTCACATCTTTTAGTGATTCTTTATTCTTTCTCCTTGGGCTGTTTGAAAGACTTCTTTTGCCAGTATTTCTTTTGTGCCTGATTTTTACAAGGAAAATCTTGTCATTGAACTATAAAGTATATATCTTCAATGTGTTACAAATAGGCAATTTAAAAGAATACCCGTGCTGTAATGCATCCTATCGCAAAAATGGTTTTAAAAAAATCAAACGGAAATAAACATTTTGAAAAACAGGCAGTTAAATGAATTTTTTTATAAAGAATTTTTTGAACACATGCATTTGCTCTGCCATATTCAAAATTTAAGTTTTGTAATTATTAACCCAGGTATAGATTCCTTATATTTTTGAGGTTGCAAGATATGATTTTATTTTCTATCAGAAATTTACCTCATTTTGTTAGTATGTTTGTTTGTTTTTAAGTTGAAGGATTACCTTTTTTTCCTCTCCTTCACAGGATTTGTTGAATTTTCTGTACAAGAATCCTTCCTTTCTACAGAATTTCTGCTACTCTCATCACTGGACCTTTGTAGACATTAATGAAAGTAGTATGATTTAAATAAAAAGAAATGAACAATCTGTGTATGTGTGTGTGGGAAGGTTGTTTTTATTTTTAAATACCTATTTGCATAAAATGATTTTGTGCATTGATTTTGTTCAAGTTAGAGTATAAGCCAGTTCCCTAATGTTCATCTATAATTTCAAAGCAATTGTCTATTTAATAGTACCAAAGGACTTCTGTTATATTTAAAGGGTGAGTGTGTGTGTATGTGGGGGGGGGGGGGAATTAGATGTTTAGGCAAAATAAAGTGCTTTTTCTAGCCATTAGGGGGGTGAATTTAAATGAAGAGATTATACATGTTCTGATGAGATATAAAGCCTATGTGGGCTCTCTATAATTTATCCCAATATTCCAATTCAATTAAGACATTTCTAGGAAGTGCCTCAAGAAACCATCAGCTCTTGAAAAAATTGATGATCATAGAATAAATATGCAATAACTTTTTATAATAAATATCCTCAGTGAAAGTTGCTACCCTAAGTAGAGGAAAAAAAAACGATTTGACGCAATCAGTGTGCTCAACTCAGATGTCCACACCTGGGCGAACATTAATTCAAATTGAAAGTTCATACTCATGTCCAGTCACTTTGTCTAGCTTGTGATGCTGCCCAAATCCATAAACCTTGTTTAATGAACCCCGATTGATGAAATTAATAAAAAGATTATTAAAAATAGCATAAAATAAATTTCATGTTATTGATAATAAATGCTTTTTACATCTATTATGTTGAAATTTTTAAGAACTCTAGCTATAGAGCCATTTTAAAAGGTAAAGTAACAATTACTAGAGAAAATAAAACATGTGTGTTAGCTGTCATACTTATTTGACTGTTAAAAGCATGAGTTCAGCACCTAAAAGGAATGTGATTTCACAAAGAGTTATGCTACTTAGATGGAAGTCATGAGCTGTTCTTTGAGTTATTGTTAGTGTATTAAGCTATAAAGCCTGCAAGAATGCAAATGTGTGTGAACTTTGAAGTGAAAAAAGGAAAACATAAATTGAGTACATGGGAAAATATAAAGCAAATTTTTGTTACATAATGATTAGGAATGTAATGAACACTTGAAGATGCTAAGGTATTACATTTTCCTTATCTGGAGATAAAACATGAAAAAGAGTGCTACACAGTCTACAATATATCATCTGTTTCCCTGCCTTTAAAGAAACTGCTCTGGTGAAAAGATTATTGGAGGAATCATTTGTCAAAAATGAGGTGAAACAAGTGTATAAAATTGTTCAAAGTTAATTTATATAAATCTTACTTCAGAGATGGTGATGAGAGCATACTGCAGCTTTCTTTTCTTTCGTTTGCCTCACTTGAACTTGATTTTGATGAAGACTACTCAGTTATTATTGTTGAGGAAAAAAAATAATAAATATATATATATAATTCCTCTTTGAGCTACAAGTGGTTTATAAAAAAGATGGGGGGGGGCGTCGTTGGATAGGTTTTCTATTCATTCTCAAGTCAAACACTCAAGCACTTACCACAGAAAGAAGTTTGCAAATTCCTAATCAAAATTAAGGGTTCTTTTTTTTCTAAATCTAAACTAATCACAAATTCATATTTCAACAAATAAGGTACAATTCTGAAAAAGTATATATATATATATATATATATATATATATATATATATATATATATATATATATATATATATATATATATATATATATGTGAATGAGACCTTCCTGTAATTTACTGTCTACCTTTAAACATTTAGCTCATGAATGCTAGTTAAAACCTTATAATTTGAATTGTATGGGACTCCATTAAAACTTCAAAGTAAGAGGATTTGAATTAGAAAATAGGGGCATAACTGAATTTATGACTCAATGACTGAAAGTGCACTGTGCTTGTAACAAGCAGCTCTCCCCTTCCCCATGTTGCTAGCAGTATCAATGTTACTACTGGCACTCCTTTCTTAGCACATCGGCTCTCTCCTCACTTTGTTAGTGCACTGATCAGCCTTTCTCAGGAAGAGATTAGCATTGCTTGTTGCTTGAGAGATACATGTATTCCTTTTGGTAATGCCTTATGAGGGGGTATTGACTTCGTATTAACAGAATCGAACCAGAAAAGCTTTGAAAAATGAGATCGATTCTTATTAAGCCAATGAGTAACAAGTAACCTATCCTCACGCAAAATTTGGTTTATGAGAAATTCAAATAATCAGACTTCAGTTTTGAAAAGTTTTCACTGTACTTACTCTTGAGAGTAGGAAAGAAAGAAACAATAAGAGATAAATAAGACCAAAAGATGAGAGAGAGAGAGAGAGAGAGAGAGAGAGAGAGAGAGAGAGAGAGAGAGAGAGAGAGAGAGAGAGAGAGAGAGAGAGAGAGAGAGAGAGAGAGAGAGAGAGAGAGAGAGGAAAAAGAGCCCTAAGATGAGCCAATTCAAGCCTGGATTAGAGAGGAAAGGAGGTAGGTGGATAGAACTCTGCAATTACAATATCAAATGGTGATATCTTCTCTTTTTCTATTCTTCTTTATTGACTAAATTTTTACATAAAGCTAAATGTAAATTGGTTTTTGTTAAATTAAAATTTATGGCCCATCTGTAATGTTCATCAACAATAACCTTTTTTTAATTTAATATTTTACAATGTGTCCATAAATTTTCAATGCAATGTTTAACAGAAATTATTCATTACTCAAAAGGTTCCATGCAAACTATTGTCTCTCTGCAATTTATATGAGAATGGTCAGTTTTTCATTTGTATGAGTCTTGATGTGAGTAATATTAGTTTGTTTTGAAAACAAAATGGAAATATCATTATAATATTAACAAGTATTATCATGAATATGTGATATTTCTTTTATTTCTTATCATCACCATCATCATCATGTTGGGATATTTGCAAATTGCTAAAGGCACCGACTGAGTACAAGACTATTCTAATATTTACAATTAAGGACAATCATATCACAAGCAGACCTTGATTTAGGCTGCTCACACTGCAACTCAAATCATGAGCTTACTTCCTGCAAGTAAAAACTCAATATTTCCCTGAAGAAATCAATAACTGAACTTGACCAAGCAATAAGGAGTTTCTGGCCTGACTTATAAAGTTAGTATCACATCAGTATAAATGCAGTCTATATGATTTCCGTAGCAAATATTCTATTTATGGAAATTATTAAATAAGAGTTAAAAGAAGGTGAAACCCCATAAGATCAATACTGTGGAGAAAAATGATTATTACGAAAAGTGCTTGTATAATTTCAATAAGGGCCTAATGCAATTTAAAATAGAAAATGCAACTATGACACTTTGGGGATATGACTATTCAATGCCAAGCCTCCCTGTTATAGGTTTGAGCACAAGCAAGATAAGTAGGAGTTGTTGCTCATTCCCAAGAAATTATCATTATTTTAGGAAAATGAAAGGTGCTTGTGTGGCGTTTGGACTATTAAATCTTGGACAATGATAAAGACTAACCCATGTCGAATGTATACATCCGAGTTTGTGAAGAGAGCTCAACACAGAGGCGTTGAGGAGACCAAGAGCTTACTTTCTCAGTTCAGAATTATATCTCGACACAGTCAGATGATACTTATATCATTCAATTAAACCAGAAAACCAAAAGGTTCATTTTGTGTTTCTTAGTGATTGGATAAGTGCTACACTGGTGACGCCGACGTGATAGTTGATCTGGATTTTTTTTAGATCTAGTTTTAAGCCTCCAACATTTCACTTCATTATGTCTATCGAGGCAATAGCACTTAAACTTCCAACTTTTTGGACGACGTGCCCGTTGACATGGTTCGCACAAACCGATGCACAGTTTGCCTTACGCAACCTATCATCTGATGACACGAGATACTTTCATGTTGTAGCTGCTCTAGACTCACTAACAGCAACTAGAGCTTTGTCAGTGATTGCCTCTCCACCTCTAACCAACAAATATGAGGCCCTTAAATCATTTTTATGTTCGGCTTTCGGGCTTTTAGATACAGAAAGGGCTAATACGTTATTAGACCTTAGCGGGTTAGGCGATAGAAAGCCCTCAGAACTCATGGACTCAACGCTTGCTCTCTTAAGGGACCATAAACCCTGTTTTATTTTTAAACAGATTTTTTTTCGACAATTACCGGAAAAAGTTCGTGTCCCCCTAGCAAACTCATCAAAAACAGATTTTAGAATGTTGTCGCTTGAAGCAGACAGAATTCTGGCCTCACTCAGTCCAGAGTGTAATTTGAGCAAATCAGCTGAGGTGAGCACAGTTTGCTGGTTTCACAGACGGTTTGGGTCAAAAGCACAACGCTGTGACCGCACCTGCAAACACTATTCAAGTTTTACACATAATCACAGGCAGAGAAACGCCAAAGCGCTACATTGTGCCATTTCAACTTCAGAGAACCACAAACATACGCAGCTTTTGGTCACAGACAGCATTTCTAAAAGGTGCTTTCTAGTTGACACAGGAGCTCAAGTTTCTGTTACTCCAGCGTCTAAACTAGACAAGAAAAAGGATCCAGAGAACCTCCTTTACAAGCTGCCAATGGCTCTACCATAGCGACTTATGGTACTCGCTTTGTTTGTCTTCGTTTTGGTCAATGCAATTTCCAAGCTCAGCTTATCGCAGCAGATGTCAACTGCTCATTTTTTACGAACACACAACTTGCTTGCCGACATGAGGAACCGTCGCCTGATAGAAGCAGACACATTTTCAGGCATTTCCTGCTATGTCAGTGCAGTTACATCAACCAATCTCGCGCTTGTCGAGCCTTCAAGTAATAAGTTCCAAAAGCTCCTAAATGAATTCCCGGATCTGCTGAAACCAAAATTTTCAACTGCAGAGGTTAAACATGGTGTACATCACTTCATCCTAACTAAAGACCGTCCTGTCTTCACCCGAGCTCGTCGCCTTGCTCCAGACAGACTAGCAATAGCCAAAAAGGAGTTTTCTGAGATGGGAAAGATGGGCATTATTAGGAAATCAAGCAGCCCGTGGGCATCTCCTCTCCATATGGCATCCAAACCAAATCGTGGCTGGCGACAATGAGGCGACTACAGAAAATTAAACGATGTCACTGCGCCAGATCGGTACCCCATTCCCCATATCCATGACTTCTCGGCCCGCCTTAAAGGAAAGACTTTCTTCTTGAAAATCGACCTAGTTCTTGGCTATCATCCGATTCCAGTCGCCCCTGAAGACATTCCTAAGCCAGCAGTGATCACTCCATTTGGTCTGAGGGAATTTTTGCGGATGCCTTTCAGCTTAAAAAGTGCTGCCCAAACGTTTCAAAGACTTATGGATTCTGTCCTTCAGGACATTGATTCAGCTTTTGTTTATCTTGACGACATCCTCAAAGCAAGTTCGACAGAAAAGGAACACCTGGATGACTTAAAAGCTGTATTTAGACGTTTTATAGATCATGGACTTGTAATTCGCCTTGAAAAATGTCTTTTCATTGTCTCTTCCCTGGAATTCTTGGGGCACCAAGTATCAAAGAAAGGATCTAGTCCAACACAAGCCAAGGTTAAAGTCATCCAAAAATTCCTTCAACCATCAACTGTTAAAGGACTACAAGAATTTTTAGGTATGACTAACTTTTACCACCGTTTTTTGCCTAACATTGCTGCCACCTTCAGTCCTCTTTAAGGGGCACTAAAGTCATCTAAGCCTTGACAAGAACTAGTGTCGTCACAAGAGATCAAACAGGCTTTCCTAAACGGTAAAACTGTTTTGGCTAAAGCAGCAATGCTGGTCCACCCTTGTACTGACTGCCCTTTAGCTCTTACTTCTGACGCTTCAGATGTGGCCGTTGGCGCCGTCCTTGTACAGTTCAACAAGGGTCATTGGCAGGCAACCTTTAGCCTTTTTCAGCTGACAACTACAAAAAGCAGAAATAAAATACAGTGCTTTCGACCCAGAATCACTAGCTCCACTAGAACATTTCTCTGTACCTGAGAAAAGATTCTCACACATAAACATTGATATTTTCGGACCTTTACCTTTTTCTTCTGGCTTCACATATCTCCTGACAATTATCGACCGCAACACACGCTGGCCAGAAGCTATTCCACTGCGAGGCATTACAACACCCGAGTGAGTGTATGCTCACTAGATTGCTCGTTTCGGTGTCCCTGGAGATATTTCGTCAGAGCGCGGGTCACAGTTCACATCATTGTTATGGAGTGAGATAGCGGCTCGCCTTGTAGTCAAGCTTCACCATACATCTGCTTATCATCCTCAGGCAAATGGGATGATTGAACATTTTAATCGAACTCTCAAGACAGCTCTAAAAGCCCTTCTCACCGGTCCAAATTGGGTAGAAGAACTACCTTGGGTACTTCTCAGGCTCAGAACCACACCAAAAGAAGACTTAGGTTATTCCTCAGCAGAGCTTGTTTACAGTGAGCCTTTGACAATCCCGGGTGAACTAGTTCCACCTAAATCTGCAAAACCTATGGATGACTTACTGCTGAATTTCAGGTTGAACATCCCACTTTATGCACCTCATACCGCCTCCCATCACACTTCTGCTAGAACCTACCTGTCCCCATCTTTGTTAGCCGCAAAACATGTGTACGTCCGACGAGATGGCACTAAAGGGCCGTTACAGAGGCCTTATTCGGGTCCTTACACAGTTCTGACTCCAGGGGACAAAACTTTCCTCATAGACATTGGCGGTCGCGCTGAATGAATCTCAATAGATCGCATCAAGCCAGTGTTTTTTTATCCATTTCAACCGGTCATACTGGCTAAACCTCCTCCACGTGGTCGCCCTCCAGTCAAACAGAGACATCCCTCACGCAGTCATCCATCAGACTCAAGCACCACCTCTAAGCATCATCAAGGTATGTCGGACCCTGCTGTTCAGACATCTTCACGTACAGGTCGCACTATTCAACCGCCTATGCGATACCTGTGACTCTTACGGTGTCAGTCTTTCGGGGGGCCTGTGTGGCGTTTGGACTATTAAATCTTGGACAATGATAAAGACTAACCCGTGTTGAATGTATACATCCGAGTTTGTGAAGAGAGCTCACAACAGAGGCGTTATGGAGACCAAGAGCTTACTTTCTCAGTTCAGACTTATATCTCGACACAATCAGATGACACTTATATAATTCAATTAAACCAGAAAACCCCAAGGTTCATCTTGTGTTTCTTAGTGATTGGATAAGTGCTACACTCTCAGGAATTTTAAATATGATTAGTGATGAAAAATATCAGGATACAAAATATACAAATTCCTTACCAATTTTTTCTTTGACATGATCTTTGAAGCACTGAAAAAAACAATGGGATAAACTTCAAACAGTTTTAAGCAACAATAGTGCTAAATCTGTCACCTGCGTAAGAAAGCAAAATAAGAGTTAGCATTCAAATAAGGGACAACCCAAACTTAGAGTTTTTTTGTTAATAATTCAGATAGACAGAAATATTTAAATCAAATATCATCTTCTGTTCCTTTGCATTTGCATTTTGAATATCACAAAAGTTTTGTCAGTTCTAGATTTATATTTAATTTAGTCTTATTAAATTTTTTTTTAAGTGAACAATAAAGATCTTTGGGATTTTGATTGAGCTTCTAACATTCACCATTTAAAAAAAAAAGAAACGTGATCATTACAAGTACAACAGATCCACAGCCATTATTATGATTATAAAAAATGAAATAAAATTTTACACACTGTTTTCACGTCAGGTGAACTGTTATCAATTTTACTTATATTTTCTACACTTTTCACCGGAAATGCAATTTCTTTCTCATCTGGCTTTTTTTTTTTAAATAATGTCAACCTTATTTAACATAGGACTTAACATTTTGCAGCTACTAACTTTGCTGGAATATGAACTTTGAGTTCAGTAATTAATGACTCAGAGGCAGGAAGCTTTTTTCTTCTATAAGAAGTTCCATTCAATCTACTATGATGATCTCTAACAGCTCATAGACTCTCAGTCATGAATTGGTCATATAATTTCAATTTTTATTAGTCTCCTGGGCTATTGTGCCCCACATTTAAATTTATGAAAAATTTTTAAAGTATGCAATTTCAAAGTTGATGTAATATGCTGGCAATATATAAATTAAAATCTTGATACAGAATAACATTTTGCATTTTATGTGACTGATGCATTGACGGAACAAATTAGTCATAATTTACATTATTGATTTAATACCAGATGATTTCCAAATGAAGTAACTGATTAAAAAATTTACTTGGGAGAAAGACTGCACAGAGAGCAGCAATGGAAGGGAAAGCATGAGATACTGGTGTTTACATTCATTGTCAGTTTGTATTGTGCTTTTAATCTCATTTTGTTAGACAGAGTTGCTAAAGGTTCTGACTAAATGGAAATATCTTGTGTTGTAGACTCAGAAGAGAGCTAATTGGGACAGGTATAGGTAAAATTCCAGTTGGTTTATCTCTTAGAGGAGAAATTCTGTAATGTGTTATTGTATCATGGTGAAACTTTCTGCTTCTCGTTACTGGTGACCTCTCACTTGATGTTACATCTGCATTGGCTATTTTGACAACAGAAGACCAGCAGCTGTTACCTACTTATTACTTAAACTTTATTTAGAAGAAAAAAGAGATATTCAGATAGCTGTTTGAAACTCAAACTTACTAGCTGTATGGCTGCATTATTCATATCACAAAACTAAGTGTTTGGTGCAGAACTGATTTTCAAGATTTTTGGTTTTGATTATTTTTTGGTCTTTTGGTAAATTAATGAAAACAGGGGATGGGATTAGTTTTTACAGAGTGGAATTACTTTGCCTGAAGAAACAAGGAAGAATTACGGGAACAAGCAGATGCTAGACAAATCTTTAAGATGGGCCCAAGAAAGAAGAATTTCAACAGCACCTGATGAAGCCATTCTAATAACTTTTTGAATTCAGTGGGGAAAGATGTGGAAAACCCACTGGACTAAGATTGGTATCAATATCATGCCATGATGTCCATGGTTCAAAGAAAGTGGAGCAAAATGAATGGACAAGTCATAGCTTGATAACAAAAAGAAGAGAGTTGAAGGAACAGGAGAATGTAAACTGGACAAGAAGATCAAAGGTGAGAAACAGGAAGAGTACAGAGCAGGTTAGGGTCATCAAGAAATCTAAGAAAGACGAGGAATCCTTAATAGAAGCTCTTGCAGAGTAGGCAGAAAAGGCTGTAACATGCAGCCTATGAGAATACTCCTTCAAACAACCAAGATCTTGAATGGCAAGTATGGAAATCCAGAAGTACCAGTACAACATTAATAAGGGAAAGCGATTTTTGGAAGAAAAGTTCAGGCAGAAAGATGGAGAGACCATTTTAGGGACCTTCTTAACAGTTTGGAAGAAGTACGGCCAGCTAATCTGCTGTGATCCCGTGTCTAGGGATGAGATTGTTGAAGCCATCAAGAAGTTGAACAAAGGGAAGGCAGCTGGACCAGATCTAATCCCGCCTGAGGCTTTAAATGAAAATGGAAATAGTGCAACAGATGCTTAAAGATTTGGACTGAAGAAAAGTTTTCCCCAAATTTGGAGGGAAGGGCACCCAGTGAAATTCCAAAGAAAAGAGATTTGAGTGCATGTGGAAATCACAGAGAGATTACTCTTCCATCAGCCCCAGGGAAAGTAATTTTCTAATGTATGAGGATTGCAAACAACCAGAAACTGCAGGAGAGGCATGCAGGTTTCAGAAACAACTGAAAAACCGCTGAACAGATTGCCGCTCTACGAGTTATAGTCGAGCAGTCTTTAGGGTGGAATTCTTCATTGTTCTCAACTTTCTGGTCTGTGAGAAATCATTCTACAGCATATTCAGAGACATGCTGTGGAATATTTGGAGGAATTATGAGATGCTTGTGGATCTTATATTGAGCAAGTATGAAGTATCAACTTGCAGGGTTGTGCATAAAGGCCAAACTAAGAGGACATGGACAGTAGTGAAGAAAGTGGCTCAGGAGGGGGAAAGATGAAAAGGACTTAAGCCAGGATGAAAAAGGCTATGATGGTGATGATGTGGCTGTGCACTTATGCAGTTGATAAACATTAAACTTGACACCAGTGCATATTTGATTAATTACTAGATCTAAATATAAATAAATCTAGATCAAGATGGGTTTTTTTTTATAGAACAAAAGTCTAGATCTACATGGTAAAATCCACTTTCTTGACTCAAAACAAATTCGGCAAATTAAAGGGCCTCGTTCTAGATTGTTTCATAACCCATATCAATATTTATATATCTGAATCTAGATGGGATAATGCTAATTTAAGTGAAAGAGGGTGGTGTTGAGACTCATCTTGATCTAGAATACAAGAGGACAGAGTAAAAATTCAACATTGCAAGCTAACCATTAAATTTATCAATTTTCGAGAAAAATAAGCTTCAGTTCCAATTTCAGAACATTATATAATTTACGTAAGATAATCATGTTTAGCATGTTAAAGGTGTGGGAGCGATAGTAAAAGAAAAAATACTGAATGATATGAAGATATGATATATTATGGATCTAGGAAATCTAAAACTCGACTCTAGATTCTACATCCATTCGTCTAAATTTCAATTAATTTTCTTTGCTTTTTTATCATAAAATTTGTACCTGAGTGAGGGCATACCCTAACGAAGTTTGCAGACGGTTCGACACTGGGAAATCAAATTCATTGGTTTCGGCGGAAGTTAACTTTCTGACAGTCGACACTCGACAAGCTTCCTTCCGCAAAGCGTGGCCTAAGCCAAAATAGATTAATGAGGACACGTTTTTCATTAATTTGTGTAGGCCACTGCAATGCAAGTCAGTAACGAGACCCCCTCTTTTCGGGTGTCCAGATACTCTCAGCCGGTAGCTGGACAACCAGTTATGGACAGTGGAGCTATTTCTGAGGTTTCGCAGGAAAGGCTTACGGGCCTTAAGCTAGACTACGACGTAATATTTTTAGACTGACCGAGATCAATTGCATAAACTCCTTCCACCCAGCAGAAAGTAGCATAATCGCTTTTCGCAAAAATGTTAGCCCTCTCACCGAGAACGTAACTGTTATGTAAGGGTTACATGATGACTGCCAGCTATGCTCTAAAGCTACCGGTACTGAGTTCTAGCCTGAATCAGGTGCAAACTGGTTCCTTTAGGAGTGTCAATGTTGTTAATAATTATGTTGTTTTATCAAAATGAGCAAAACTTTATTGACGAGTCATTATTTTTACTGACACTTTGTAAATTATATGACACATTCTTCTCAAAAAAAAAAAAAAAGAAAAAAAAGGAAGAAAGAAAGAACTTTCCAGGCAGTGAACACGCTAGTAGTGCATTTTGAATTACTTAAAACATCGATTAGCTAAGGAAAAGATTTATAAGCCGAGGTCAATGAAATTTAATAAAGGAAATCGACTAATTATGTATTTTCCAAATCTATTTTAAGGTCTTAATTAAACGTATATAAGAAGGATTGAGATTCCCGCCAAAGGTGCTCTGTCTTTCGGGAATTCCTAGCTGCTATCAATTGAAACCTACATGTTAATGAAGTTTTTTAATAAAAAAATATTTATAAATAGGTTTCGATTCTTCATAATTAGCCAACTATTTCTATTATGTAGACACGATGTTGCGGTGTATTAAATCTGACGAGATTCTTCAAATTGAAGATTTTATAAAATTTGATTTTTTTTTTTTTTTTTTTCAATGAAAATATCGAGGATTAAACATGCAATAATGCGAGTTTAAAAGATAAATGGATAAATGCCAAACCTCGTAAATGTAGAGTTCAGATACAAACTTACCGGTATCGATAAGCAGAAATGAAGGAGTGATTGAAAATTGAAGTTAAGATTTTTTGCTAAGGATTTTTGGTCCTCATTGACAGTTAGTTAACAACGATGCGCTTTCTTGAAGATGGATGCTCCGCCGACTTAATTCAACAGTCACGTATCTCTGCATTCTACTTGGTTGTGCATATTATTTCCACGGTTTGGCGATGCAAAATAATATATTTATATTATTCAAACAAAGATCCACTTAATTGAACTTTATCATCCTCAGTTCAACCCAATATGTCCATTTTAATAAAATCTACTACCCACACAATTGATTTTCAGTCACGTATTTTCTCTAAACCTCAAACAAAATTGCGACAGCTGGTTTTTAACTAGAATTTCATTGAATTGTCCTATGTTAATAAAGATACGATTATTTTTTAAATCTAATTTTATTTGGCATCTTGGAAGCTGGGCAAAGGACGAAATCAAGAGACGTGTTTTTTTTTCCCTTCTTAAGACCTCATGATCTTCACAGAAATGCATCTTTACCATATTTCCATCCACTTTAAAACCCAATAAAGGGGTTAATGTTAGGATCAAGAGGATTAGGGTTAGTATAAGGGTCTGTAGCCGTAGTAGGTTGGTAGGTATTGAATGTAGCTTGTCACCATTCCACCGATTTCTGGCAAGGTGATTTAAGCTTAAAATAGAAAGTGAACAGAGGTTTTTTGTGTTGTGACATTTTTCATAAGTAAATACCATAATCATGAGATCGATCGTCTTCGATAAATCATAATGTCGTTTTGGCATTGCAATAAAAAATTTCAATCAGACTCTTTAGTCTAAACAAGGGTGGGTCATAAAGATTGTATATCACAGGCAGTGACGTTAGCTTACAGCTTTCTTTGTGATGCTTGACACAGATCAAGAGTGTGCTGTGGACCTTTATGCAGAGTGAGTCGGTCGAGGCATGCCTCACATTTTGCTTAGATATAGCCTGTTCAAAACACTCAGAATGTATGCTTTTGGAACAAAAACCATATTACTGGGCGGAAAATACAAACCACGCCCCAACGATCATGTAATAGTGTGCATGTATACATATTTACCATTCCAAGATTCAGGTAAGAGATACAGAAATTACACATAACCAACTCACTCAGAAAGACTCGAAATTGTCCTTTTTATAGCTTTATCATTAAGCTAGATTTGTTATCAAACTTATGACACACTCTTTCTGAAAAACAAATATTCAAACAATACCGTCTAGATTAAGATAATTATGTTAATTGCATAAAAGATAGTTGTCGAATGTAAATGATCGTACATTTATCCAAAAATATTAGGTTGCAGCTGTGCAAAGAGGATATCGACTTTAACCCTCACAGTGCGGACCCATTATATTTAAGCTTTGCCCTGACGATAAAAGTGTTGGCGACACAAATGTGTACATAACATATTATTGATATGGGTCAAATGTATTTTTACACCTCACTGGTAAAATTAAAGAAAACATTTTTTTCAGTTTAGCCCATACGCCTATTTAATCTCTCTCTCTCTCTCTCTCTCTCTCTCTCTCTCTCTCTCTCTCTCTCTCTCTCTCTCTCTCTCTCTCTCTCTCTCTCTCTCTCTCTCTCTCTCTCTCTCTCTCTCTCTCTCTCTCTCTCTCTCTCAGTGTGTGTATCTCTCACTCACTCTATCTCTGTATCTCTCACTCACTCTCTCTCTGTATCTCTCTCTCTCTCTCTCTCTCTCTATATATATATATATATATGCGTGTGTGTGTGTGTATGTATATATATATATAATTGATATATGTGTGTGTGTGTCTGCCCGTCTATCTCTCTCACTCTCTCTTAATTTATCCTAAAAGATTACTTTTGGTCACCTTTCTGCCTCCTTTTTCATCGACCTTGATTGTGCATATCAGTCATTATCATCATCGGATACGGTTGTAAAAAAATAAATTGGAAAATTAAACAGGTTGTCGGCAATTCGCCTAGATCGACTAGATCTATATAGATCTGCACTTTGTTCATATTAGGGCTTCATACATTTTCATAGTTTTTGAATATTTATTATAATATGGAATTCATATTACCGTTACTTTCGTCCAATGTGTTGTCCAATGTAATTCTGTACAGTTTATTTTAATTTCGACTTTATTTTAGCTCAGGTATATCTTGCAAATAATTTGTATTTGACGGGCATTAATTAAATGAAAGACATTCGGCATCAAACTGACTGACCTCAGAATACATCGAAGATGCCACTTGTTAGAGCTAAAAAAAAAAGGTCAAATGAAAGGGACGACGTTCTTTTGGCCTCTCGTGTACACGGTGTAAATCTTTGTCGGTCCATCTCTACCTTGTATAAACGGTGCAAAAAATATTTTAATATATAATAATGCTTGTAAGTTTATATGTGATGTGTTTTTCACTAGCAATAATGAACATGATCGTTTCCAAAATAATCTCTGTGTGCGATTGGAGAGCAGGATTTCCCATTATTATCTGCTCAGATACATTTTTGTACAGCTTAAGGACAATTGTTGCTGTCATTGTCTTCTCATAGTTATACCTTTCTCGAGAGTGATTGGCAGCTGTGGGATTTTTGGACATTTTTGTCTGTTTTGTACATTTATTACGATGTCAAGGAGCTCATCTGTTGCAAATTGCGTGATTTTGTCACATTTGAAGATCAATTGTGCTAGAAACAATGCATCTTAGTAAATAAAAGCTGTATCAAAATTAAGCCACATCTGGAAGAATCTGGGAAAAATCTTTTATTGTTTAGGCAAAAGTCCATGAATAAAAAAACATTTTGCTAATTAGTTGCAAGTACAACTATCAGGCGGGTTGACGGTGAGAAAGAAGGGAAAATGACAGTCATTCTTGACCAGTTTCTCTTTGAGAGCTCCTCATATAAGGACACTCAAGCTAACAAATAAAGAGTCACGTATTGGGATGGTAAATTCAATACCTGCAATAGTTATTTTGGTGAAGTAAGTTATTTCACTCTTATGAGGGTATAAAAAATTTAATATTCATTAAGATTTATACATTAACTCACCATGCCCCCCACCCCACCCCCAAAAAGATCAATTTGTGGCGTTTGGACTTTTAAATCTTGGACAATGATAAAGACTAACCCGTGACGAATGTATACATCCGAGGTTGTGAAGAGAGCTCACCACAGAGACTTTGAGGAGACCGAGAGCTTACTTTCTCAGTTCAGACTTATATCTCGACACAGTCGGATGATTCTTTAATAATTCAAGAAAACCAGAAAACCCAAAGGTTCAAACTGTTGTTTCTTATTAATTAGATAAGTGCTACACACCCGACTTGATAGTTGATCTGGATTTTTTTAGATCTAGTGTTAAGCCTCCGACATTTCATTTCATTATGTCTATCGAGGCAGTAGCACTTAAACATCCTACTTTTTGGACGACGTGCCCGTTAGCATGGTTCGCGCAAACCGAAGCACAGTTTGCCTTACGCAACCTATCATATGATGACACGAGATACTTTCATGTTGTAGCTGCTCTAGACTCACTAACAGCAACTAGAGCTTTGTCAGTGATCGCCTCTCCACCTCTAACCAACAAATATGAGGCCTTTAAATCATTTTTATGTTCGGCTTTCGGGCTTTCAGAAACAGAAAGGGCTAAAACGTTATTAGACCTTAGCGGGTTAGGCGATAGAAAGCCCTCAGAACTCATGGACTCAACGCTTGCTCTCTTAAGGGACCATAAACCCTGTTTTATTTTTAAACAGATATTTTTTCGACAACTACCGGAAAAAGTTCGTGTCCCCCTAGCAAACTCACCAAAAACAGATTTAAGAATGTTGTCGCTTGAAGCAGACAGAATTCTGGCCTCACTCAGTCCAGAGTTTACTTTGAGCGAATCGGCTGAGGTGAGCACAGTTTGCTGGTTTCACAGACGGTTTGGGTCAAAAGCACAACGCTGTGACCGCACCTGCAAACACTATTCAAGTTTTACACATAATCACAGGCAGAGAAACGCCAAAGCGCTACATTGTGCCGTTTCAACTTCAGAGAACCAAGAACATACGCAGATTTTTGTCACAGACAGCATTTCTAAAAGGTGCTTTCTAGTTGACACAGGAGCTCAAGTTTCTGCTACTCCAGCGTCTAAACTAGACAAGAAAACAGGATCCAGAGGACCTCTTTTACAAGCTGCCAATGGTTCTACCATAGCGACTTATGGTACTCGCGTCGTTTGTCTTTGTTTTGGTCAACGCAATTTCCAAGCTCGACTCATCGCAGCAGATGTCAGCCGCCCGCTCCTTGGCGCTGATTTTTTACGAACACACAACTTGCTTGTCAACATGAGGAACCGTCGCTTGATAGAAGCAGACACATTTTCAGGCATTCCCTGCTATGTCAGTACAGTTACGCCAACCAACCTCGCGTTTGTCGAGCCTTCAAGTAATAAGTTCCGAAAGCTCCTAAATAAATTCCCGGATCTGCTGAAACCAACATTTTCAACTGCGGAGGTTAAACATGGTGTACATCACTTCATCCCAACTAAAGACCGCCCTGTCTTCGCCCGAGCTCGCCGCCTTGCTCCAGACAGACTAGCAATAGCCAAAAAGGAGTTTTCTGAGATGGAAAAGATGGACATAATTAGGAAATCAAGCAGCCCGTAGGCATCTCATCTCCATAAGGTATCCAAACCAAACGGTGGCTGGCGCCCATGCGGCGACTACAGAAAATTAAACGATGTCACCGCGCAAGATCGGTACCCCATTCCCATGCCCATGACTTCTCGTCCCGCCTTAAAGGAAAGACTATCTTCTCGAAAATCGACCTAGTTCGTGGCTATCATCAGATTCCAGTCGCCCCTGAAGACATTCCTAAGACAGCAGTGATCACTCCGTTTGGTCTGTGGGAATTTTTGCGGGTTAAAAAGTGCTGCCCAAACGTTTCAAAGACTTATGGATTCTGTCCTTCAGGACATTGATTCAGCTTTTGTTTATCTTGACGACATCCTCAAAGCAAGTTCGACAGAAAAGGAACACGTGGATGACTTAAAAGCTGTGTTTAGACGTTTTGTAGATCATGGACTTGTAATTCGACTTGAAAAATATCTTTTCGGTGTCTCTCCCCTGGAATTCTTTGAACACGAAGTATCAAAGAAAGGATCTAGTCCAACCCAAGCCAAAGTTAAAGTCATCCAAACATTCCCTCAACCATCAACTGTGAAAGGACTACAAGAGTTTTTAGGTATGATTAACTTTTACCACCGTTTTTTGCCTAACATTGCTGTCACCCTCAGTCCTCTTTACGGGGCACTAAAGTCATCTAAGCCTCGACAAGAGCTAGTGTGGTCACAAGAGATGAAACAGGCTTTCCTAAACGATAAAACTGCTTTGGCTAATGCAGCAATGCTGGTCCATCCTTGCACTGACTGCCCTTTAGCTCTTACTTCTGTCGCTTCAGATGTGGCCGTTGGCGCCGTCCTCGAACAGTTCAACATTGGTCATTGGCATTAGCCTTTTTCAGCCGACAACTACGAAAAGCAGAAATAAAATACAGTGCTTTCGACCAAGAATTACTTGGAGTATATTTGGCAATTCGTCACTTCCGTTTCATGCTTGAAGGACGGAATTTCACCATTTACACAGACCATAAACCACTAGTGCACGCCATGGCAAAAACAACAGAACTATGGTCAGCATGACAACAAAGACATCTCACTGCTATTTCCTAGTTTGGCACCGACATAGCACACGTCTCTGGTAAAAAAAACAACATCGTCGCCGACTGTCTGTCTCGTTCCAGAACAACCAAAGCAGTTTCCTTGGGCATAGATTACATAGCAATGGCTAGAGCCCAAGCTGCTAGTATTGACGTACAAGCTTACAAGACAGCCTTCACTTGCCTAGAGATTACCAAGACAAGATTGAACGAGCAAGGACCAGAGCTTGTGTGACGTTTCAACAGGCCGTCCACGTCCGATTGTACCTCCTGATTTCAGACGCACAGTGTTCGACGTTGTTCACAATCTCTCACATCCAGGAGTCAAAGCCACCGTCAAAATGGTCTCAGACAAATTTGTTTGGCACGGGATGCGGAAGCAGGTCAGTAGATGGGTGAAAGAATGTCATCACTGTCAAAGTTCGAAAATACAAAACCACACAAAAGCTCTGCTAGAACACTTCTCTGTACCTGAGAAAAGATTCTCACACATAAACATTGATATTGTTGGGCCTTTAACTTTTTCTTCTGGCTTCACATATCTCCTGACAATTATCGACCGCAACACACGCTGGCCAGAAGCTATTCCACTGCGAGGCATTACAACACCCGAGTGTGTGCATGCTCTCATTACTGGCTGGATTGCTCGTTTCGGTTTCCCTGGAGATATTTCGTCAGATCGCGGGTCACAGTTCACATCATCTCTGTGGAGTGAGATAGCGGCTCGCCTCGGAGTCAAGCTTCACCATACATCTGCTTTTCATCCTCAGGGGAATGGGATGATCGAACGTTTTCATCGAGCTCTCAAGACAGCTCTAAAAGCCCGTCTCACCGGTCCAAATTGGGTAGAAGAACTACCTTGGGTACTTCTCGGGCTCAGAACCACACCAAAAGAAGACTTAGGTTATTCCTCAGCAGAGCTTGTTTACGGTGAGCCTTTGACAATCCCAGGTGAACTAGTTCCACCTAAATCTGCAAAATCTATGGATGACTTACTGCTGAATTTCAGGTTGAACATCCCGCTTTATGCACCTCGTCCGGCCTCCCATCACACTTCTGCTAGACCCTACCTGTCCCCATCTTTGTTAGCCGCAAAACATGTGTACGTCCGACGAGATGGCACTAAAGGGCCGTTACAGAGGCCTTATTCGGGTCCTTACGCAGTTCTGACTCCAGGGGACAAAACTTTCCTCATAGACATTGGCGGTCGCGCTGAACGAATCTCAGTCGATCGCATCAAGCCAGCGTTTTTCGATCCATTTCAACCGGTCATATTGGCTAAACCTCCTCCACGTGGTCGCCCTCCAGCCAAACAGAGTCATCCCTCACGCAATCATCCATCGGACTCAAGCACCGCCTCAAAGTATCAGCAAGCTATGTCGGGCCCTGCTGTTCAGACGTCTTCGCGTACAGGTCGCACTATTCGACCGCCTATGCGATACCAGTGACTGTTACGGTGTCAGTCTTTGGGGGGGGGGGGGGGAGGGGGGGGGGGCGGTGTGGCGTTTGGACTTTTAAATCTTGGACAATGGTAAAGACTAACCCGTGACGAATGCATACATCCGAGGTTGTGAAGAGAGCTCACCACAGAGACGTTGAGGAGACCAAGGGCTTACTTTCTCAGTTCAGACTTATATCTCGACACAGTCGGATGATACTTTAATAATTCAAGAAAACCAGAAAACCCAAAGGTTCAAACTGTTGTTTCTTATTAATTGGATAAGAGCTACAAATTAAGAATAAATAAATAAAAGGTCTCAGATTAATTTGCGTAATAGGTAGCGTGTCTATCAGTTCATTTCACCCATTTAATAAAAGAAATTTGGCTGAAATTTTGCATTATCATTCATATCAATCACTTTCTTGACACGTTTTGTTTTGTTTGTTTTTTGTTGTTTTTGTTTTTGTTTTTTTTTTGTTTTTTTGTTTTTGTTTTTTCATAAAATAACTGTTTGATGATAGAAGTATATTTGTATTATGACTTTAACAAGGGCAAGTGGCATAAGCTGGTGAATAATGTGTAAAATATGACTTACAAGACATTTTAAAGTCAATCGCTTAATTTCATAAAACAGAAAGAAAGAAGGGGGGGAAAATGACACCATTAACATCATTAATTTAAAAATAAATAAAATTAAAAAATACAACACGCAGCGACTGTAGACTCGGAAACTTGTACTGCAAGGAACTGCCAGCCACAACATTTATAAAGATTTTAGCAAGGAACTTTCGCTTTTAAATAAAGTCAGCACTATCCAGGCTTCCGAGCGTGTAAGTGTCATTTTGTGAACTTCATGTAAATTGTAATCAATGTTTCTGTAGTTGAAAAATTATAATACATCTGCATATAGAATCTAGACTCAATTCACGAAAGAATTTAAGGCTATGTGTCTAGAATCAGATAAAGGTCAAGAATAAGAGTCAATAATGTTGGCAATATTTCCGGCTAAAGCCTACTGAGCTAGATTCTATATCTATCTAGATCTAGATCTAGATCTAGAATAATAAATCTAGAATCTACTCTGATTTCACTTAAAAGCTAGACTATATCGAGATTATTTAGAGGATTTTTAATCTTTTTATATTTGGCGCCTAGAGCCTTATAATATGCTATTACAAACCTTTACAGCACATTAAAAGTCATAACACATGATCTAGATCTAGATGTATAGATCTACATAAAGAGCCTGTAGACTTAAAAAAGTATTATTTATTTTTTGGTGGGTCTGAAATCAATGCAGAATCAAATCTTAAGACACAACAATATCTAAAACTCATCAAATTGGTATTATACTATAGAGTGATCTTCTAAAATAGCCAAACATATGCGTATCTCCTCTTGAGAACCAATTACTTTTGTAGTATTCAGAGATTGAGAGTGAGATTGATGCTAAGTAGCAGCATTAACAGTAGGACAAATCAAAAACCTTTTCATCATAGGAGAAAAGGTGGTTCCAGAGTAAGGATGCAGAGAGATATATACATCCTTTTAGCACGTCAGATACCCCAAGACTAACTACATATAGTAGCTAAGCAAGCTCATGTATCAGAGTCCCTCCACCTTAAAAGCTATGACGTCATAATACTCGTACTCATACTATATTTGGGGGATTGGCAGTGGCAAACCTAGCCACCCTCACAACAAGCCAATAACATCACAACCTGTGGTGTGAATGACTTGTTGCAGGATTGGTCAAGTTTGCCTAGTCGATCTGGCATGTAAGATTTCATTATGTTTGAGATGAATGTCAACTCAATCATAAGCAGGACTGTAATTTTACAACTCAATTTCCAACTCCAGTCAGTCATGGGGCATCTGTTGCAACCTTACTCTTATGTTCCAAAATGGAATGATTGATTCATCCAACCATGTGCACACAGTCATGTGATTTTGAAAGGTATGGTGGAGGACAAAGGACTCGGTGCAGACAAAACACAACCTTATTTTTCAGGGCATTTTAATTTAAGGACGCATTGTGAGCATCTTATGCGCTTGTCCCAGGAACTTTGACATTCCCTTTTCTGTGCTTATATGAATTATAAACAGATTTTATAAGTAACAGGATATTTCTCCAGGCACTGAACAGGCTTGGATAATCAAGAGAAACTCTTTAGCCTGGGAAGGAAATAAAGTGTGATAGGAGTGGCTAAGTTTGCCTCTTTACCAGTCCGGATTTATGGCAAGTTTTTGAAGTGAATGTCAAATAAACTGTGGCATTGTGCTTTACTGGGGGCATCCTTGACTGCTATTTACCTCTAGTAGGTCTAGGAGTATCTGTTGTGTGGAAAAGACATGATCCTTCTGCAGTACTCCAGGGCTATTTTCCACTTACTGGAGAGAGACCTAGAGTCTTGACTACTATTACAGCTGCTATGTCTATTCACACAACAAACCTAATTTCTAGGACTATGGCAGACAGTCAAGACTGCAAAGACATTGAGTCATTGTATCAAGTAACCATGCATTTATCGTGAGGATGGTGTTTTTTTTTTTCTGATCCAAGCATTGATTGCTGGAATGGATTCAGGCATAGATGTAACAGAACAAATTTCATGATACGGTCCTATTAGATTTTAAAAGCAATGTGTTCTTATTATCTGAATTGGGTATAAGATTCAGCCCCACTATGATTTTAAAAGAATGAGCAAAGTTTACTAGGCCAAGTTCTAATACAGTGTAATTGGTCTCATCCAGTCTTTGGGGGAGAGAGAGAGAGAGAGTATTATCTGATCCAGCTATATTATTTTATTCATCTTATAGCTTCAAAGACAGTGATCCAAAAGTCACCGATTACCACATTTTAGTCTAAAATAGCTTCAGTTTAGGGAGAGACTTCCTCCCCAAAGGTCACGGTCACTAACAAGGAGACAAGATTAATTTGCCTTATTTTGTTAATAAGCAGGTAAATTTTTTCTGGCAGTAAGGATGAGAGAGGGAAAATTATTTCTCTTTTGGGTTATGACATCTACCTAGTTTGAAAGGTAGCCTTTCTTTTCTGGACATGTCAACAGCTGTCTCTATTCTACTACAGCCACTGCACAGACATTGTGACCTTACATTACTGATTTCACACTGAACCGAAACCCTTTACCCTTTACTATTTATTGATATCAAAAACATAAATCCTATCAAATTTAGATTCTTTTTTTTTAATTTATAAAATTAACTTAGTTTTTGTATCTTTAAATAATTTGCTGATGACCAGCATGTCTAGAATTCTTTAATTAATGTTCATACTTTTAAGTAGGTTGGTTTATGTGTCTTGAAAAAAGTCATAGTATTTCAATGAGCTGAAAATGATTTTCTCCAATAACTTGAATAAGACTACTATCTTTAGTTCACTTTTTTTTTCTTTTTCAGGAGTTATTTTGTACAGGACAAAAATTAAAGATGGATGAGGGCATCGAAGATGCAATTCCCTTCCATCAAATGGGCATTGATGACAGAATTTTAGAGGTTACATTATTTCTGACATTTTCTGCAAAATCCTTTGTGCAATATCATAAAACTGTATGAGTTTCAGTTTAAAGCTTTATTATTTTTCCTTTATATCAAACTTGTGGACTGCCTGCTAAAAAGTTTAAGTACTGATTGGTTGTATTGTTTCATATTGTACATTTCTTTAAAGTATGCACCATATATAATTTATCGAAATAGCCTAAAACTATAGACATTTTTTACATTGTTTACTTAGGGATTATATATTTAAAATTAGAACTGAGCTTTCAAACAGCAAAAAAAGATAAAAAAAAATAGGAGACTGGAGTAAGGCTTTCAACAGAAAGCTGTAAAACTTCACCACATTAATCAATTGAGTTCAGCTTGTTGATAGTCATGTTCTTAATTACAGTCTCAGAACTTGCAAATCAAGTGTTAAAACATTCTTTTCAACTGTAAGTGTACTTTTTAAATTTATTTTAATCAATAGCATATCTTGACAAAGAGTAAGATTAAGTTTAAGCAATTTGGCAGACACTAAGCAATTTCATGGATTCATCGTAGTCATTGTAACTACGCTTGTAAGGATTTATTGCAGAATTTTTTACATAAAATTAAACCATTTGCTGTTCCAAAACTTGCATATTTATTTTTTTGTGGGTAATATTACATAATTATGAGAACAATGTTTATTAAAATTCTAATCTTTGCCAATTTATACTTTTATAACTATTTTTGCAGTCAATTTCAAAACTTGGATGGTCGCAACCAACTCCCATTCAAGAGAAAGCGATTCCACTAGCATTAGAAGGAAAAGATATTCTAGCCAGGGCTAGAACAGGCTCTGGAAAAACAGCCGCTTATGCAATTGTAGTGATACAAAAACTTCTTCACTTGAAACAGGTTCTAAATTTAAGCTGTAATTTCTGTAAATAAGCTGTAAATAATTATGTTTAGTTAAAAAAATGCAATTATAATCATAATTTATATCAGGAGAAGTAATAATTAAAACAGGCCAGGGGAGGGAATTTTTTTTTCATCATATTCTGAACTAGCACTATATCCTCATAAAATGGTGTCATTGAGATAAAATGTTGCCATTAATTTTTTTTTAATTAAAAAAAAAAAGACAGAAACCAACAAGAGATGACTCATTAAATGAATAAAAATGATGAAAATTACTCAAAACTTTCATTCACGTACCTCCCTCTGTGTATGGTTGGGGTGGAATATTAAAAAAACCATGTCTTTCGTAACAATGACAAGCCGGGAAGCCCAATAATCTGAGACTATTTCTGTTTATTTTGGTTTTTTTTTTTTCATCTTTTTGTTTTCTTCCATCACTTTTACCAGTGTTAAAATGTGTCTGATTATGTTAGCTGGAGCAAAACTTTATGGACACACCACACATAACCTGGCCATAAAAGTATTCACCATACTAAGAAATGCAACCAAAAAGCTCTCCTTCCCCTTGATGACTTCCGCAACATCTTTCTCAAACTCAAGCTCCCACCTCTCCCTTCCTTTTTTTTTCTGCTCTGCCCAACAACAGTGGTGCCCAAATCATCACAGAAAACCCATCTTTCTGGTGTAACACCTTGGCCTCCTGAAATCGTATCTTCTTCTCTATGCATAAACACATACATACAAGCTGATGATAATAGCATCTCCATTTCTGTGAAGAAATCCCCTGAGCATCACAGATGAATTATATTTTCATAAAAAATGAAAGATACAGCATGGCTGCTGTAATTCTGTTCTTTCTGGGTTTTTTTTAAAGATATTTTTTTTCTTGACTGTAGTAGGTTTTGTGAATAATCCCATTTCGCTAAATTTAGCTTTTTTGCATAGATAAAAATGAATCTGACATTGTGGCAAAACAAACATGGCTTGGCTATCTGATGACTTATATGTTCATGAACAAGCCCTATTGTCAATGTTTTTCATCTCATGTAAAAATTTTACATTAGATTAGATTACCTTTAACTTACCCTAATAACATAATTCATATAAAAATTATTTTTCCAGTTAGAAAAAAATGATAATATATGAGCTACTTTGTAACCCCCAGACAGCATCTGAGCAAGCAACCCGAGCTGTGATCTTAACACCATCAAAAGAATTGTGTCAGCAGGCACATAAGAATATTCGGGTAAATTATTTGCATCCTTAGATGATTATGATAAACCTTAAAACCTTAGTATTCCAATTTTTCTTGGAACTGTAAGAAAGTTTCCTTTATAAATGTTACAGAAATATTCTTAATACAGACATATCGAAAGACAGTTTTTCATTTTGGCTTATAGTTTCAGTAAAAACTATGTATATTCCCAAGTCAATAATTTATTTATGGAATATAATTTAGAATCCACTTTTTAGGTTCATTTACATCTACACAAGAAATTACTATTAAAAACAAAATTTCTCTCTCTCTCTCTCTCTCTCTCTCTCTCTCTCTCTCTCTCTCTCTCTCTCTCTCTCTCTCTCTCTCTCTCTCTCTCTCTCTCTCTCTTCTTCTCTCTTCCACTTCATGTTTTAAGAAATTTTTAAATACAACATATGAAGTTATCATTTCTTGCTATTTCTAAGGAATTGACAACTGGTTGTTCTAGGGATATAAAATGTGTGGATGTTTCTCCTCAAATTCCACTTGCAAGTCAAAGGTAAAAAAGCTTTAAAGTATTATTTTTTTTCTTTTAAAACATATATGATGTTTGTTTGAAACTGCATGAAGATGCATTTTTTTAATATTAAAGCCATATCTATAATAAAGTCATCTTTTTCAAAATAATCAGTGTATCTTTTTGCTTCTTAGAAGATTATGAAAATTCCATATACTTTTGGAAGTATTCTTTAATTTTACAGAAAAAAATATTGAATAGCTTGAGTGTTTTGTTCTTTTTTTTTCTTTAATGAAAGAAACCTACTTACAAGAATCCTAGATCTAGACTAGGGGTTATGTGATAAATCTAATAGGAATAGCAGCAGCAGAATTGTAGTGATTATAATAGTGATGATAATAATGATTTTTAAAAAAAAAATTCAGAATTGAAAAGTTGATCTAGCACTAAGAAATATTTTTCTCATTGTTTTCAAAGGCCTGTCCTAATGGAGAAGCCTGACATAATTGTAGCAACACCAAGTCGCCTTTTGGCCCACATTCGAGCAGAGAATGTCAAGCTGAAGGAAACCCTGGAAATGTTGGTGGTAGATGAGGCTGATCTACTTTTTTCATTTGGATATGAAGAAGATGTGCGAGAATTGCTAGAGTGAGTAAACTTGAGGAAAAAATAAAAAGAATGTGTTGCATTTAGTTCCATTAAAATAATAACAAATTTTAGATAAAGAGGCTGTGATAATTGTTTTATCAAGAAGATAAGAAATTTCTTTGATTTGAAGATCACTTTGTAACTCAAACAAGATTGATAAATAATGCTGTGTGACATTGTGCTGCAGGTAAATTTAACATGTCTAACAGAGTTGAGAAGGGTTGCTGCAGGGCCAAAAGTTGCTCATGAGTCTTTCTTGGCCACATGCCCTTTGAAAAAAAGGAGTAGCTGAAAATCCTCCATTCCTTGTGTGAGGCCAATGAAATAAAATAATTTCAGGTAATTTACCTTAGTTCCCAACCAATTTGGTTCATTTATGTTGGATGCTACTAATCTCATAAATGACATCACTTTATTGGATGCCACAGATCACACCCCTGACAAAAAAGAAATGAGGGAACTGATGTGTCCTGGGCAAGGAAGGCTCTCTAGAAAAAAAAAGAGTGCATCATAACTACAAAATGTATCATACCAGAAAGATTAACTCAGCAAGAACTATTACTTGTAGAACATTGATGAAGCACTGAAGTCTTTAGAAGGTCAAAACTATCATATCTGGTATCAGCTCAGAAACCTATACCAAACTTGATAATTGAGCAACTGAAAGTGATACAAAATAAAACAAAAGTGATTTGCAAATCTAAATTGATAAAATTGTGCGTCCATTTTTAACAGGGAAGAATGGACTGATATGAATTGAAGAGATAATTTTTTTTTTTTTTTTTTTTGAATGTGCAACTGGGGATGAGAATTCAAAGGTTTAAAATTCTCCTTCAAAACATGTTTAATGGTCACTTTTATTCTCAAGATAAAATAGATATTAAGAAACAAGAAATTTGACAATTAATAAGGAAAATACAAAGAGAATAAAAGTTCTCACAAAAAAAATTGGAATAACATGTTTTAAGTCATTTTGCTATACAAAAATTGCAAATATTAATCAATTTTGATCAACGAATTAACATTATGATCAGGCTTTTTTAATGGCCACAGCAGACCTTGGTACAAAATAATCTCTTAGTTGTTTTAAACGATAATTCTAGTCAGAAAGGCAAGTGGCAACAGTAACCCCTGTTATACAGACAGCTTTGATAGTCTTTTCAAAAATCTTTTTCTCCTGCCCATAAATACAATTATTGCCAAGACTTGTTTCTCTCAAGATGAATGCAAAAGGGTTAAATTTAATCCTCTAACAAATTCTGGTCTTGAAAAAAATAATATGCATCTTCAAATCCATTGAGAAATATTTAGCTTGGATGGGTTTGCATAACTTTTCCTATTTTTCTACTTTTTTCCTTTCCTTTTTGTAGAGAAAAATAACAAAGTTCAATACTCAAACTCATGTTAAACCCAGCTGTGATGTATATTTTGCATCTTCGCCGACACTCAATGCAATTCTTGTTTTAGGGCATCATGTTCTTCTGGTGGAGGACCAGACATAATGCCAATAATGCTTGTTGCCAATGTTTGTGAAAACATATTGTGTTCACTTGTAGTGATTTGAAAGGTGTGATTTTGTCTCATATTTATAAGTCACCTATATGCATTTGAAGTTGCCAGGCTAGACCTTTCTGATTTTTTTTTTTTTTTGTGATGATCGGCTATTTTTCATCTTTTATAATTTTTAGTATATAGTACTACCTTACTATGTCCATAGATTTTAGCCATACTTTCAAAAACTTCTTGCTTCTGAGTTTTTTTTCGAAAATTCACTCAAAAATCTTCTTACAGTATAATGTTGAATTTTTATGACAAATTAACAGAGGCAGCAACTGAAAAAAAATGAAAACCAAACTGTTTCTTCCAAAATTAATTTTGTAAAAAAAATTTTTCATACGCTCATAAATATCACATTCACAAAAAAAAAATTCTAATTGTGTACAGATTGAAATGTAATGTAAAATAAATGTACTGATTTTGTTGCTTTTTCTTATGATTCATCCAATTGCTTAGAAATTTCAAAGAGGTAAGCTTCTTTTGAGCTATGTTTAGGTTTAGAAGTCGGCTTAACAAGAGCAGAAGCTAGATCTAGTTTCAGTTTCTCAGCTGCTGAAATTAATTAAGCTACTTTCTCCATAACTAAAATACACAATGTTAAGTAGCTTTTAGTTAATCTTTAGAAAACAATATTTTAGTGTTAAGGAATTTATCAGAACTTCAAGGCTATTTAGACAGGAGCTATATGTAGGAGTCACAGGGCAATGAGTGTACAATCCCATACAACACTAGTACTCAACTGCAATAAATTACTGCTCTGTGTATGCTATATCTAGTATCTTTTATTTGGAAGCATATGCCTTTATATTGCCATTAGGTGGATGAGTTGAGAGCTTTACTCTTTCATTTCTTCTTTTACAGACAGCAGCTCTATTTGTATGTAAATAAACCTGACAGTCACATTGCTAAGGGCAGGCTGCTTTGGACACTCAAAAACATGCTGCTATTGCATATTGAAGACATGTTCTATTACTGCTTTCCTAAGGATTACAATACCTGTCTCCGTAGCACTCTATCATAGGCAAAATAAAACGTACAGGACACCATAATACATGGCTAAACTAGACCCTCCACTATCTCTCTCTCTCCCTCCCTCCCTCCCTCTCTCTCTCTCTCTCTCTCTCTCTCTCTCTCTCTCTCTCTCTCTCTCTCCTTCTCTCTCTCCCTCTCCCTCCCTCCCTGCCTCACTCCCTCTCTCTCTCTCTCTCTCTCTCTCTCTCTCTCTCTCTCTCTCTCTCTCTCTCTCTCTCTCTCTCGGTAAATGTATATTATAAGTATGTGTGCTTTTGTGTGGGTATCTTGACTCCCATGCCATGGCAAGTTTTACATATTCAGATGTAAAATATATTGTTAAATGATGATAATGACCTTGACCTTATGTATGTGACAAATGATCATTTTAATGTGTTTTCATGCAATTATTATTTTATGTTCACATATGAACAGTAATTTCCCAAAAATATACCAAGCCTTCATGATGTCTGCAACACTGGGAGTAGATGTCATCAACCTTAAAAAGATGGTTCTTCACAATGCTGTAAGTTCTGTCCTATGGTTCATACTTTTCTCTTTGGAAAGAATATGTGCAGAAACCAAAAAGGATTTAAGGATCGGACACAGATAATCACTTTAGCAGCACTGAAATTTGTTTATGTTCATGATTTTTCTTTCTAAACTTGACTAAAAATTGATAATGCACTAATTGTGATATAAAATTTCGACTGTTAAGAGGGAAAGAATGCTTACTGTGCAGTAAAATTAGTGACCAGCCTAAATGAGTTGGATGCCCGAAATCCAAATGTGGAAAAAGAGAGTTTAAAGTCTATTAGGGGAGATTTGTGAAATGCTAATGATTCATTGTTTTTATTTTGTTTTGATTTTCAGCAAAAGTACAATTATCTTTTTTATGCCAGGTAATCCTGAAACTTGAGGAGTCTCAGCTGCCAGAGGCTACACAGCTGAATCAATTTCATATCAAGTAAGACAGGAGAAGAGGAAGTGGTATTTTATCAATGGAATGTGAATTACAACAAAATAACTAGGATATTTTTAAATCTGTTTGAACACGATATTTGGTCATAATGATTTTAAAGATTTTTGAAATTCTTTCCATCTAAATTGATATAGCTATGGTTTGGTTTTTCCTTTTTTTTTGCATTTTCACAGATGTGAAGAAAATGACAAGTTTGCGTTGATTGCAGCACTACTGAAACTGAATCTTGTGAGAGGGAAGACAATTTTTTTTGTGAACTCCGTGAACAGATGTTATTTGTAAGTGATAGTCTCTAAAGTTTTCATTTTGAATCAACCAAATTATATGGCCGAAAGAAAGAACCTTTTATATATGAAAATAAAGGTTTATAATTAAGATATAAATCAAACGATCTCCATATGGAGCTGTTTACATGTTAAACTTATCCATAATTATATACTGGTGTGCTATATTTTCTTTTCAACAAACTTTTGGATTTTAGAAAGCTTCAATATGAAAGTACAACTTAATTTGGCATTATCTCTGTAAAGTCAATATTCTAACATTCAAGAAGAGTGGGTATATCTCACAGATTTTTCTCATATCTGGAAAAAAAATTCTTATGCACATCAAGTGAAGTATCAGATTTTTTAATTTTTTAATGTTGAATTCATGTTCATCTCAATGACATAAAGAGCCATTTGTGTGTATGAGTGCTTTTGCTTTTTACATATGACTATCATTATATTTAACATGTCTATTGCACTTTGCAGGCATATGGATAGTGGCCCAGTGATTTTCTTGCATGCATCAATATAAAGCCTTTTTTATCGGAAGGGATGAATTGCTTGAGAATCATATCAATGCGATTTAAATTTGCATCTTTCTTCTGCAGACTAAAACTTTTCTTAGACCAGTTTGGTATTCGTTCATGCATCCTCAACCCAGAGCTTCCAGTTAACTCAAGGTTAGTTATTTACTGAAAAAGGTTTTTTTTTCCTTATTCAAAATTTAAATACCATTTAATACCTTGCCCTCTTGAGGTAAAGTTAAGTATTAAGCACTTTCTTTGGCTGCTTAAAAAGAGACAATGTAAAGGACAATTGTTCAGCTTTACAATGACAAGTAAGTTCTCCTGATAATGGGAGAATATATAGGTTGATTTCCTCAAATCCTTGCTTTTTTGCAACAGGCAGCAGAGAATGTGATCTAACTCTGAGTCAACTCCTTAGGGAGCTAGCACTTGTTGAATGGGCCAATCTTGCTTTCTACTCATTTGACACTTGTTCATCTTTTGAAATTTGAAGAAGGAAAAAGAGTATGCCTATAAGTTGACATACCTTCTCCTTTTTAATGGAGCCAGACAGTCAATTCTTCTGTTGCTGGCGCTATGCTCTACAGTTCTGGTCTCTTGAACAGTCTTCAAAATGTTCACTTTATCTATTTCTCAGTTTGAGGTTAATGAAGAAAACACTTCCATCCCTGCTTAAATCACTTATTCTGACTCTCAGTCATTCTTTGATGTTTGTGTCTCTTCCTTAACTTTGACATTCTTGTTCATTACTGTGTACTCCTCTTAAGTTATAGCTTGATTCCAATGAAACCCTGAAAATGATCAAGATAATATTGTGAGCAGCTAATTTTGACTGCATTCTTCTTCTTCTATTCCCTTTTCTCTGCTTATCCTCCAATATCATCGCTAAGATCAAGCCCCGTATATCATGGTTCTCATCAACAAATGCTACCTTTGAAAAAAAAATGTTCTTCTCTTGGTAATTCATACCAAGTCTATTATTATTTACTGATAATTATGAAAGGTATTGTGCTTTTCATGTTTTGCTTGGATAGTTTTAGTTGATCGCTACATTGAAGGTGATATGCCATTTTTCCATCACCTCTGCAAATGTTCATGATGATTTATTTTTTCACAGGTGCCACATTGTGAACCAGTTTAATGATGGCCTGTATGACTACATCATTGCATCTGATGAGATCACAGACCCAAAAAAATCAGGATCAAAACAGAAAGCAAAACCCAAAAGGTATGAACTGGTTTTTTTTTTTTATTTTGAGGTCTGTGAAGTGTACATATGCTGAACTTAGAATCTACTTAAATGTAGAAGAAGAAAAAAATACTTTTTGAGATTTACATAATATTTATCATTTTTTATCCAATATTTCCACTGTGTCATTCATATTTTATGATAACTGTAAGTTGTTTAACCTGATTCCTGGCTAAGTTTCCTGATGATCAGTTCTGGTACATATACAGAAAAAAAAAGACAAAATTAATTACAGGCGAGGTAAATCCTGGGCACTCCTAGAAACTGTCTGTAATATTATCTTGATCATTTTCAGGGTTTCATTAAAATCAAGCCATAACTTTTTCAAAGCCATGACCTTAGGTATTCTAAAATTAGATTTATCCTTGAATTGGTAATGGTGATCTAGTTTTCAAAGGTCAATCTTCACAAATATCTAAAGGGAGCTAATAGCAAACTATTGTTGTTCTAACAGTTGGTTAGATTGGTTCTCATGGAGTTTAGGCCTTTTATTTTATGTCTGATAAATTATGTGAAAGTACTGAACAGTAGTTGTTAAAAAAATAAAAGTAAACTGCGAGTGCTTGGAATATTTTATTAGGCTGCTAACAAATGTCTCTGGGTTGTTTTTTTTTTTTGCTTCTCACTACTGTTTTTCTGGTTCTTTCTTAGTTGCACACAAATTCATGGAAGTTTATTTATGAGAATTAAACTTGACTCCTTTCAAAGGAAACTAATCATTCCTTCAAAGTGGTTTGATTTTTCCAGGCTGAACTTAAGTTACCTTTTACTTTCCTACTCTCCAAGTGCTCTTCCACTCTTTTCCTTTCCTTCCTTTTCTACTTCTCTTTTTAGTCTGCTTCTCCATAATAGTGATTAAATGCATTTATTACCAATTTTTTAGTAGTTGATGCTATTCTTACGGGTACAATATTTCTTGCTGATGGTTTTTGTGCTTATCATATTCAGGGGCGAGAATGTCATGATCTTACAGTAGACACTGGCCTTCAGGGTCAGGAGGTCAGGGTTTCAAATCTGGTGCAGTGTTGAATTATACTTGGGAATGGCCTTTACATATGCTTCCTCATCTCACTTGGGCATTAAAAGATCTTATCTTTAAGCTAGTATGACTCACTATTTAAAATAGCTGGTCTTTTGCAAGCTCATTAAAATCCTTTTATTGATAATAACCTTTTGTGGACAAGTTTGGAAAAAATTTTTGACATGTCATTCATAGAGTGGTATATAAACATTTCTTTTTTGACTTATTTAATAATTTCTATTTTACTTATTTTTCTCTTGCTCATTCATTTTTTTTTTGTCATTTAAATTCTACTTTGACTCAAATTTAAAGAGGCCCTTTGTGACCAAATTTGAGAATTTCTGCCCTACGCCTTTCTTTTGGTCTATAGAACTTTTATTCTTTATAGATAGAAACACTTCATTTGTTTTAATTATTTATGTAAGGACCTGAGAAGGAGGACTCTTTTGGGGTTTTTGTTTTTTGCCCTATTTTAGCAGTATACCTAAGAGATCCATTTGTTTTTCAAGATTTTGCAATTCCAAATATTGTAATAGTTGTAGTTATGAGTTTAGAAATTCTCAAAAGCGGCTGATGTATATAACTTACATGAAAAATTAAGTGGTCTGTAATATATTGTTCAATTAATCATTCAAAAGAGATTGATTGATAGGTGTAAAATGTTAATCAGTCAGTATATATTAATTATTAGTTCACTCAAACATATACCTCAATCAACAGATCAAGCAGGTTTTTTATGGCTTGGAGAACATTTTCTTCAATTCTGCCTTCTACTCAAGAGGGTCAGAAGTTATAAATGCCCCTACTCAGCCTTCAAAGAAACTAAGCTTTATGGCCAAACAAGACTGATAATTTAGAGTTCCAACCTTTGAACTATTTATATTTTTCTTCCCAGGTCAAGAAAAACAGACAAGGAATTCAGCATTGCTCGGGGCATTGATTTTTACAATGTTTCCAACGTTATCAACTTTGATTTTCCTCAGAGTACAGATTCATACATCCATAGAGTTGGAAGGTAAGATCTTAAAAGTGTGAAGTCAAACATAACATATGTACTGGGCATATAAACATCACATGATTTTAAGTCTTCTGGCTTTTACTTGTTGCGAGAGGAGTCAAGAACCCATATGTAATTACCAGTTCATTACACTTTACCTGTAGATTTTCTCCTTTGAACTTGCTTGAAATATTAGAAAGACTAGGATTCAGCATTTTATTCAACCTGGTTTTTTTCAAATTGTGTAACTTGTGACTAATTGCTAATAAGAAAACAAAGTATTCAGAAAAGTAGAAGCTAAGAAAATCTAAGTGCAGAAGTAAGTAAGACAGGCATATTGCAAATATACATGTAATTCTTACCTTTTGTTAAAGATAAACAAATATTAAGACATTTCTGTGTTGATTAGCATTCTTGCTCATTCTTTCAACATAAATGGTACAACATGATACAAAAAAGTTAATGCATTGGAAACTTTAGTTTCTGTCACACATATTTTTATATCATGCTTTTATACAACATTCAGTGTTGTGAAAAAAAGTAAAGCTGAATCAGAATAGAATACAATTGCAAGTTCATGACATATATCTAAATCGAGTCACATTATTACCCGGGTTCACAGAAGCAAAGATCAATTCATGGTGAAAGAAAATATCTTTGCTACGAAGAAAAGTTAAGGTGACAATATTTTTTACCAGTCATGGACTTAAAAAAAAAAGAGATTGTGATCATTTTTTGCTCTATCAACATGTACATTAATCATCTTCTATGGAATAGCTACAGGTTAGACTTATCAATTACTTTTAGGTCTGAAAAGAAGAGGTATACTCTTGATTCTTTTCTGTCCTCACAGACTTTGTCCTTTTTTTCCATAGAACTGCCAGAGCAGACAATCCTGGTACTGCACTCTCATTTGTAAGCATAAAGGATCATGACCTGTTGGAACAGGTGGAGACAGCACTGCTAGGGGAGAATGGTAAGTTCCTCTTTGAATATTTTTTGACGTTCCAAAAAGGAGCACAAATTTTTAGCAACCTCTATATGTAGAGATTTCTCAATTTTCATTCAGGAATGGTAACAAAGGTAAAAGGCAATATTATCTTTAATTACATTCAGTTAAGGCCTTCAAAGATCAATTATAAGTTTATCTTATATCACAAAACGTACATTCTTGACCACTTGCATATTTCTCAGATTTCTCAATAATTTGCAGCAATAAGATGATGTTATCTGCCTAGCTTACTTATCATAACTACTTTATCAATTATTCTTTTCATCATAGTTTTTTTTTTTAACACTTTTTTTTTCAGCTGATGATTCTGATACAATTTTCAAGCCTTACAATTTCAAAATGGAAGAGATAGAGGGCTTCAGGTACAGGGCCAAGGTATGCAAATAACTCTTTAATTACTCTTATCTCTGTCTTAAGTAAACAAATCATGACTCATAATCCTTTGGCATCATACATTTTACCTACATGGATATTATTTAAGTTTGATTGTAAAATTATTTAAAAAACAAGTAATTTGTGTACACATGAATCAGCTTATTTCAATTTACTTAGCATATTCGGATAAAAACAAAAGAAAATTTTGAAGAGGCATTCTTTAAGTCTATCAAAAGATTACTCCAAACTGGCATCAAATTCTAGACTAAGGTCTTTTTACCCAGCCTGAGTGATGCCTCTGCTCTTGTGCGACCATGACTGCAGAACACATTTTGCATAGTTGCCCCATTTATTATAGTATATCTAGAGAAGCAGGCTTTGGCCAAAAGATACAATCCGTCAACAATAGGTTGATAGTAATTTAAGAAATCTGACGTGAACAGTTGCCTTCATTGAAGAGACCGGCCTGTCCATGTAACAAAAGGCTGCAAAAAGAAAGAGAGTATTCTAAGCTGTAACTTTCCTTTTATCTAGTTGAATTTTCTATCTACTCTTTATATTACATCATCAATTGCATTTACTATTCAATACAAGCAAAATTCAGTTTATTTAGGTTTTAAAAAGATATGGACATATTTTTAACTTCTTTTGTGCAGAATAACTGATTGGAAGACATTTCTTTACAGGATGCTATTCAAGCTGTCACACGGTCAGCTATCCAAGAAGCACGTATGAAAGATGTCAAGCATGAAATATTTAATTCCAGCAAGCTCAAGGCAATCCTTTCTTTCATTTTTTCTTTAATGATTATTTGTTTGTTTTTTTAAACATTCTGCTCTTTAAAAAAACCAAACACTTGTATCAAATAGATTTTTTTTTTTCAGTTGGGTGGTAGTTTTCATAGAACCCAAAATTTAATATTACAAAATCAACTGCATTTCAGGAGTGAAAATTTCATGAAAAAAAAATGCCAATTTTGAATTTAATAAATTCTGAAACATACAAGCAAACAAAAAAGGCAGTTTTGATAGCAGGGTAAAATTACATTCATCAAAAATTAAAATCATAAAAGGTTTTGTCTATACATGAACTGCTAAAAAAATAGCAAAAATATAAAATTTTGTATATTACAAAATTAAACTGCAATAAGACTCTGAGAGATTGAGGGAGCTCTGAACAATTTAAAATGACTGAAGAATATTTCTATTTAGGTTGAAAAAATCTTATTTACAGAACCAAACAATTGCAATCTCTTACTCTTAGGCTGTGGAATATCAAAGACCTGGGGAAAAAAGTACAAAAAAGAAAGCATTGGAAAATATAACAAATTTTAGCAATGATTAAAATTGAGTAAAATTTGTATGCAAAATTTGTTTGCAAAACATAAGTTTACAAAAACCTATTATCAGTCATTAGAGCTTTATATAGCTTTACTCTTTGGTGAAAACATATTCAATAGCCTATTGTTCAAGATAGACATTTTCTACATACTTTTCTTTGAGGCATCAAAATATTGGTTATTTAATATGGTTGTAAGCAGTATTGTTTTAAATCATTTTCATATTTCTATAATTTTAATTTTATTATGTGTTTTACAAAATATTAGTCAAGTCCAGTTTTAAATTTTCAACCTTTTTTCCCTCTGTTAATTTATCACCTACATGTGCTTTTCATCTTCATATCAAGTATATTCTTCATTGTATTTCCTTTGCATTCAATGAGATATCACAATTACTGTAATTGATTTTTATTAAAATTGCCTAGACACTGCCCCTGAATCTTGTCATGTGCAAAGGAAAAAAATATTGTAAAAAGAGCAAATAGTACAGAGCATCTTTAACAATACGACTGTATCTATATGCAAATAACAGATTACAGTAGAATCACTTTAAACCGAAATTTTTGGGCCCTTTGAATTCGTTTCGGTTTAAAAGCATTTTGGTTTAAAGCTAGTTTTGTTTTGCGTCATTTTTCAGGGGAAGTAACCGCTATTTCTGTTGCCTTGCCAATAATAACTGGGCCTGACAATGGAACATTCATTGCCCTGGCTTGTCAAAACCAGAGAAAAACTGCTTCTTCCAGCTCTTCATGGCTGCAAAGTTTCACTTTCTTGGTAGTCAGGCAAAATTTCGAATCTTCACCAGCCTTCTGTAACTTCTCCCTGTCTTTCAAAATTGTAGACAGCATTGAGTTTGGGATGCTATGTTTTTTTTACAGATCTCTGTCTTCGATAGGTTCTTTTCATCCACTTCGGATAAGATTTTTAGTTTAAATTCCAATGTGTAAGCAGAGTGCTTTCTTTTCGACATCTTAGAGTTGGATAAAGCTAAATATTGAAAACTATCACAAGTTGTAGGCCTAATGCGAAATAGAAATTAAAGTACATGTACTGATCAGTAGCACTGCGTTGATGTTCAATGCCGGCGATGTAAAAACTGGAACTGTGGCGGTGTGTGTGTGTGTGTCATGGTGCCTGTCCCCCCCGTGTTGAAGAACATACAACTGCCTTACAAAAAATGCAGTATAACTATCACCCTCAGTATCAGTGCGTCGGACAAAGAAAGAAGGCTCCGTGTGTCTATCTCTACCATCTAACAAAGCACCAGACCTCTATCCACACACATGCATGCGCAAAAGCACAACCGCTGACTGCGCGAGCGAGATGGTGCAGTGGCGATCCCTTGCGTGAATGTCCAGTCACCATCGCTTACCACCGCCACCACCCCTCCTCATTCCGGTTCATCGACTGTGTGGGTGCAGGTCTAATGCAGGGCTTGATCGGTGGCCCCTCCCCACCCCCCATCATCTATTAGATTGTCAAAAAACACCTACTCTTCCCTTCATACAATTACGTGTACTAGGCATTGGGTGTGTTTTGATTTTTTTCCCTCTGGGTTAATAAAAAGAGAAAAATAGAGAAAAGTTATTTCGATTTAAAAGCAGTGCCATTTCAAAGCATTTCGGTTTATCGCGGGAAAGGGTACAAAGGCAAAGAGGAAATTCGCACAATTTATCGATTTTTTTTTTGGTTCATCGAATTTTTCGGTATTGTGGCTTTCGGTTTAAGTGATTCTACTGTAATTTCAAAAGTAAGATTTTGGCAGACATAATTATTGAGCAGTGAAAGTAAAATACTTTCTTAACTGCTTTAACTGATTTCAGCACTCTTTTCTCACCAATTGGTTTCTTATATTGACAGTTTTCATGAACAAGAATCTTGTACACTTCTTTTCTAAAACACTAAATATTTTACCACATTTTGTTTCTACTTTCATTTTTTTTTTTCAGCATAGATTATAAATGTATTTTGTTTTGCAGTCCTACTTTGATGATAACCCCCAAGATTTGCAAGCCTTGAGGCATGACAAGCCACTTCATACTGTGAAAACTTCAAAGGAGCTCAAACATGTACCTGATTATATAGGTAAGAAAGTTCTAGGAATATTTTTTTTTATTTGCATTAATTGGCAAACACAAAAAGTGTTCTCAATTGCTTTTTTTTTTCAACAATCTCTGTGAAGTTTTATTTCTTTGATCCAACTATGAATTTATCCATTTATTATTAATAAAACAAAGATACTTTTTTTTTTTAATCTAGATTTAATCCATCACAAAGGTGAATGTAGCAGAAATTGTGATTCATAATATTCAAATATCTTGACCTATATATCCTTTTCTTTTTCACAATTGAATTTTCTTTGTTTCCTTAAAATCTAGTTCCTCAAACACTGAGAGGCAACAAGGGCAGGTCTAGAGGTAAAGGTGCCTCTGCTAAACTGAATCCCCAATATCAATCCGCTTCACAAACATCCCAGGCTGGAAAGAAATTAAGGGTAACCATATTTGCTAACTCTGATAATTTTTTGAAAGTCATGTTTGAAGAAAAAATGCTTATTGTGACACTGAAAGTGAAGAAAATTATCAGCAATAAATGAAATGCATTTGTGTTATGCAATTTTATTTTTCAATACTTGTTTTATTTCTCTGTTAAACTTATGCATCTCCATGTACTGCCTTTCGTGGATACTCAGCTTCATGAATCAGGTAAAAAAATTAATCCCAATAAATCAGTAATTCATAAATAGGCATCCATGCTTAAATTTATTAATAGGTTTGCAAGTTGTTACGACACAAGATTTCCAAGCTTCTGCACAATCTAAATATTTCTCATGTAAATGATTATAAGGCTATGTAATTATTATGAATGCATTGATACAGACAAGTAGGCTATATATATATATATACCTGTATTAGCTCCTGATACAGATCCATCAGTTTATTGCAACCTGGCCACAACAGTATTGTTTGTAATCCAAATTCTATACCTAGGTCTGCAATTTAAGAAATCAAGTATCTATCTTTTCATTTTTTTTTTTCATTTTTAACTGCCATTGATGTTATACATTACAATTGAACACATACCCTTCAAAATCGACAACTCTTAAAACTCCACTGCCGCTTCTTCCATCTTTTCCTGACTATCTTTACCTTTTTGACATCATGCATCAGAGATAAGGTATGCTGATAATTCTTTAAAGAAATACCCACTTCTCTATTTAAGTAGAGTGCAACCACTCTTAGTCACAAGCCAGACTGACACTCTTAAAACTCCACTGATGCTTCTTCCATCTTTTCCTTACTATCTTTACCTTTTTGACATCATGCATCAGAGATAAGGTATGCTGATAATTCTTTAAAGAAATACCGGCTTCTCTATTTGAGTAGAGTACAACCACTCTTAGTCACAAACCAGAGTGACACTCTTAAAACTCTTTGAGTAGAGTACAACCACTCTTAGTCACAAACCAGAGTGACACTCTTAAAACTCCACTGATGCTTCTTCCATCTTTTCCTTACTATCTTTACCTTTTTGACATCATGCATCAGAGATAAGGTATGCTGATAATTCTTTAAAGAAATACCGGCTTCTCTATTTGAGTAGAGTACAACCACTCTTAGTCACAAGCCAGACTGACACTCTTCTCATCATCACACTGACTTGAAGATTGTCACATTAAATAGTAGTTTGAACATCAGATAATTTAGAAGCTAGAGTGTCAGAATGACATCCAAGATATTTGAGTTTGAGTCTTATTTGGCCTGTCTTGTGTTTGCTTAGACCTCATCTCAAACAGATCTATATTTGGATTCCTACTTGTTTAAAGATTTTTTCAACAACTCAGAGAAAATAATACTGACTAGAGGAGAAAGAAGAGAAATAGCAAGAGAGAGTAAAGTGGGAAGTACATGGAGTAGGGAGAGTTCTTAGAAAGGATAAGAGGGAACAGAGAGAGGTCTGAGAATAACAGAGGAAGGAGATCAGGGAAAGGAGAAGAGGAATTTGAAAAGGAATATCAGGATGAGGAGATTGTCCCAATTGGAAGAGGCAATTAGAAAGAGAGAGAATTCTTTTCTAACTGCATTAATAAGGAACATAGTATATGCCATAGCATCAAAGTGAAAATAATAAGTCTAAATAATTTTTAAAAATTCATTATACAATGACATACCTATTTAAATGAATGTTTGTTTAAATCTCTGGTTTGCAATTTCAACACTTAAAGTACGGCCGTAAATTTATATACATTTATTAAATGTGGTTATTGTCCTTCCATTTTTGAAAACGAATCCTTCAAACACATCAAAATTTCCCAAAGAATTTGAGGGATCCATGCTCAACTGTTGGTTGAGTATGTTTTTTCCCCCGGCACCTAAGACTCTAATAAAAAGTTAAGTATATGAAAATAAAATGTTTGCTATTCATTTAAAGATATCAAATAGACACTGCAAAGAGAGTAATATCTTTTGCTTCAAGACATCTCAATATACTGAAACAGCAGAGTTAACTTGAAAAAAGGAGATGTTCGAACTGGCAATGACAGATTCACAAATGATAACATTTATAATCTCTTCATATTCTGAACATTTCAGTGTAAAAAAAAAACAAAAGGATAATCTGTGAACAGTTGTCAATTTTGATTACTCAAGAAAATGAAGACATAAAGATTTGCAAAATGATGGGAAGATTACCATGACTTAAAAGATCTCTCAAATAGTTTTCTTCAAGATTCTTGATTAGTGTAAAAAGAAGAGAAAAAAAAAAGCACTATTGTATTTTTAAGAGACAAATTTAGTTGTACCATTTTTATTCATGAAAGGTTTCATAATTCAACATGTAAATGAGACAGGTATTTTTCTTACACAAAAAATAATATCTCTATGCTGATGCCATACTTCTGATTTCAATTTTTCTTTTTTGAAATCAATAGAGGAAAAGTTACATGTCAGACACCATTTGGATTCAGCCAATAGGTTATAAATGTTATTTCAAGTCTGAAAGTACTGAGAGCCAGGAAGATAAAAAAATCTCAGATGTATTATATGGACCAAGAACAGTGCCTGCAGGAGATACCGGTATATGTATATTATATGGACCAAGAACAGTGTCTGTAGGAGATACCGGTATATGTATATTATATGGACCAAGAAGAGTGCCTGTAAGAGATACCGGTATGTGTATATTATAATGACCAAGAACAGTGCCTGTAGGAGATACTGGTATGTGTATATTATATGAACCAAGAACAGTGCCTGTAGGAGATACCAGTATATGTATATTATATGAACCAAGAACAGTGCCTGTAGGAGATACCAGTATATGTATATTATATGAACCAAGACCGGTGTCTGTAGGCTAAGTGAAAATCAAAAGTTTTGAATTTTTAGCTATTTGCGACACTCCTATAATCAATACTTTGGTAACAAAGTCTTTACTTCAGGATGCAGAGAGTTGTTGAGTTTTTGAACTGACAAAGGATTATCAGTTTTTATGAAAACTACGTTACTGATTGCTTTCAGAATTTTAACTAATGTACACATGTATTTTTTTTTCAGAAGCGGCAAGCAGATCCACTGAAGAGCTTTGAATTTGCAGGACTGACAGAGAAAAAGAAAAAGAGAGGGAAAAGAAACAAATAAAATTTAACTCAATAAATGTTTTCCTCTTTCTCTTAATTTCAGTGAATGTTCAGCTGTTGCTTTTTTTTTTTTTTTTTAAGTTATAAGTTCTTCTTTGTTTTAAGAATATAAAATTGTAGTTACCACAATTTTCATTTGATATAGCCTATGCTATGTGGAAGTGTGTAAATGTAGTTCTCAATATACGCTGACATCTTGAAAGTCTCATCTTTAGCTTCATGAGGACGACAATAATTTTGTGAGACGACATTGCACATGCATTACATTCCCTGGCTAATAGAACTATACAAACTAGATCACAACTCTGGAAACACTACATACAGCTTAAGTTTCAGGATCAATGAAGATGTAGGGGTGACCGAAGACATTTCAGAAATGTAATACCAAAGAAGCTAATATAGCTGGTATGTCTAATATAGTTGTTTTTCTTAGTTTATTGTCTTACTTGAGGTCTAGTTGGTGACTGCTTTATATTTTTATACTTCCTGGCTACATGCCTTTATTTTTGTTCTTCATCTCATTATTGTTTATTCAGTAAACATGTAATATTCATTGATTTTGAAAGAATCCAGTCAATCATTCTAATTTTCCTAGTCGCTTTGTACCATCTTATTGCCTAGGAATAGATCAGGCTCATGATCTGAAAGTAGTTATTAAGTTGTTCAGTTAATGCTCTGAATTTCTTTTAATTTAATTAGGATGTTGTGGAAACCTTAAAAACGGGAAGTCCAATAATTCTAACACTCTCAAATGTCACATGGGTTGGATTTTCTTTATTCTGTTGGGATAAGATATGGCCACTCAGGACATATAACCCCCAATATTCCCAGTTTCTTCTCATTCTTACTGTTGCTAAGGCAATGCTAACCACTGTCATAGCAAAGCTGTTGTGCTAACAAAGGAGTTCTGCTGCTGGTGGTGACAATGTGGGATACAGGGAGAGGAATTCGACTCCTGGTAGTCCCCATAGTAAACTTAGCACAACATTGTTAGGCCTGTCTTGTAAGGGCAGGTAAGGAGATGAAGAGGAGAGGGAGAGAGGGGACAGAAATCGCTTATGGGTGAAGAATGATCGACTTTTACTCGTTATGAATATATAAATGCTTATACTAGTAATTGTACCACATTACATAGAAGATCTAACACTGTTAACTTTTATGTGTATTAATTTTGCATTATGAATGTGACACAAATAGGTCATATCTCAATTTCCAGTTTTCTCATAATCATATCCTATCTTCTGGCTTTTCTTGTTGGAATTTAAAAATAACATGAACCAGTCAAAACTCTAGATCAAGTGGAAGCTGTTGAGTGAAATAAATACGTATTTCACCACAATTGCTCTATTAAAAAAAAAAAGCAAAAGCAAAAGAAAACCTCAACAGCATCTTAACAAAAATAACCTAGTGCATCATGTTCATCATAGATCAATTTAAAGATAGAAAAATGATGATTGTCAAAGGGCAAACAGCATCTGTGGGTAGCAGTACTTTTCTCCCTGGTAAGGCTTTTCTTTTGAGCCGTGAACCGAATATTAAAGGCCCTCTAATATTTTTAAGGCAGACAAAAAATACACTTTTCAAACGCCTTGTAGACAAGACTGTGGACTAAAAAGAAACACACCGTATCCATGTATAAATGCAAGTGAGAATAAAATTAAATGCGATGCTGTATAGTTATATCATGATGAATGTTTTACGAAAAAAAAAAAAAGGTGGGGGGAGGAAGCATTAGATGGGAAAAAAAATTATAATCCAGTTACTGAAATCCAAATCCATGTTGCAAATAGATGAGTAAAGTACAGAGGAAGGAAAAACGACAAATATCAGCTCATACAGTGCCCACATTAGCAGGACAAAGAAATTCCTATTGACTATGTTTGTCATCCAACAGCATGACGAAGTCTGTTTTTTTTTTTTTTTTATTTATATTGTAGAACCGTCCAGAGAGTTCGACTGAGAACTATGCTGTTCACTGGAAAACTTGAATGAGAAGCAACATGTTTACTCCTGTGTACAAAAGTTGGTCAGCAGTTTTGGTATAAAGAGATTTTTCATGGCCATCATACTCAAATACAACTTAAAGGTGAAAACTTGTGATTCGAGTGTCCTCCATCCAGGCCCTCTAAGTGTCCTGTCGCACAAGGCAGCTGAATCTGAGCAAATAGCAGAGAGTCTTCAGGTACTTCTTTACATGCAAAAAGAAAAGCGTTGATATAGCAGTGTCCCTATCCTGATTGCTCCCTCGATAGCTTCTTAAGTATCTTCATCAAAGAGCGGTTGAATTGCTTGTGGGATGGCATCGCGCCAATCCTGGCTGACTCCAAAGAGCTTGCATACTTTTTTCATGCAATCTAAACTAGGCTGTTCATGACTTAGTCCACTAGCGCCACGATCGGGAAATGTCAATTTCTCTTTCAATTGAGGGATCGATACGCCGATGAAATCAACATCCACATTCTTGAAGGGTATATCCACAACCTATATGCTTTGTATAGTTTTTTTCTATATGGTTTCCTTGCTGACTGCTTAATGACATAATTCTCATAAACGACAGTATCTTACAACGTCGTCGCATATTTCGGGGAGATCGTCTTCAGCCATCACATCATGAGCTACTGACATCACATACTTCCCCAAGATCGTCTTCAGCCGTCATATCATGAGCTACTGACACCACATACTTTCCCAAGATAGTCTTCAGCCATCATATCATGAGCTACTGACATCACATACTTCTCCAAGATCGCCTTCAGCCATCATATCATGAGCTAGTGACATCATTTACTTCCTCAAAATCTCTGAAGCACAACTTGCCTAACTGTAACTCCTCCATAGGTCACGCCCTTGGATAACATATTCTTAAACAGTGGCGTACTTCAGCATGATTTTTAGAAGTGTCCACACTCCTGATGGCCTCATATTTTTGCTGGATTTGAATCAGCTCACACCGATCCACTATTCCGGTGTGCTTCTCACTGATCACAGTATAATTAAGTGGGTCAACTTTGTGCCTAGTTGCCCGCCCACCAGCTGAAAGTTTCCTGCAACAGGATCACAGATGGCCTTTTCCTCCGAGTCTTATCTTCCCTGCCAGAACTACTGTATTGTCCATACTGACGATCGAACAGGATTTTCCTTTTAGTTGACAGTCTTCTACTAACTTGCAATGCACCACAACGTCCTCACAACCTGCGTCCTGTGTCTTTTTTCTCAAAAGGCTCATGCCAATTTCTTAGTTCACGTCCCTCCCGGACTCCTTGCCTGAACATACCTCACAGATTGTCGCAGGCTGAACTCTTTTCGCTTGCCAACAGAAAAAAAAACCCATCTTAAACTATGGTTCTGGCGTCATTCCTACACCTTTTAATGATTGAATCATGTGTCTTCATCACGCATTAAACCGCAAACCTTGCATTTTGCTTCCTTCAATCCTTAACCCCTAGGCAGTTCTTCCCGATATAAATTGTCTTTCTGTAATGAGAATAACCTTTTCTTGGACCAGATTCAATGTATAACTATCCCTGCAATTAGATGCAGTGTGACCAGGCCGTTGAAAAATGTAGCACTTTCAGTCTCATTCACACCAGTGAACTTATGTTTTGACAGCATTTTATATTGCCTTGCTAATTTGCTCAATTTCCCGTATGAACTGTGAAGAACATCTCGGCTGATGCCACAATCTCTTGGAGAGTACCTAGCTTTACTTCTCGTATGTATGTCTGACAGACTTGCGTAAATGAATTGCCCTGTGGCAATCTTTAACTGCTTCGTACTTCAACCATCTTTACAGCTAATTTAAAATAAAGGACTACGCTGTATCTCCTTCTTTTAATAGATCCGCCCTCTGTTAATTTATTTTCTGATGTAGAAACAGGACTAAACCATGATAAATCGCTGTCATAAATGGCTCGTGTGAATCGGATTTAGGCTTCAGATTTTCGTATTTTGTGCGGTTTAGGGATTGGACAAGCATTGTTTCAAACGGATTGGGCGGAAATGAGGGTTGGTGCTTCCAAAGTTTGGATCTCTTAATTATTATGCGCTCGCTGACTACTGTAATCGTTGTTTATTCGACTGGACCGATCGGTCTCCCCTCCCTGCCCTCCATCACTTCTCCAAAATCAAATCACACTCTAGGTTTCGATTTCTGTGGCTTCTTGGTAGAATAACAGGATCCCATTAACTTGGGAGATGCATCTCCTCTTAGCGAATAGAAAGAGGTCAATGCAGTGACAAACTTCTAATTTCTTTTTTTTTTTTTTTTTTTTTTTTTTTTGCCATATTCTTCCCCGTTTAACTTTTAACCAAACTTAAAAAAAAATGAAATTAATTTTACCTATTTTTTATTTTTTTTTTTCGCATAAAAGTCCTCGGGAACTTAGAGTATATAACACATCTCAATAAGACGGTGGAGGTGTTTGTGTGTGTATGTGTTTTTGTGTGGGGGAATCATGGTAGCGCAAATTAGTTGTTTATTATTTTTTTTTCGTATCTGCACAAAATTTGATCAGAAATATTACATGCGCTGCACTCACTCCAAAATTTAGTTCCTCCCTTAAAAATATAGATCTACGCTAGCTGGCTTAGATCGCCTCAGAGTTACCGGAGGTTGAGCACTTCACAAAACTACGACTTAAATTTTTTTTATCAATGCACACAGTCCATGAACATCAACACTATAACAGCTTCCTAGAAGCCATGCAAACCGGAACTCAAAGGAAGTTGAAATGAAAACAGAAAACTCAAAATGGTGGTGATTTCAAAACATCAGTGTTGATAGATTCTAAGTCCAGATGTTAGAACATAAACAGTATGAGCATAGCTTTTAAAAATCTAGATCATGATATTAGCTTCGGATAAGATATCTGTCAAGAATTTAGATTGAAGTACAATGAAACAGAAACATATTTTAGGCCATAGAGATCTAGATCTAGACTCTAGCTAGGGCCTAGATTATTGATTCTATATTAGATTTGATGAGATCTAGACTCTCCAGATACAAAGTTCTAGATCTAGATATAGTTTATGAGCCTATAGGGCAAAAAGTAAATCTAGATTCTAGCCCTACTTGAAATTTGCGTTGATATAGTAATTTAATTTTTTAACTTAAGCCCATAAAGAGGTCTAGATCTAGATCTAGATTTAGATTTAGATTCTAAAGATCTACATTACAAAAAAGAAATAAATAAAAAAAAACAAAAAAAACAACACAGCTTTTAGAAAACTGTAGGCTGGATATAAGCATGCATGCAGAAAATTATCTATTAAAAGAGGATACGTTTTAATTTTAAAAAAAGAAGGCTCAAAGGGGTACATATTACGTGAAAAGTTTATTCACAGCTCAGAAGAAGAAATAATGAGCATGAAGTGGCGCTTTGGTGTGTTACAGCTGTAGTTTGGAACCCACATATCAGCGTGAGAATTTTATAGCTTTTAATCAATGACGTCAAAAATCCAACTGTAGACAATTCTATTTTGTTTCTAAATATACTATCAGTAAAATCGAATAACGAAGATATAGAACAATGATGCAAGTTTTTGGCTGTTGCTTACTGAATTTCTCCCTCACCCTCTCCCCTTTCAAAAAAGGGAGAATGGGTAAACCTGAGGGGCATTTGGTTTTTGAGTATGTGTGAAAATAGGGATATGAGTAGTGAATTTGTTCCTTTGATCTTGGTTCAGTTACGTTTGTATTAGATGAAAGACGCTCATGAAACTGACTTGATGGGCCGTCCTGTTTGGTTCAAGAGCTTTGCTGTGTGGATCATGATTCACGCGAAATAGCTCATAGTGATCGGATTGGTCATCGTGCAAAGCTTGAATATATTACTAGCAAACTAGGGGAACTCGTGATTAGCTTTAAATCGATTTTATTTTTCTTCGTGACACGATTTTATGTGCGTCATTTACTCTTCTTCTCATTATATGTACTAAATGAAACAAAAAAAGTTAAAAAAAAATAACACGTGCACAAAGATTGAAAAGTAAAGTTTCAGAAAATGTATGCTTTTATACGTGTTTGAAAACGATAGAGCGTAAAACCAGTGCATCAACTTCTAGATATTTGATGTTCTACGACTGGACCTGTTAGTGCGCCAAGCAAATGCTCTAGCAACTGTTACTGGCTTGGTACTCTCGCCCTGGTAAATCAGTTAGCCCATTACCTGGACCAGGCTTCAAGGGTTAAAAAGTATTTTAGGGTTAAGCACTATATAATAAAATCATTTGCTGATACAATTGTCAGTAAACTATTAATGATTATATGATAACAACAATACTACATTAATATAATGATAAAAAAAAATGATAATATTTTAATAATGGGGCTCTGAAGACCATCTAACCAAGTATTTCTGAATCACCTAGGCATGTCAAATTTGGCATAAAGTTGTAAATTACTTTAGGCTAAAGATTGGAGTGGTAATATTATTTTTTTCACAAAAATAAGTGTTTTTGGCAATTGGAAGGCAAAAATGTGATTTCATTTATTTTCTTAAAAGAAAGAGATGTATGTGTCCTCCTGTAACTAAACACAGTTTTCCAGAGATGGTAAGAATAAAACTAAAGTACACATATATTGATATAATCTAGGAGCCGGTAGATCTAAAAGGGCTTGGAATAGATCTACATAATAATATTATTATAGTGTAAAATCTAAGTAAAGAATCTAAAAAGTTACATGGATATAGGTTCTAGATCAAGGGCCAAGATATTTATAGCAGCTGCACTCAAATCAAAATTTTAAGATCAAGATCTAGATAGATCTAGATTTTTCTTTAAGACTTAGAGTTTCAAAAGGATTTAAGTTCTAGACCTAGATTTTGTGTTAAGAATAAGAATGATCAAGATATCTATATTTTGAATTATGGTAGATAGGTTGATGTATATTTCGTTTTGAAATTCTAAGCCAAAAGTAAAATCAAGATCTATCTGGAGAGGAGAGATCATTTTTGTAGACTTTTGGTCATGTCAATAATCCTTGCAGGCAATGTCAATGTTTCATTCTTTCTTCTCCTGATTTCCTTGATGTGACAGTCCTCCCCCAAAAAGAAAAGATTAATTGGCCACGAGGTGAATATGCATTGCCACAAAACAAATGTGCTTGTTGAAAAATAAAGTCTAACACATTGCCTTCTACATCTGGGTTTTGTGAAACATTTAAGAGATAAAAAGGAGATTTTCTCCTGGCTTATGGAAGATTTCTGATTTAAAGTCATAACCTGAGCTGTTTTGATTTCTTCATTTTATTAGAAATCAGACCCCCTTTACACATTTCCTGAAATGTTATCGATAGCATCTACACTCAGGTACATACATAAATTCCAACAAGAAAAGCCAGAAGCTAGGAGTAGGATATGATACATTCTTAATGTAGACTAAGGAGAAAAGGGAAAGGTCACTAGTTGTAAGTTTAAACTTATGATAGAGATTTAGTAAAAGACAAAACTCTTTAGATATGATACTAAAGGATACACACAGTTACACAGACACAGATATACATACAGTTGAGTCTGCTTATTTCGAAGTCATTTGGACAAAAAAAAAGGACTTCGAATTATCAGAATACATAGAGAAAGAGATTAAAAAAAATGTGGATGACAGATCAGGAATGTCATAAAAGTGTGCAGGGGGGTGGGAGTGGACCTAACCCATTTCTCTCTTGTAGCCTTATTGCAGACTCTTGCCTGTAACGTAGGTGGGCACACACACACACACCCGAATCACTTGCCGTGTGGAGCATAGAGCTACATATACTTTGTTTTACAAGCATGCTTTCACTGTGTCAAAATAAAAAAAAATCACTCCAAAATCGCTTCGAATTAACCGGATCCTTATTTCAAATTTCGCACTATTTGATATTTTTTAATAAAGCTTAAATAGATAAATTCAGTAAAATTAAACGACTTCGAAATATCCAAGAATTTGAATTATTTGGACTCAACTGCATATGTGTGGGTGCACAGGAAAACCCTTCACATGGGTCCAGATACAAAAAAAATTAGATGAGCTCAGTTTTAGATTTTGTAAACAATCCTGAGCATTTTGCTTTTTATTTGAAAGTTCCTTCTTGTTTAGATCAAAAGTTATAGTGTTTAAAAATCACCCAGTTGAGAAATGGCCTTTAAAGGTGAACATACTTTTTTTCATTTACATTGGTTATGTCACAAATCTGATCTGAAGTGGTTTCACAAAATCATTTAATTCAAAATGTTAGATTTTTCAGAAATAAATAAAACTAAATGGAATGAAAAGATAAATGAATGGAGTTCTTAAGAAATTAAATTTACACTTTCGAACTTGGACTTCAAAATCTACTTAAAATAGGTCTAGCGCAAAAAAGAAACCTAGCGACATCTGAAGGGTTTTTCTGTGTGCCCACATATGTGTACATGCTATGCACCATACAACTATCATACATGTAGTTATAACATTCATTCTTTGGATTGATCAGTAGGTATTGCTGTCTGAGACCATCACCTGACTATAATCTTTGGTGGTCACCTCAGACAGGTTCAGCTATATTACCATTTGTTTCGTCAGCTTTTGGATGTATTATTTCTACAACGTAAGTCAGATATATGATAAATCAGGAATTTGAAAAATAGTTTTGTCTTCATTATAGTTTTACTTACTATTTTTAAAATCTATGTGGTACATTTTCATAGAATTATGAACATTTTGTACAATACTTTGTGTGAAACAAATTTTCATTTTCACAAGATGTCTATTGTAAGACTAACTCAGAGTGTCTCTTTTATTTTCAGATTTTTGCAGATGCTAATCTAAAACCCTATTGAAAAATCTCATATGGACAACACAATGACAATGTCTACATATTGTGCCAAGAAGGTCATGAAAAAGATAGATATATTCGATTCTGTTGCCACAGACTCAAAAAACTCATCAACAGCTGTTATTCAACCTGCATCAGTCAGTGAAAAGAATCCCAGGTGAAATTTGAAAGAAAATCTTTCATTTTTTTAATTATCAACAATAAGTAATGCAATTTAAATGTATTAAAATATTGACTAGTGTGCTGTCATGAAAGTTCACTTTCCTTCTATTTCAAAAAAGCATTCACCAACTTTACACACACAAACATCATTCCCCATATTCTTATCAGCCACCATTTGTTCAATAGTAGATTCTATACAAAGGCTACCTTCATATTTCTGATAACCTTGTCCATACAAAAAGTTTTTTTATGCAGAATAAAACCTCATAGAAATTCTGTTTGCTTTTTTTTCATTGACAACCCATTAAAAATATCTAGACCAGGAAACCTCATGAACCATATATTACTTCTAAGACTTTGCTACTGATAAAACTAAAAGATTTTGCATCTTAGCATATTTTCAAGTTAATTTAAAATAAATATGCTATACATATCTTCAAACAAGCAATAAGTAGAGATGCTAGCTACTCACATTCAAAAAAATTTAGATTCTGCTAGTTGGTCTTATACTATAACTTTCTCTGGCTTACATCATAAAATTAAATGTTAGTGATTGGCTGCTTCAACAAATTTAGCTAAAGAAGAATTGTGTTATCCTCTGTTCACTCAAAACAAATAGCCATTCACCATATCAAAAATTCTTGTGTGCAAGTTATCTGTAGATAAGTATGAAGGTAAATCAATGAATCAAAGGAGCAGCTCACTTGTAAAGTTTGATTTCAATTTCAATGATTGCTGAATTGAGAATACTTAACCCTCATTCAAAAGTTATAAAAGTTATTGTCTCTTTCTGTTGTTATGTGAAATATTTACAATACATATAGAAGAAGTTATAAATTCTTTAATATCTCCTAAAGTTCTCTCAGTCTTTTACGAAAAAACAATTTTTTTGCAACTTAATAATGCTGAATTGCTTAAATGACTTAAGCTATGCATTGATTTTGATCTAGGTTTGTTTATGTTTTAATCAAATCTTAACATATTGATTGAATTTTAAATAAAATTACAGCAGCACCGTGAAAAGATGATTTAGTTAAAAATTGACTTATTGCATATTATCTTTACCTTTGTCAAATCTTCCTCTTCTTTCTTTTCATAATTTCTTGCTTTTTTCTCCTCAACAGCGTTAAAGATGAATACATTTATAAAATGCGATGATTTTTTTCTAAAGAAAAAAAAATCCCTTTGTTGTTTGTAAATTCAGTGAATCTTTTTTTCATTTTTTTTAAAGGACTTCAGCAAAAAGCTCAAAGAAGATAAAAAGAATGATTGAACATTCTCCTCTTCTCTTTGGAGATTCGCCTGAATTATTTGCTGACAAAATAAAGGTATTAGATTCATCAATAATTTTTTAAATTTTGTGCTTATTATTTTTAAGCCCAGCAAAAAATGATACAAAGCTTGTATTTCCTTTTGTTAAGGTGAAGACAATTAATATATATTTTACATACTTTTCACATAAGTATCAATCCATCAAGTAGACTCATAATTAAACTAGATAGATCTATAACTTGAAAATAGTGGAAATCTGCATTCACTATGCAAAGAATAACAAAGAGCTTGAAAGAACCAAGAAATAGTTTATAAAAACACATGCAATGACTTAGATGGACTTAGTGTTGTTACTCTTCTTATGATATAATTACTACTAATAATTAAGTAATCTGTGATAATGTTTTCCCGCTTATTTAGAATTTCTCAGCTCGACTAATCTGCAAGATGTTTTATTAGTTGCTTCCTAGAATCATGCAATTGCTGAGTCTACAGCATGGATGCGTGATAATTTGCTTTATCTCAGATATGGCCTTTTAATTTTTAGTTTTTGAAATTTTTTCCTTTGTAAAGCCTTTTTAGTGTCTCAAAAGCAACACAATTGGTAAAGGCGAAAACTAAAATTGGGGAAGGTAAAAACTAAACTTGGAAGAGATGTTCTTGGTTTTAATCAATACATGCTGAGACAACTCCTATTTGTTCAATTCAAGTTTGCTGAGTGTGACCTCCTTAAGTGTTTTTATTAGTGTAAATCCAAAATAATTTATTTTTTCTTTTGAGTGCACAATTTTGGCATAATATGGAAAAAAAAAATGTACATGAATCTGGTGGGACATTCTAAAGGAAGGGGCAAACAAATGTTTGCATAACTAAACAAAATGGATTCCACAAAAAAGTAGAGATGGAGATTAATGGCATAATACTAAAAGGGTTACATTGCAATGGCTGTAAGCAAAAACCTAAAGATAATGCGTGGTTTGTGTAACAATGTCAGTATGAAAGGTCTAATGTTTGGTTTCAAACACAATGCTCACCAAGTGTAGATTCTTATAACATTTCTTTAATCACTAGAAGATACAATAATTTATTAATGTTGAATCTCTGCACAAATGAGATGTACTATACTTTTAATAATTTCTTTTATTTATGTTTTATAATGCTCAACCTGTTAAAATGAAAAAAAATTTGATCAATCATTTTTTAATCATTGGAAACAACTCATAATAGCTTTGGTGGTGGCTGCAAGTGATGGGAACTCAACAATTAGTGCCTGAAGTTATTAGCAGCTGGTCTTATGGGGTGCTTATTTTCCAAAGATAAAAGCTCTTGAAACTAGAATTAAAGATGCCTCTTTGAAATTGGATTTCATGGGAGAGCCAAATTGTGCAACAATGCATGTGTGAAAATACGTACAAGGGAAAAAATAAATGAAATTAATGGTTGCATGGTGACCAAATAATCAAGAGGCCCCTGTTCAAATAAAGAAGGTTGTATGAGCAACTTTTCTTTTTTTTTGTTTTTGTTTTTCAGAGCAGATGAGAAGGTACTCCTAAAGCTCACCTAGAATGGCAGCTATCAATGAAATCAAATGATTTATATGGAAATGTTAGGAGGCTTGGGTGCTAGAATGCTTTGTGGAGAATGTCTGATTCTAACCATCTTGGCTAGGTTTAAACTTGAAGTAGACAAAATATCGATAGCCAATATTAATAATATTAATAAATTGATTATGAAATAAAATTATAACTGTATCTTCTTTAAGATGTTGCATCAGAAACAGGTAAAATGGTAACTATTTGTTCAAAGTGAATTTTATATATTTCAGAACTCGCGGGCACCAAAGAGTAAGACAGTGAAGGGCAATGCCAAGAATGGAAAAAAAACCAAAGCTGCTGTAAAGAAAAAAGAAACTCAACATTACCTACCTGAGTGTGAAAAAAATAATTTTTCAGAGGATGAGCAGCATGATCTATTTATTGAGAGTGACGAGAGAAAAATTTTAGGGTCTGTTGAAAATTTTAAACCTGAAACTAGTAAAGCTAAAGAACCATGTCAAAGTCTTACCCCTAATGGGCGTCTTAGTGGTCAAAACAGTTATTATTTACCACATATTGAACCTGTTATAGATATATCAGAATCACAGGCAGTTTCCAATCTGTCAATAAAAGAAGAGGAAGACTCTGCTAAAAAAAATAAGTCCTTCTGCAATATAACATCAAGAGGTAGAAGACTTAGGCCCAAAAGGAGTATTGTATACAGAGATCCTAGTGAGACCACATTTTCTCCTGTATGCAGCACTCCTAAGTCTGTAAATCACAGCAGTGGTTATGCCACCTATCACCTGGAAACGTCTGGAGTAACTCCTAGAATATCAAGTCATCTCTGCTTAGACAATACAAATATTTCATGTGAACAAATTGAATCAGGACTTTGTGAATTATCATTACATGAGGGAGTATCTCAAAACGAAAATGGGAAAAAACAGTGCCATTCTTCACCAGACCTTTTTCAGGATCACTCAGGTATTGAAAATCAGCTTTACAAAGAATCTCTAGGTGTAAGTACAATTTTTTACATTTTTAGCTGTTCATAGTGAAAAAAAAAAAAAATTTTCTCACTTCCCTCTTCACCTCTCGTCCTATGTTCTGCTTTTCTATGTGTTTTTCCCTCAGTTTTTAAGTGTCCTCTGATTGTCTGTCTGTCTGTCTGTCTGTCTGTCTGTCTCTCTCTCTCTCTCTCTCTCTCTCTCTCTCTCTCTCTCTCTCTCTCTCTCTCTCTCTCTCTCTCTCATCTTCACTTACTCTTCTTCCCCTGCCTCTGCATCTATCTGCCTGTCTCTTTATGTCTTTGTCTATCCTTCTCTGTCATAAACTGTAGCTTCAATCTCATTCTCCCCTTTCTTGCTCTCCATCTGACCTGTTATCTGTCTGTTTCTGTCCCTTTCTCTCTCTCTCTCTCTCTCTCTCTCTCTCTCTCTCTCTCTCTCTCTCTCTCTCTCTCTCTCTCTCTCTCTCTCTCTCTATCTCTCTGTCAAGTTATTATCCTCCTGTTTTCTTTTTACTTTGTCCTTTTTTCTGTCCACTTTGGTTCAACAATCATAATTATGAAATGCTTGATACATTTTTATAATCATGCAAATCAAGGGTAAAACCAAAACAGTCACATTGATCAATTTGAAATGTGCTTTGTATTTGGTTCAGAAAAAAAAATTATTGAACTAGGCAAAAGCTATAACTACCTGTTGATGCCAGTCATACAACCATACATTTATACTCTTTTGTTCGTTGCAATTAGATAGTTGCAAGATTGCGGGCTGTTTGGCTCATGTTTCAACTGAAACAGTTCTTCTGTGCAACATTTACAATCATCATCTTAACATCATCATCATCATCATCATCTCCCATCTTTTTCATCATTGCTTTTCTCTCTCCCATCACTTCACTGTTCTCCACTATGGATGTACATTATTGTCACTTTCTTGCTATTTCTCTTTTTAATGATTCTTATAATGAAGAGTAAATGTTTCAAAATATAAATCATGTCAATTGGATGTTTAGATTTCAAAGTTAGGCAGAGAGGCAGAGGAAAAAAAATTGTTTTTGCTTTAAGTCTTTGAAGGGGGAAAAAAATAGTTATGCTACTTCTTGCAGGCTTATCAACACTAGCCAGCTTGCACCCATCCATGCACTTATAATTATGATAGATACCTTAGTTCAAGTCAAACAAGAAAAGCCACAACTGCAATAATATTTTATAATTATAATTACAAATATACATAATCTGCCTCCAGAGAAGTTAGTGATTTTAGTTCTTAAAAGATGATAATGGCAGGATGTTTTGCTTGCACCAGACTGCACTGTGAAACTAATGCAATAAACATTCAAGTTTCTCTCATTGTTTCTTTTGAGTCTTTGTGTGACTTAGTGTGGATTTTAGTGTAAAAATGCATATAACCAAAAATCTCTATTTTTTTTTAACATACTCCTAAAGGAGGTATGGAGACCCTGAAATATACAGAGGTTTTGAAGTAACCATGAATTTTAATGGACCGAACATGCAGAAAGAAAATTTTTGACTTTGACTTAGTTATAAATTGTGTAGCTTTTCCAAGATGTATTTGTGACTATCATAATCAGAACCAAGTGATATAACTTAGTAATTTATTGTTGAAGGCCTCTTACTCTGCAAATTTAGCCCCTGAATTTAAGCAAGGTAAAAGTTTGAATATTTTGAATGTCATAGATCTATGTATATATTTATTGCCTGCAAACAACACCACATTGAATCAATTTGACTAAAATTAAAAGAACAAAAGAAATTAGATTAGATTAAACATCTTATAAGCTTAGCATTAACTGAATGATTTCAAGTAAATTAAAGGAAAGTTCCAATTCTTGGATGGCCCACAGGAAAACAAGGATGGTACTAAGGTTATATACATCTTCTGGAATCACACAGGTGATGTGTGCTGTATTAGATTATTAGATCTAAGTTTTGGTTTGTGTAGAACTGCTAGTCATTTTCTCTCTTCTCCCTCACCTTCCCTTCTCCCATCTTTCTTGTTCTTTTCTTTCTCCCTCCTCTCTCTGCCTCTCTCTCTTTCTCTCTCTCTCTCTCTCTCTCTCTCTCTCTCTCTCTCTCTCTCTCTCTCTCTCTCTCTCATTCTTTCTGTCTCTCCTTTTTCATAATCTAAAATATTGAATGCTTCTGGGCATAGTGAAATTAGTTTTTTAATCTCTATGTAAACAGGAAACTCTGAACACAACAGATGCAGAAGATGCTGGGAGAAAAGTATTTCAGCTTTGCAGTCAAACAGAACCTATCACCTTTACAGATTGTATTCCAGAACGGTTTGTTTCTAAGAGTGTATTTTACCCTTTTGAAATGTTTTATCAGCGTTCAAAAACATGACATCCTGATTCAAGAATTGAAATGTAATGTCTCAGATCAACCCTCTTTTCAAGTATTGGATTAGATAAATTGCTAATTTTTGGCTTTTTCCAACACAGAAACGTTTTGTTGTAGGCAATTTAATGCATTGACAGTTAAATGTCATGACCAGTGTTGTCATCCTTCTAAAGACGAAAACTCGCCATTAATTTTTTTCCTGGGCAAGCTTTTCAACTGCTTCTCTCCCATCTTCATTATATCTCTTCCTACAAACCTTTTGCATGTCGGCTGTAGCCAACCTCTTGGATGCCTTTGTTTCAATGAATACCATAAACTTGCATTGTGCCTGATTATAACCTTTCAGCTCTGAAAAAGTTAAATTAAATCTGGCCGTCCTAGCTTACTCTTCTCTATTTTGCCGCTGTTAGCATCAAGAATGTTTTGTATTGGATCCCTACATTTTTGCCATCACTCCCTTTTCTTTGCTTCTGCAGAATGATGTCAAATTGTGTAAAGATTGGTGAAGGTGTTTATGGTGAAGTGTTTAAGTCTGTCTCTCATGGCAAACAAGTAGCACTCAAGGTAAGGCTTAACTTTTGAATATGTATTTTGACTGATTCTAACGTTATTTACTATTTTTTTATTTCAAACTGCATATATTATTACTAGCCTTTCACTTTGATTTTTTTCATGTTCCTGATATCAGTCACTTATCATATGGTCAATGAATTTTAAATATTATCATCTGATTATTTGCCAGGTATAATTTACCACTTACTCTTTTCATTTCAGATCATTCCAATAGAGGGAGATGAACTAGTAAATGACTGTCCCCAAAAAAGATTTGATGAGATTCTACCTGAGATCGTCATTGCAAGGTGTAAAAAATTGGCTTTAATCACATTTATTTTCTTTTTCTGTCCACCTTTACCAATTTAATAATTGTCAATCAATCAATCAATTAATTAGGTGCCCTGCTCTTTAGCTTGGGCTTGAACGCATCTCAACTCATAGCTTTTAGTACGTGTGTCATTTGTCCTACATTTAGCCACTTTGTTAGTCCATCTAACATCTTTTCTCGCTAATTTTCCCTGCTGCATTAACCTTCAATCATTCTAGTTTTCACAAGATGTTCAGTTTCTCTCTCTCTTCATCACATGACCAAAAATAGGTCAATGCTTGGTAAATTCAAACAAGTTGCTTCTTTTTGCCAATAATCAATTTTTAATCCTCGGAAACAGGTGAATTAAGACTTGAAGTAGTTAAAAATTTGAGTTCTGAATTACCATTCAAATATTAAATGTTAAAAGGATTAAAGGGTTCCACTACAGTGGAAACCTCATAATTCAAATTGTGTGAGAATTGATTAAAACTTCGAATTTAAAAGGTTTTGATTTACAAAAAAGAGGCATAACTGAACCTATGGCTCATTGATTGTGTGTGTACTGTGCCTGCAGTACAGTAACTCTCCCCTTCCTCTGTCCCACGTTGCAACCAGTTTCAATCATATTACTGGCCCTTTTTTTTAGTGCGTCAGCTCCTTCCTAGGGCAGGTATTAGCATTGCTTGCTTCTTAGAGATACACATAGTACTATTCTAACGCCTTAAGGGGTGATATCGGCTTCAAATTAAAAGAACCGAACCAGAAAGACTTCGAAATTTAAGTCAGATTCTAACAAAGCTAAAAAGAACAAAAATAACCTATACTCTTGCAAAGTTCAGTTTATTAAAAATTTTAATTATCAGACTTTAGTTTTCTAGGTTTCCACTGTATATAAACCCTGACTCTTAAAGGAAAAAAAAAGAAAAGAAAAACAGTGTCTTGAAAATCTTGCAAAACATTCACACCTCTATCTGTTGAAGAGTGTCAGGAGCATTTGCAATACATTTTGTAAAAGTATAGTTAGGCAATCGGTTCCCTTTAACAAAATAAAAATTAACTTTGAATTAAGTGCATTATCTAGTATGCTAGTTGTATCACATCCTTTAATAATCACTTAATTTACACAATTTATCCTGCTGAGCTAAACCTATTATAACTATTTTTTTAATCTCATTCAGAGAACTGAGTGATCTTGCCACTGGTGAATTTAACAGATCAAGCAATTTTTGCCAGGTCAATCGGTAATGAACAAGTTTATTTCTCACTCTTATTCTTCTAAGTGGATAGTTTCTTGACTTTTCATATTATAACAACTAACTAGATCTTCATACTATCAAACTCACCAGAGGAAATTTACAACATACTTATTTTTTTCAACTGATGCAAAGCAATGCCATTTTTGAAAATTTGGTAATGTATATGGCTCAGGTTTATTTTCTCTGATATTGCCAAGGTATTCAGCGAGTTGCCTTAAATGGGCTATCTTCTAATCATGCAAGGCTGCTTAGAACAAAGCAAGAAATTCCTTTCAAGATAAAGTCAAACATGGATCACAAAACAAAAAAGTCAGACTCATTTGTTTACCCTTGCTGATTCTTTATTTGCTTCCTTATTAACTTTACCTTTTTTGACGCCATAGTGCAAGTTTTTAACAGCCATTTGTCAATATAACTGCACTGTTTATCCAATTAAAAGTGGGTTCACAAGGAAGGAATCAAACCATGGTTTTAGTGAAATGTTTCTTTTATGATTTTATCACATTAATAGATCTAACATGTGTCAACACTATATTTCTTTGACCAAAGCTCTGCCTGTAGAGGGGGTGGAAATAGAAAAGCAAGATATGCCTACATAGCGAATCAGTGTAAGAGGAGAGGGAGTAGGGAAAAGTAGAAAAGTAAAATGAGTGGGCAAGGGTTAAAATTATAGGGGAGTGGAAGGGAGCAATAACGGAGAGGAAAAGAGGGAGTGAAAAAAAATTTATGAGCAAGGATAAGAAATGGTAAGGGGTTATGAGATAGAAATCTGGGCAAGAGAGTAGCAGTGTGAGGAGATTGTGCTTAAGTGGAGAGGGAGGAACAAGGTAAGGAGAAGAGGAAGTAGAAAAGAAAAATCAAGTCTAGGAGGAGAATAATTGTCTTTTGATGAAGAGGAAATTTTGGGGTTATAACTGAAAAAGGAGATGGATAACAGAAAGCACAATCTTTGGAATGATACTTTCCAGGAACTCGGAAAGGAAAGATATTAGAGAAAATGCAGATTATTATTGATAATAATGATGATGATGATGATGATGATGATGATAATAATAATAATGATAATAATAATAATAATAGTAATAATAATAATAATAATAATAATAATAATAATAATAATAATAATAATAATAATAATAATAATAATAATCACAGAAAATTTTTCTAGGGGTTGATAAGTAAAAAAATAATCTAGAATATTCACGAGTCTAGAATAATTGCTTTCATGCTTTATTCCAGGGAATAAGTTGATGCTGAAATAAGTCAGCAAAAATTATGTCTCAGATCAGTACAACTGATGTCTTACCTAGATATATATTTGAAACAGAAGTCAAAATCACATTGATCTTGTTTCCTCATTGTTTATCTTCTGTCTCAATCTTATCCCTCTCTTACAAATCGCTTTTATTTAGGTCCATACAGTCTGATTCAAATTTGTGAGACTTAACTATGGAAAAATTCTACTTTTAGACTCTTTCAAAAAGTTATCAAAGAAATGAGGAAACGCATAGATGAATAAGAAAAATATTACAGAAAGAACAGCATTTCTCGTTATAAACTAGAATATTCACTAAACGATGTAAGATATTTTTTTTTTCAAGAACATTCCTTGACAAAGAAAAGAACGAAGACCTTTCTTTCATTTTTATTCTTGTACTTTTTGTTCCTTATTCAAATTTCTTCTTGCTGTAATGGCCTTAATAAATAACTGAAGTAAGTCCATTAATCAAAAAAAATGCTTGTTGCCCTTGAATGTTTGAATACAGCTTTCTTGAACAATACCAAAACTCCACAAAAAATTCAAAGAATTTATCTTCGACTACATTAAGAAAGTGTGTTTGATTCTATTAGCGTCATTCATTATTTTAATCTGCTTGAAAAGCTTGCAATATTTGGACTGACGTAAGGGTAATATTAAATGTATAAAAATGCTAATGAGTACTCTCAAATTAGTTCAAGATGTGAGAACTCCACAGCATTTCCTTAGAAATTTGTTATTCACTCATTTATTTGCATTGGTAAGTTAACAGAAAATGTTTTGTTTAGATTTTTAGTATGAATTGATATTTATCTTGCTGTGTAGGGAATGCTACATCAAACCGCTTACAACCATTACAATATGCAAATATTCTTCTTTGCATTTTTTCTTTTTTTTTAAATGAAAAGCTCATATTTCTGTAGTTTATGAAATTTTTATTAAACTTTATATTTTATGCAGAGTATCATGCGTCAAAGGAGTATTTCCGTTACCCCTTTTACAGCAATGGGATGTGTATGCTGAGCGGAAAAAGTCTGAAAATGACCGTCCAGGTAATTTGTTCTCATTATATGAAACTCAGCTTCCTCCTGACTGTTCAGTTGTGAGTGTCCTAGCAGCCTTCTTAAGTTTACATTGACTTAATTTTAGACTGTTAGAGATCTTTCCATGACATGAACTGCATTGTTATTAATATTTCTTTTACTCGTTCAAATAGACTTTTGATTACTTGCCCAACTTTCCCAGTGAATTCCTTGGATGCAAAAACTTCTTTATTTTTGGTTGTTTGCAACAATATATGTATATTTTTTGTGCACATTTTTTGCATTTAATCACATTTACAATGATTAAGAGATAGCAGAAATGACTAAGCTTATACATTTCATCTAAAATTACTTCTCATTCTTCATTCAAGATGCCTTTGAATAATCGATTAAAAGCAGTGATAATTTGGCAACCAAATTCAAGTTATTCTCAAATATAAAAATTTTGTAATTTAGTTTTGAGTTTCACATTTGCCCAGTTTTATCTTTATATAATGTCATCCCAAGGAAAGTCAATTTTTGTTTAGTTCTATCTGTAATTTCAGGCAAAATTTAAAGAAGTTATTAATATTGAAACAACATTGTATTATCAGTGAAATATTCTTTTTCTTTGGTGGACTTTTTGAAACAGAGCAACCACTCCAAATTGCTTTCAGTTTTAATTATTTTTGCACATCTGGCAAGTTAACCACAAATGACTCAATCTAGATAAAATATGAATATTTTCCAAGCATGATGTTCATAACACTTTAAATTTTGCTATGTTATGAATCAAGTGGTCATTTGTTCATAGCATATCAAATTCCTTGGAAAGCTCTAGGAATGTTGTGCTTCAAATTGTATCTGCCATGGTAGCATCTGGTTCAAAATTAGCCTGGCTATCAATTCATATCTCTTCTGACTGGGAATGATTTGATGCAAATAAAAAAAGTCTGTCACATAAAAATCTTTTCTTCATCCATTTTGTTCCTGAGAATTTAGATATATATATTTTTCAGCATCCTTCATTTGAAACAGTTTTTGGCTTATTTCATCCACAGACTTTTTCTCGGATGAACAACTTTATATTGTCTTTGAGTTTGCCCATGGTGGGTGTGCTTTAGAATCTTTCAAGGTAAGATAAGAGTATGTTTTTAGATTTTTAAAAAAAGTGGAGACAAATTGACTTTGATTATACAATAATTACTTTAAAAAAAGGTTATGCAGTGTTCTTGACTTTTTATCTGTGATCACATGGAAGAAAAGAACGTGGATTAAAAAGATACAAATAATATGATCCATATTAAAAAAAAGGTATTTTTCTATTTTTTTTCCCAATCATCAGACATAACTGTTTTTTTTTTTTTTTGGTTTAAAACAATAAGAATTGTATATCTAAATTATTTCATGTACAGTATGCCCATACATTACATGTTTTGTATGTAAATATCAGATAATATTCAGCTTTTTTAGCTATATCTAAATGACCCTTTTCATGAAAAACTTTTTCACAAATGTCTGATATTTAAATATTTTTACTAGTTTTGAAGTTTTCTTGTGTTCTATAGATTGAACAGGGTTTTTTGTAATTAAGTTAGTTCAAGGGTTCAAATTTTTTCTCTCTATTTTTGTTGCTTTTTCTTTTTCCAATCTTATTAGAAAAATAACCAAAACATTTTGGTAGGTATTAAAGGTAACATCTATTCTAGTTCTCTGCACAGTCATATTTTGTTAATCTTTTGAGGAAGCTTTAGGAAGAGCCATATGACGATCTGAGTCATGAATCTATAAAAATTAATGATTTTGACCTGAACCAGCATGAATTTAAAATTCGCCTGGTCATGTGACAGGTGAGATACTGTGTGGGTCACCCAATAGCTATTTTGTGCCCCCCCCCACCCAGTTCTCCCATATAAAAAAAAAGGAAAATGTTTTTTTCAAACAATACTTGGTTTTGTCCAGTTCCCTTACTGCTACTGTTCCAAACTTTCATTTTTCTTTCTGCTGTGCAATCTGTGATTTAGCATTTTGCAGTGCTTTTTACGGCAGATCAACTTGCAGATATCATCTCTCATCAAGCCAATGATATAATTTATTACCAGTGTTTTGGAGAATTATTTGCCCATCAGACCATTCAAATTTGCTTACAGGCACTTGGTTGGACTAAAATCTCTGAAAACAAAAACAAAAACAAACACAAAAAAGCCGACCTTACTTAACAGATTTGAGTCTACAATTTAAGAGCTAGAGAGAGAATTTGGGAACTAAGTTGTAATGAATGGAATAACTTCTTGGAATCGATTAAAGATCAACATGCAAGTAGGAATTTAAAGAAAAAACAAAATCTTAACGAAGTGATTAGTTTGAGGAATTTTTCTTCGCAGGATGATTTCAAAAGCTAGGGATTAAACCAGATCAACCTTAAGCATTGTTCATTAAATCGTCTTTACCTGTATATTTTTACATTTGTTTGATTTTTCCATTATAAAAAAACTGTACGTTTGTTGATTTTTCCATTATAAAAAGCTTTTCTTTGTAGGCAACTTGATATCTTAGAATGAATTTAGTGAGTGTCATTATTTAAAACATGCAACGCTTCATTTAAGTTTTGTCAACTGTATATTATAATGCTGAAAACAAAAAGAAACAAAAAATCAAATAGAACCTCTTGAATGGTAATGGAATTTCCTAAATGACAACCGAAAGAAAAAAATTAGAAGAAAATATGTTTTTTTTTTGTTGAATTATAAAATAAGAATCAGCTTCATGATGGAGAATACATTTAGTACCTATAAATAATTTGTATTTGATGGCTTGCCAAGTATTGCTAAGTGAAGCATTAGCAGTTATAAATAGAATTAAATGATATTTTCTCAATCTTATGTTTTGTTTATGTTTTTCATATATTTTTTAAAGTAATGAAAGCAACAATACTCTAAATGAATATAAATAGAAAAAACCTTAACAAGTTTAGCTTTCCACAAATAACAATTGTTAAAATTGCGTAACTCAGTGTAGGATGTAGAGTAGAACTATGTTTTGCTTTAAAAGTAGATTTACATGAAAGGCAGATCATTGTTATAATGAAATAACAGTGTGTAAATAAAAAAAAAGTTGAAGTTAAATTGAGAGGTTTATTTGTTCTGGTTCCAACTTCAACTGGATAATTATTTGTGCAATGAATTATATTGTTTCAATGTATTTCTTTTTTTTTTTTTAAATTTTCTTTTGTGGTCATGTTATACGGTTGCACTGCTTTTTTTCCCAACATATAACTTTTGATTTGACAATATTTATGACTTGAGTTGAACTAAATCTTTGTTCTCTCTGTGCTTAGTTCCAGTCTCAATGTGAGGTTTACAGTGTGTTAAGACAAGTTGTGTTTGCCCTGGCTGTTGCAGAACAAGAACTGGAGTTTGAACATCGTGATCTTCACATTGGAAATGTACTGGTGAAAAACTGTGAAGATGAGACCATCACATTTTTACTCGATGGAGGGATCTTCAGTTTTCCTACAGAAGGCATAGTTGCCACTGTTATTGATTTTACCATTTCTCGACTGAAGAAAGGTGTATTTTTTAACTATAAAACATCTTGTGATATGTGTTGGTTGTGCATCAGAGATGTACTTTGTTTTTCATTTGTTGGTTATAAGGGAGAAAAATATCTTTGAATAATTTATATGAGGTAAAGAAAATAAGGGGTCATGAGAAAGAGGAAAATTGGGTTGCTTATATATTTTTGTGGGGAAAAATTACAAATTTTTCAGCACATGAGAAAGAAAAATTACAAATTTGTTCAGCACATGAGAAAAATTACCATGTACTTTTAATTAAATATCATTTCAGAATCTATGAAATGTCCACTTGATGAGGGATACACTGCGTATATATTGTTGTAGGGTTTACTAATTTAAAGACAATTTTTTACTTTTTTTTTAATATAATGCCAAGATCCAACATCTAATCACTTAAGTTTAGCGTGGATCAAGCTTCAATCTTTTAGGGTGGATATAAAGCATTACTAGCAGCCTGTGATCAGTTTTTATAATTGTTTTGGAGGCTAAGCGTGTGTGCAAGAGACAGAACAGACAGTGCAGTATTGACTTGGTCTTTAACAATTATTATATAGCTGCTCTGAATAGACTACAACTTTCTAAAGACTGAGTTGTTAGAAAGTTTTTGTGCCCAATAGACTGAAATTTTTTTTACAGATTTAAAAAAAAACAAACCCTTACTTCTACCTAAAATTTGAAATCTTATCTGTCAAAACTGAGTTGAAATACTACAATATTAAGGGTTTTTTTTTTTTAATGGATACAAGTTGATCTAACTTGGGCGATTATTCATCTTTCTCTATAATTCTTTTTTCTCTTCATAACGGTACTATTCGGCTTTGAAAAATTTATTTCTCATTTTGATCAACGTGAACAAACCAAATTTGCATATGTTGCTTTTTTGTAGATACTTGACAATCTAAACATTTTTTAATAATTCATGCCCTCTAGTTGAAGCATGCTAGTTGAGTCTTGAAAAGGCTTTTCCCACACTTGCAGTTCTGAGAGGAAGATTGAAGTCTTTATTCTTTTTGATAGACACATCCATAGATATGTGCAAACATAATCTCATAGGCTTTATGAAAAATCATTTATCACCTTGAAAGCATCCCAAAATGATTTTCCAATTCAAATTTGATGCATTTTGAATTAATTTTTTTTCAGCTAAGTTTTGCAGCCTACACTAAAAGAGTGGAATGCTAAGAAAAGCAACATGTAGCCTAATGAAAAAGAGCATTCTATTATCTGCAATTTATATAAATACATGTAATAGTCTTGAAATGGGAGACAAAAACATCCAAACTGGTCGCGAGTTCTATGAATTTTGCTGTGGCATTGATCCCTTAAGTCATGTCTCATTTTTCAGATTCGTTTTCTTTCTATCAAGATGTAAGTGAAGGAAGATGTTCTTAGTTTGTTTACAAAATTATCATTCATTGATATTACCAGATGGCTGTGCTGTCTTCTGTGACATCTCAACTGATGAGGGATTGTTCGAAGGCACAGGCGACATCCAGTTTGATGTTTACAGAGACATGCGCACGAAAAACGAGTAAGTATCTTTTCAAGTGGCATAACACTTTTTCAAAGGAGTAGTTGAATATAATATGTATATGTTATTCATCTGAAAATTTTTAGCGGTCTAATAAAATTTGAAAGTTTAGTAAAGTAGCTTTCCTTTGTACAATCACGATTTTCTATTAATCTGAGCTCAACTTATGAGAGATGCTTCTATTTTGTTGAACGATTTCCTTAATATACAATATACAGTATGACTCACTTATATCAGCAGCAAATTTTTGCCATTTTTATTTATGTACATCTTTTTCAAATACCAAATTTACACCTCAATGTTATTAATAAAAAAATTCTCTTATATCAACTCATTATTTTAGTTACTCTGCTCTATCTACATATTGGCTACAATTTGCAGGTTTTAGCCAAGCCCGAATAGAAGGTGAAAAAATTTTGGAGGAAAAAAATCCTGCAATTTTTATTCCTTCTCCCATTTAATGTGCTTATCAAATTCATTTTCCGTTTAATTGAGGGTTTAACGTCTCCTTAGTCGCTTTCCATAGGGTCTTAGCCCACACAGCGCCAGTTTTCTCCCATCACAGTAGTTCTACCAATCATTCTTTCGTCACTGTCTCAGTTCAATCAAAGCACCAATTAGCATCTTTCTTCGCTTTCTATCAGGCCTAGATATAGGTCTAAGTGTTAGATTTGGCTTCGTCCACATCGCCCAGTTAGACAAATGGTGTGGTGCCAATCAGCAGACACTGTCTAGGAACCACTGCTGCGCCCCACCACAAAAGAACTGTGACCTTATCAGGCTGAATTGCCCACCCGCCCTGCCACACTGTTCTGTCTCTCAAATTCACACACTTTCTTTCTTACTCCTCATTTGGTACATCTCGCTTAGACAATCGAAACACTGAACTATTTAGAGGGAGAGGGAAAAGGCTCAGTGATTGACATAGGGTTTTTTACCCAACCTCTACCCCTTTTATCCTATCACAATGTCCCTAGACACTAAGACAGTGTCCGCTGATTGGCACCATGACTTGTCTGACTGCCCAATGTGGGCAAGGCCTAAACTAGATTTAGGCCTGATAGAAAATCACTACATATTGATGCTGTGAGCTGAGGCACTGTCGCAATGTGGAATCTTTTCATTGTTTCTGGCTACTAACAGCACTGGTTTAGGGTACACTTGATCATCTAAACTGAGCGGTCATAGACTTTCTTCAATCTTGCAGGACCATGGTGAGAAAAAACTTAAGCATTGAGATGTAGATCAAACGCTAATACATGTTGTCAACAGAATTAGCATTTGCGAAAAATAGAGGTAGCGGTGACAATACACAAAACTCCATTTTTTTATGGAAAAAAGTTAACAAGGGAGTTACTAAGGATTTCACTAGATGTAGATGATTTTTATATATTTTATGACTCAAATCACCTCTTTTTTTTCCCCACTCTCCAGAAACAATTGGGAAGCCTATCATCCAGAAACAAATGTACTATGGGCAAGCTATCTCTGCTCCAAGTTATTGACCACAAAGAAAGTTAAAAAATCAAGACGAGCCGAGAGACATTTGCAGCAACTGCTGCAAAGGCTGGATCAAGAAATACCAAATTATGACAGTTGTGCTGATCTTGCTTTTACCTTAGAGCTTTGGCATGACAACTAATTCAGAAGTGTGAGACACTCATTGACTTTTAACTCTTTAATTTGAGCACTCTTTACTTTCATAAATTTAATGGCCATTGCATAGTTGACTTGTAACATGTTATGACATGAGGTGAAAAAGCTTGGCCCCTCATTCATTCAGACCTGTACTGTTTGAGAAGGTTTTGTTGTGTGCTATAAAAGATCAGAGCTAATGTTGTAGTGAATGGTTATACTTATCCCTCAACCATCAGCACTGCATTTCATGTATGTCCAACTTTAAAAAGCAGCAAAGCATGACTACAAAAGTGTTATTTTCTGCTTTGTAAGCCTTGATCAAAACAGTTGTAAGACAAGCAAAGCATCAAAACTTGAACACATATATCACTTTTTATATTTAATACTGTGAAGTTGGCAGCAGAACTGGTGCTGTGCAGTGTTCTCTTACTTCTATACTATTCTAACGTAAGAAAAAGAAATCTCTGTAAGACTAATATATGAGACTGTAGGCTGATATCCCTGTTGTAGAAGTTAGCCTCATTCTTTGTTTGAAATCTGTTTGTACAGGACCTGTACTTATGATCAACAGGATTTACGTGTAGCTTGTGCAAGGGATAGAATAGATTGAGTAGATGAATTTCAATAACTAAGGACACAGGGTACTGTTTACCATCTATGTTAAGTTTAGAACAATGCTGTCTCTAAATTGTGGTCTTGGAAGGTTGGCTTGTGAAGTCTGCAGGTCTTTGAATACGCTAATGACTTTAATATGTTTGACAGAAATTTCTTGCGCCTCATTTAAGCGGATAACTTAAAATATTAAAAATTCATTTTTAGTTCATTTATTATTGCCAAATTGCTGTTTCCTCAGATCTGTGGATTTCAAGTGGTCACTAACATTGAAAGGAGGTTTATTGGTAAAAAGTCTTTAACAGAAATTCCCTGTGGGTAATCAGCATGCTTCTCATGAGTGATAAATACTCAATCAATGAGCTCCTCAGTACTAGCAGTGCCGAGTGAAAACCCTTACTGGTCTCTGAGTCTGACTTGCAGACCCTAACTGCTTATTTTTTAAGATCAGTAGATTTTGAAAGGGTTAATTTTCCATGAAGACGTCTTCAGATATGGATCTGCCAGCCTGCAAAACAAATATTCCTGGATTTAAAACCCATTCGCTCAAAAGATAAGCATCTGTCGGAGATGTGTTCTTCTGTTCTTCTTGTTTTTCCAGAGCAGAAACTTCAGTATGATTGATGTGGAGGTTTGCCACCTGTAGGCAACACAGCAATTTGAATATAATGTCTGATGTTCCTTTACAAGCTATATGCATTTCCTTGGTTTACTTTATGCATGTGTAACTTGTAAAATTTAAGTTTCATTTTGAATTCTTTATGGGCACAGAATAAGAGAAAAAAAACAGAGAATAAGTAGCTGCAACCCAGACTTCACAATGGCTTGATAAGCCTCTGCAGCAGCAGTGCATGAGCTGTAAGTGAAGGGAGCCTCAGACGTATGAAGAATTTCCCAGTTCCATACATTGAACATTTTAAACTGGGCAAAGGGGTAATGCCTTGACCCATGCGCTGTAGTAGAACTTAAAGAAGGAAATCCCCCAAAATAATGCAACTTTGCCTATTTGATCAATGAATTTGTTTAAATGTCCTGCTCATACAGCTGCTTGCTGCCAATGTGATCTGTTGGCTTCCAATTCCGTTGAGTGTGGGACTCAGCACTAGGTATCGTGTATGCTGTTTATTTGTAGGAATCACGCTACTAGCTTTTTGTTCCAGTAGTCAGACTAGCATCCTTCTTTTGATGATGATGAGGGCTGAGTTGAGAAATGGCTTAGCTAATCTTTCCTCCTCTTTGATATAGCAGATTCTGCATCTAGATTAATAATGCATTGACTCTGATTTATGATCATTAAAATTATTTAAATGAATCTAATGTTTTGTTTTATCGTGTAAACAGTGACTGTTTTTGGTTTGGTTATTTGATTAAATTTAAATGTTGTACGTAGAACTTAAACAAAGCATTAATTTTTACTTAATTTTTAACAACAGCTTCCACAATCATGTGCAATGCATTCCATGTCAAGGTAGTTTATATTGAGGGAAATATAAATGTGATTGTAAGATCTGAATGTAAGAGATTCATCAATATTCTTTAAACCTAAAACAATATTAATCAGTTTTTGAAATATCTTGAAAGTTAGTAAGGTTACCTAACCTTTATTCTATTTTAAGATTCCATAGTGAAACAAAGCAGCTCTAGAAAGTTAATGGTATTATTTTTAAAATACAGATTGTAGCTGAATTAAAAATTTTAAAAAATGTTATGATGTCTAGCCAACAGTGCAGCTTTGTGACTTATTTATGTTTAGAAAAAATCATTTTTATTTTATAGAATGCAGTCTTGATTCTAAGTGTTTGAATTGTTTCTCAGAGGAAAAGACTACAGGGTTTAAAATTGGATAACGCTTCTAATTTTAGCAGATATACATTCCATTGGTACATTGCAAGTCTCCCTGATTATAAAGAACCACATCCTTATCATGAAGCGCCAGCTTCAAATCTCAGGAATGACTCAATCGTGTATGGAGAAGGAGAACGAAATCAAGTGAATACCATGTTGTAGCATTGAATCTGCCGAAGTCAAGTAAAAAATGACTTATAAAAAGAGATGTTAATCAGAACTCGTGAAAGAACATGTGTTAGACCCGATTTTCAAAATACTTACATATTGAAAAAGGCCCAAAGTGCCAAAATTGCCTTTAATCAAAATTGATAATTAAATGGCATAAGTTGTTTGTTCCAAAAACAATTCTATATATATATATATATATATATATATATATATATATATATATATATATATATATATATATATATATATATATATATATATATATATATATATATATGTACATACATAAATATATTCACTACATATCTTTTAATATGACTAAATGACTGGTGTTAGAGATGCAGAGTTTAGAAATTTTTCTTGCCTTCACACATGTTCATAATATCATAGTCAACATGTGAGAAAAATCAAAAGTTGTTAAACTTCTGTGGTGTAACTGTAAGTGTATGCCATAAATCAAGTTGAGAGTCTTTTCATGTTAACAGAAGAATGGCTTGCTAAATGCTGAACTTAAAAATCATCATTCTGAAACCAGTTGTCAAACGTTGTCTGCCATGCTCTCAACTCTTGTCTTTTTAAAGCTCTGCATCTTCGAAGCAAATTTAAATTAAATCTGTCAATGTTAGAATCATTACTGGATTTTCCTTCATCACATTATTACAAGTCTTTAACAAACATCACTTTCAATTTTACTAAATAAGGATTGAACCAGAAGAAATCCTTACTTAAAACTTGACAGGATCTGATTTTGATTATGCAAATTTTGTAGGTCATCTCGAAATCTTCATGTCAAGTTTGAAAGTTGGAATGTTGCATTTTTCATCGACAAACGTAAACCGATAATTTCTGTTAAAGGAACAAGTTGAAAAAGACATCAATGATTGACGCAAAAAAAAAAAAAAATTAAAGAGAAAAAAATTATGCGAAGAACAGACTGATGTGATAGTAAGATATGAACGAATTGGAGCGGGGGGAGAGGAGAGAGAGAGAGAGAGAGAGAGAGAGAGAGAGAGAGAGAGAGAGAGAGAGAGAGAGAGAGAGAGAGGGAGAGTGAGAGGGAGAGAGAGAGAGAGATAGAGAGAGGGAGAGAGAGGGGGGAAATAAAAGAGATAGAACAAATTCAGAACAAAGATTTGAAATTTAAAAAGAAAAACTATACGAATATTCAAGTTAAAAGATTAGATTTCTACATGAAAGTACAAACTAGAAGGAAACAAGTCAAAACTAAGCTTGAAAGAAGAAATTAATATTTTGAAGCAAAGTCAAGTTTAAAAAAAAAAGGGAAAAAAAAAAAACAAAAAAAAACCCAAACCAAGCCACCTTGTTTAGCTCGTTACACACTAAAAACTGCCAACCAAATCCAGTTCGGAGGAAATTAAATTGTAAAATTAAAACAAAATGAAGGGAAGCTTGTCAAAAAAGTAAATGTTTGAAAAAAAATTATCAATGTAATTTGTGATCAGCAACCCACCTACCACTGTACCAGGCATTACCCGAGAGATCTTTATGTACCACTAGACAGAGAAACTACCAACACTCGACAGAATCACAAAGAATGAACGCGTAGCCTGAGATTGAGAGTAAAGACACATAGTGAAAAATGGGCAACACAAGAAATAGGTGAAAGTTGAATGCTATTTATAAAGTAAATGGAGATGAATTGTAATAAATAATGAAACCTGTGGAAAGCTATTGCGAGAATCAACACACCGTGTGCTATTTCATCAAACTATGACAGTGCCATGCCAAGTGTCAGGAATAAACGAAATAAAAACCGTAAACTGTGAAGGACAAGAAAAACCCCACCTCTTCCTCATATATTTCAAACCTGGTGACTATGTCACAATATGAGAAAACGTGCTGGAAATCTACATTAATTAACATTTTCCTTAGTTTTAGGTGACTGACTACCCGACTAAAAAAACAGGCCTTTGCTTGCTCGAAGCTAAATTCTGGTGCCTCGTCCTTCTCATGCAATGATGAACCGTGTGTCAGAATATCTCGGTAACCCAAAGAGCATTAATTTACTACCAGAGGATTAGGAGATGTCAGTTCTACTACATATGAGTACATGTACTTTTCTACATCTTTCAGATTTTCGTAAAAACGAAGCACGGGAAAAAAAAAGGTCCATATCTTGTGCAGCTCCAAAATGTAGGCTATATAAAGTGTGTCTGGTAACTCGGGTTACAACTCTAGTACACTGTACAATGTACGCTGTACAGTAATGTAGTAAAGCATTGAGTATCATTATTAAATCACACACTTGTTCAAGTGGACGGACTAACCTCTTTAATCAAAAGACAACATGGGGTATTTTCACTTCACAAGATTCACTAATTATTGTGAAACAGTCTTCTACCTGGGTCGGTAAAGGGCGCAGGTGCCGAGCTGACTCGACTCCGAACCAAAAGCTGATTGAGTCGAATGTGTGTCACTCTTCTGAACACACCAAGGGAGGACGGAGGCTCACCAAAATTCCTTCTAGCTTTAGGCTACTCTGTCAGAATATTTAAGTTATTTTTGAAATACATTAATTATATTCTTAGGATGCTAGGTCTGGTTGAGTTTAGTACATTCAGTGGATAGTTTTGAGTAAAATGGATTGTAAATAAGAAAATTAAACAATTAAAACGGAAAAACCCCATACTTAAACTCTAAAAGTAATGAGATTATTATTTAACAATATAATTATATTTTTACCACCCTATTTTATTTTTATTTTTATGCCATATAAATCAACTTCTCTTTGTAAAAAAATTAAGGCATCAAATAAATAGTAATTCATGTTGTGCAAAAATGTCCTGCACGATGACATTCAAGTGTTGACCAGCCATATCTTAATCTAACACTCACAAACTAAAGGTATAAAAGGTCATCTTCTCATAATTCATTACATCCCCCCCCCCCCCAAAAAAAAAAAAAAAAAAAATTAGATTGTCGGAAAGTTTCTTTTAAAGTGACGTTTAACATCTAAACGTAAGCGAACATATAACAATTGATGGGAGGATACTTAAAAATGACGTCTGTCTATTCATTGAAAAAAAATTAAAGGAAACAAAAAAACAAAAAACAAAAAAAACAACAACAACAACAACAACAAAACTCACACCAGTATTTCAGAAACAAAGTTGAAATAAGCAACAGTACTATCCATCCAACCTTTTTGTCGTGATGTAATAAACATCCATGATCAAAAACAGGATAATCTAATAATAGCACTTCCACTCTTGCATTTTGGACATCAACAAAAGACCTCACTATATGGTCCTTTGAAAAGAAAAGGCATTGTTCTAATATGACTGTGATTGTTTCAGGTATTAATACTGATTTCTTCAAAATTAAAAAAAAAAAGATATCGTTGTTTCGAGGCAAAAGCCAAAATCTAAACCCAGATCTAATGTTGGAAAAAAAACAAAAAGCAAAAACAAAACAAAAAAAGAAAAAGAAAAAGAAAACAAAAACAAAAACAAAAAACAAACAACAACACACATTTTAGAAAGAGGAGCCAAACCTTGCATGCTTACAAGGTCACTTTTTGGAATAGTGAAATTAGTTATGATCATCGATGTGTTTTGCGTTAGAATACCATCGCTTTAATCAGGCTTAAGGTCGTCACCAACCTTATTTACTCACAACTATGAGTGTTACTTCTATTGTAGCCATCAAGGCCCACTTGTCCAGACGATGTTGCCCTCCAGTCCTCACTATATCGGTTACTCTAACTGGCATTGATCTCAAAGTAACAAGATGGAGTGGCTGCAGAGTCCAGAGTCTCCATATTTTGAAGGGCAAAACGATCGTAATAGATTACTTTGAGATGGCGCATCTGACGCCCTGGTGTGCAGTCTCCATACGAGCTGTAAACACTCTTTTCAACGAATGCTCATGAAATGGGGGTGTTTCAGCTGCCATTACAGCATTATATTGTATACCTTTTTACTAATATGTGCGTCAGCCTAATTGTAATTTTTTTTGCCGGTGACAGAGTTTATGAAACAAGGTTTTACGGACTTGTGCTTCAAAACATGCAAACCCAATTCACCGAGCATGGTTTTACATAGGGTAGGCCCATATTGAACCAAGGGCAAGATTTTAGATTACAATTAGAGCCGCGTAAAAGAGGAAAAGGGAGCTATAATATACAGAGGATATAAATACACTGTAATTTACAGTTCTGAATAATGTACCGGTACAGATAATGCAAAGTCTTTCATTTTATTGTGCGCTACCTTAACTAGACGAGGAGTGATTGACATGTACTGAATGGTGTAGTTAATTCCTTCCCTTTCGAAATCAACAAGGGCCCTAAGGGAGAAGAGAAAAATATGGATAGAAATAGAACAACTCTTAAATAAATGGCATTTTATCATTTTATGAGCCTAAAAATTATGAAATACAGTCATGACTTTTGAGATTCATGCTCAACTCCACACGTGACATTTGTTATTGCATTTCAGCAGGTTTCCCATTCCGGATCAACAGGAACCGAAGGGTGATTTTTGAAAACATATTTTTGTGGCGAGTAGTGGTACCGGTGCCGTTGCACATATCATCACTTTCTGATTTGGTCGACCATCCCCTCCAAGCACTCTTTTAGCTTGTTGAACTTTACAGGAAAGAAATTTCGAGAGGACCAGCGCTTTTTCAATTTCGGCTTGAAATAAATGTCAAGCAGGCAAGGACTTGTCCAAAACAAACGATTAATTTTTAATTGGCTGAGGCACGCCTCTCAACACGGGCTATCACGGGCGATAATTTCTACTCTCTCATGCAAAGTAGCCAATCGAGCGCTCGATCCGCCCCTTGGGCCAGTAGTCCCCCTCGTGTTGCGTGGAGAGAAAGACTTGGTGGTGTTTGTTTACCGTCTCAGCGAGTGTGAAGACCTCAGCCCTCACCTGCTTCCATCACTGATTTACATCTAATTGACCTTTAGAAACAGTTTATCTTTACGGATGGAGCATGAGAATTTTTGCTATTTCTCTATTTTGAAAAGATGCCCGCTAGACTAAATTCAAACTCAGGTTAATCTTTTTCTCCCCCAATCAGTCTATTGACGAAGGAGAAGAGCGACGACAAACATTTTCCTAAGGCCTGTTTATCTTTGAAGGGTCTGGAGGGCCGTAGTGTCTATGGGTACTAATTTGCCTCTTTTGAATCGCAAGCATAACAAGAGCTACGTTAAATAGGGGAAGAGCGTCCGCGACTGGCCTCTCCAGCTTCTCCAGGCACTCTTGTCCACTCTCGCCCTACGCTCAAGTCCATACGTTGCTGCTCCGTCAGGTTCAGTTGTGTTTTGCCATGAGCAAATCATTGAAAGGCAAACAAAGTAAATTTAGTCTAGGTGGATGGCAAACCTCTAATGTAGAACAATTTTCCCTGAGCGAAAAAAAAAATTGGTCTCTTTCGTGTTATTCATTTTATAAAACATAATATTGTAAGGCATGCTTTACAAAAGAATAAACTATGTAATTTCGTGTAGTTATGTGTGTGTGTGGGGGGAGGGTTGGGGTGTGTGTGGGATGGGACTTGCTGATTATGAAATGCTAACCCTCTTGATTGAATACTCTTTAAAAAAAGGGGGGGGGGGGGGGAATTGGCACAAAACAGATCCTTGTATAAAAACGCAGGTCTTATTTTCGTAAAGGGGGTAAGAATTTTGAAAGAGTGAAAGAGCAACATCGTAATGGACTATAACAACAACAACAACAGTAAAAACAGCCACAACAACAAACACAAGAAAAGCAACAACAACTCACAGAGCATGACGTGTGGTAGAAAGAAATTTTATAATGATTCAGTTCTGCAACTCATAGTAGAATAATGTTTATCTTAAAAATATAGTGACAATATTAATGCGACGGTTTTGTTTGTTTGTTTTTATAATTATTGTCACATAATGTTACACTCCACAGTGGAAATGAAGAAAGCAAAGGACACTTTTTTATTTTAAATTTTTGTTTACTTGAAATGAAAAGTGTATTATATATATATGATATATATATATATATATATATATATATATATATATATATATATATATATCCCCATATGACAAGGAGGGAAAATTGCAGACTAGGAAATAAGTAACGCACCTAGGAAAATATAAACTTTCTCCTCGGTGATAGCAATGATTTCAGGAACTGTTTGCTGTAGCTGATACACTGGGCGACCTGGTTTATAACATTTTTTTCCCAGAGGATAATTATCTGTCACATTCACCAGTCGGACATTCTTTGTGCTTTAAGTGGCTCAGTGATCGTAGAGACGCCCTAATCTGTCATGCAGTGAAATATTCTACTTTGGAATCAATTTTTTTAAAATTTAATAATGTTAGGAAGATGATAAGTGCGCTCAGAGAGATTCCTTACTCAATTAAACTTTCTACCCTGGTGATTTAAACCGGGCACAAGGGCACCAGGCCTCGTAGCCCGATTGGTAGAACGTTAGACTGGGGAGAAAGAGCTTCGGGTTCGAGTCCTAAATGAGCGAACTAGAGGTGATTTCATCATCACAGTAGCCCCATCATTATCTGGACAGGAATTTGCCGCCTCTGTGTAAGACTCCTCGAGAATCTCATAGGACGTACTTCTTACCATAGGGAGCATGTTTTTACATCTAGCTACAGTGTATTTTGAGCGTTCTACTACGACAGACAGTCTTACTGCCTAAGCAAAAGCCTTTTTCATTAATTTACCTTGGCTAAGGCCGAAAGCTCAAACTACAGTACAAAACTAAACTGCCGATAGAACCGAAAGCACCTCCGAATTTTTTTTGTTGATTTGGCTTCCTGCATACTCGCACCGTATTTTATAAAAGAAGAAAGGAATTAAACACTTTCATTTCTCTTTCATTTTAAAGTTCGGTATTTTATTTGAGTAACTATAAAATATGTCCTTTTACGTTTTTAACCTTATTCCGAACGTATTTCCATATTCCTGTCTACTACAAAAGAACGGAAAGCGGAGAAAGAAAAAAAAAAACAAAGCACGAGAACTGTCTGACATAGCTACCGAAATACGAAAACGCCGAGGAATACAAACAGTTTGTCTAATAAGTACCTCACTTTGTTATGCGAGAAGCGTAATAAGGTGAAGATTTGTTTAGCCCATGGAATTAATATTTGACGCGTAATGAAAGCTCCGTAGGGTGCCAAACAGACGCCAAAGCTGCATAAAGCTAGAAAATGTATTCATGTAGAAAAATGTATTAGTAATTCAATCATGTCTATAGAAAAGAACCTTAATGACGCAAAGAAAAAATTTATTGACTTATCTCTCACAGTTAGATCAAAGAAAACTTCTCTCTGATTCTTTTCTATTCCTTTTTGTCCCGAGGAAAATTCAAGCGCACACTTTTTTTTTTTGTTGACTATTAATGATAGGTAGGCCTCTGAGCGTGCTGATGGAATAAAGCTGTTTCTACACAACATTCCCAGATCCTTCTTTAGCAGTCGTCTTTATCGAGTGAGGTATTTTTTTTCTTAGTCTTCGTTTTCATCTTTTATCTGTGTTTATTGTGTTTTCTCTTCACATCCAGCCCTTCCGCCTTCCCTCTTCCCCCTCCTCTTTCGAATCTCTCTCTCTCTCTCTCTCTCTCTCTCTCTCTCTCTCTCTCTCTCTCTCTCTCTCTAATTTAATTAACTTAATCTCTGGTTTTCAATTTTCAATCTCTTTCCGTTATAATTCCATTTAGCTTTTTGTTGTTGCTCAAGCTTAACAGGTGATTTTTATGTAGCTTTGATTTGATAAATTTGCTCGATTACAAGGAACGATGATCTTGATTCTACAATAATAATTATTGTTTTGTTATAAGCAAATTAAATTTTTTATCGTTAGAGGCTCCTTTTCCCTATGCAGTGCCGTAAATAATAACCTCGAAGGAAAAACAGAAGCGCTGCTTAAAACAGGTTTAACGCCACGATTGAGTCCGTCTTAACGTATTAGGTTGAACTTCCCTGAGGCAAATAAACAGCGTAGAAACCTTTTATGACCACCTTTGACGCTTTATTTGGTAGAATGATCTCCCCTTTAATCATAATGTTTACAGAGAACCGGAAGAGCTGTTCGGATTGAGGAAGAATAGGCGAGAATCCCCATTCTCTCCAGTTGCTTTGCTTTGACAAGCAGGGAGGAAAAACGGTGAAATTCTTTGCGTGAAATTATTTCCCCGTGGGGTTACACACAGAATATAGAACCGTTTGTCAAAATGATGAGGTTGGTCAATGAGGCAACAAATGTTATGAAAATGACGCATTAGTGTAAAGTTAAACTATATAATGCGCTGCCATCTACCCGTAAAAAGCTGCATATTATCTTGAAAGATTGTTCGCAACTTCAAAGGAATCTGAAGTGCATCGGTATGCATAATTCTATAGGGGCCATGATTGAGGCTGAGAATACCCTTCACATAATACACACGCACAGTCGCACACGCTCTCGCTCACTGAAAGTTGAAGGAACAGTTTGTGACTCCCGTCTATTCCCCCCCCCCCCCCCTCTCTCTCTCTCTCTACCCCAGCCAAGAGGGTCTTCTCTCCACAGACAAGGCTAGACTAAACCAATCGAGAATGTGTGTGTGTGTGTGTGTGTGACGTTAATCCTTATCGGTTCTGTTGTTAAATCTAACGACGTGTGATCTGAAAACTTTTCTTTTTTTTTTAAATGCATAAGTTTGAGTGACCATTGTTCAGTCTCCCTCGTGGATAATTTAATCATGATATAATAATCATAAGTTTAGTTATGATTATCGAAATAAATCCCGTATTTGAGAAACACATACGTTGCACACCATGCTTACAATCTTGATGTCTGTATGATCAGTGTGCATCGATTATAATTAAATGTCATTATCATAATTAAATTAGTCCGCTATATTATATCCACTATTTTATAAGCACATAATTATCTTGTACATCATGTTTTTATAATGTTGATCTCGGGATGATCAGGGTGTGTCTCGATAGTAATTAATTCTGATTACAGTAATGAATCCCCTATTTGACGAGCGCGTACGTAGCACATCATATTTATAATGTTTATTTCTGTATAGTATTTGATACATGATGGTTATGATGATGATGATGATGATGATGATGATGATGGTGGTGGTGATAACAGTATTGTTGCTACTTGTGGTTCATTTCTTAATGCTTTTAGGGCTAAAACGACCTAAGACTAAGATAGAATCAAAGCAAACTAATGGTGCAAAATGCAGGCAAGTTATGACACCCAAGTGTCCGTACTCGAGGCCAAATTCTCAAAAATATACACTTACTATTTATCATCAGTGAGAAATTGGTTAGTCCTTTTATTCTTATTCTACCCTTAATCTATTAAAATGTTAAATGTAGCAAGTCAGTGTAAAACGTGTGAAAAACTTATTTACATTTCTTATCATTACAAATTTCCTTTCTTTGAAGACACATTCCACTCCATCTAAAAAAAAAATACATAAATTACATAGCAACATACAAGGGCTACATGAGATAAAAAATTGGCAAGAATATGCCACATGGTCGTCTCTTGGCTGTAGAACTGGAGCAGTGGCCGCCTAGAATTAATTAGTAGCCAGAAGCCAAGTTGACAAGGAGCAGCCAAGCGTTCCAGTAGGATAACTGAGTTTTAAGTAATGAAGTAATTACTGGGTTAAACATTGATTGGATCTAATTTGGAAATAGAGGACATTGGGTAAGGAACAATCAAGACTTTGTTATGGTTTTCTCATCCCACTTAGACGTTTCTTGTTTTATTTTATCGTACCATTTTTTAATTAACTTGCTTATTTTCGTTACCCCCCCCCCCCCAAAAAAAAACAAAACAAAAAAAAACCCAACAAAACCGCACCAAACCAAAACAAAAAACAACAAGTCGCAAACAAAAAAACAAATTAAAAAAAAACCAAAGAAACAAAAACAAACACTTGATTTCTTTTTAAGTTAATGGCTAGGGTACCCTTAATGTATGGTCTGTGTTGAAGTTCACTGATCATCAGGCGACCAAACCAGAATAAACTTAAAGTTTTTTTAGGTACTCCGGTAGTCTCGTAAAAAAATACACAAAAGCTCCTCTCAACTTTGTAATCTCCCGATTTCAACAGGAACAAACCAATAACATGTTCGCAGTCATTGTGTTCCATGCCCACAGGGCATACATTTGGGAAGGGCATGCCTCGCTTATTAAAAACTCTTTGAATAGGAACCAGTTGGTGGCTTTCTACTCGTTCAGTGTAACACCCTTATGCTATATGGCAAGTTTGCTCTGTTTCTTTTTTTAATATATTCACCGTTAAATTGTGATAATTGATATAATTGACTCTTTATACGCACAGGCATTTGATGCTTCTAGGTGTTAAATCTACGTGTTTTGTTTTCGCTTATTAGCCTTGAGAAACAAAGTGTTACGTCTTTGATCCTGCCCGCGCTACTCAGATCAAAAGTCCTCCGTATTTATAATGAGTATTAAGTCTCCAATTAAATTATTTGACGAATTATTTTATACAAGTAAACCTCAATCCTCTTCACACCTAATTATTTTGCTCGAGGGAACAGCCCCCCCCCCCCCCCCCCAAAAAAAAAAAAAAAAAAAAAAATACAAAACAAAACATAAACACACACACTTTTCTCCCTTTTTTATACTCAAGAGTAACGCTCTAAAAGATCTCCAAGATCGAATAATAATCCTGAGTGATGTGTTCTAAAACTATAATTATTTTATTATAATTATTATTTTGAAACTTTTTTGTTTTATTTATTGTTCTTGTTTTGTTGTTGTTATTATTATGATTTGTGACTTTATAGTTCTTTATTGTTATTATGATTTGTGACTTTATAGTTCTTCTTCTTCTTCTTCTTCTTCTTCTTCTTCTTCTTCTTCTTCTTCTTCTTCTTCTTCTTCTTCTTCTTCTTCTTCTTCTTCTTCTTCTTCTTCTTCTTCTTCTTCTTCTTCTTCTCCTCATTATTATTATTATTATTATTATTATTATTATTATTATTATTATTATTATTATTATTATTATTATTATTATTATTATTATTATTATTATTATTATTATTATTATTATTATTATTATTATTATTATTATTATTATTATTATTATTATCATTAATATTATAATTAGTAGTCGTAGTAGTAGTAGTAGCAGCAGTAGCAGCAGCAGCAATAGTAGTAGTAGTAGTAGTAGTAGTAGTAGTAGTAGTAGTAGTAGTAGTAGTAGTAGTAGTAGTAGTAAGTAGTAGTACTAGTAGTAGTAAGTAGTAGTAGTAGTAGTAGTAGTAGCAGCAGCAGCAATAGTAGTAGTAGTAGTAGTAGTAGTAGTAGTAGTAGTAGCAGCAGCAGCAGCAACAGTGGTAGTAGTAGTAGTAGTAGTAGTAGCAGCAGCAGCAGCAGCAGCAGCAGCAGCAGCAGTAGTAGTAGTAGTAGTAGTAGTAGTAGTAGTAGTAGTAGTAGTAGTAGTAGTAGTAGTAGTAGTAGTAGTAGTAGTAGTAATACTTATAGCTTTACTCCATTAAATAAGGGTTAACAGAGGCTTCAAGAACGGCACATCCATTAAAAATCTGTGTGTTTGTTTCTCTGTCACTGTGCAACACATTTTTTTCATATAATATACACCACTTCTCCGTTCAGTTTTGTGCTAGATCGATTAAAGCTATTTCCTATCATCCTATCATGCAATAGATGGCAATTTGAAAATTAAAATAACCTCTCGGAATGGTATTTCCACAGTGTTGACTTAAAGTTCATTCATTTATTGAATGCGACTAGAGCATTATCAACTGCCAATCCACGGAGTAAAGCAATTTCTTCCTAAATTAGACCTGCGTGGCATTAGGTGCATTTTCTCAACTGAACCACAGCTAGTCGTACCATAAGCCGTAAACCTTGTCCTTTTCTTCCCGGCGCTTTGCCCGCAGTGGACTTGCCCCTAACTGCTGCACTTACAAAAGATGTCACGGAACCCCCCTGCGCTGGGGCTCAGCACAAGCGATAGGTGTTGGCAGAAAACTGTAAGTGTCCGTGCGCTGCCCCGACTTAGATCGACCAGGGTGAACTCAGGGCGACTCACTGCGAGACAAATGCTAAGAAAGGTGATATGAATCGCACCTACCTGGTCAGAAAAATGACCTACCGAAACCTCATTGTTTTTTTTTATAATTTTTTTTTAAAAAGAAACCGCCTTGAAGTAATTCATATGAAGTGCTGCAATCACGGACTTCGCATTTCAAAGAATGGACGCCTTCGGACAATCATGAATCGATTGTAAAATTCCTCGTGAGAGAATAAAACTGATCCCATTTAGATAACTGTGCAAAAGATACCTAGAAGCTCGAAGAAAAATATCAAAACCGTACATTTTTTTTTCCTGAAAAAAAAAAAGGAGTAAATTAAAAAAAAATCAAATGAAGAGCCTCAAAACGATACTTTTCTTCTTCCATCCATGAATTTTAATTGTATCATCATTTCAAGTCTAAAAAATATTCTATGTTCCTGTATCAGAAGAACAAAACATGAAAAGTGAAACAAAAAAAAACAAAAAAAAGAAATTAATTAATTAATTGATTAATAAAATAGTTTATAACTAAACTTTCTTCTTCCCTTAATTCTTCTTAACACACAAAATATTTTAACCGATGCAAATCTTTAACTCTTTTAACATGTTAGCAAAATTGTCAATGATTCATTAATCGGAGCATGTAACTATATAGCTCTTCATGCAACTAACATCCATCTAGCTACCTATCTATCAACAAATATATTACTATATTTAACTTTTATCTATCAATCTATCTAATTATCTGTCTGTCTAACTTTCCAGTGTGTTTGACTTATTACTTGTTTACCAGCATATCTATCTCTCATTTTTTTTAAATTTTAAGATGATAGTCCTGTGTCCAACCGCTCGATACCCTCTTTTTTATCTTTGTATTTTTTAATGTGTTCGTGATTGTGAAAGACTTATAATTTACTGGGACAACCTATGTATAATTGGAACCAATCGATGGAAAACACCCATGAACACCTCAATACTTTTATCATCAGTGAACATAGTGCCGTTGTTAGCGATGCCCTGTTCCGCCTTCTCGTGTGAGCTTCTTTATTAATGGTCACCAAGTAACGACACCAATAAATCACTTGGGAGCAATGAGGAGGGAACGACTTATTATCTTTCCAAAAATGGGCAGGGAAAAAAGGCGATTGTGTGTCTGCTGCGGATGATTGGTATGTTAGATGGAGCTGAAATTGCTTCATCAGGTCGATCCAGGTGACAAGGTAAACTACCACCACCCCTTTATTTTCTGGACGCCGCTCCATCACTTCAGAGTCCGTGATACCATTCCGCCTTCTCGGGGACCCTCCTCAACCGCTATTCGCAAACTGAATCGAAGGAAGACAAATGGGCTCGAGGGGCCAGGATAAAAATAATGTTATGTTAATATGAGATGCGATTCCCACTTTATTCCCCAAGCTGGTGACAAGATAATTGTCATACCTGTGTGGCTTGCCTTCCTTTCCTGTGTGCCATTCTCTCACTGCTCTACTCCACCATAGTGTTGAAGACTGGAGTAATAATATGATCATGGTTGCTGCTACGATGGAAAAAAATCTCCTTAGGTATTTTCTCTCTCTCCCTTAACCGTCGTTTTTCTTCCTTCTTCTTTCCGTATTTCTTTCTTTCGTCCTTCCCAATGTCTTCTCGCCACACACGGGCCGTATAAGAGAGATTTTTGTTTAACGACGAAAAAAAAAAAAAAAAACCCACAGAGGTTGCCTTAAAGAAAAATTGTGTTGAAGAAGAGTTATGAAGACTGAGACAAAGAACTTTTTCTTTAAATTGGAAGGTGGGGGGAAGACAATAATAATAATAATAATAATAATAATAATAATAATAATAATAATAATAATAATAATAATAATAATAATAATAATAATAATAATTATAAGATTAAGAGAGAAATAGAGATAAAGAGAGCGGGGGGGGGGGGGGCAGAAATTGAGTGAGAGAGAGAGAGATAGAGAGAGAGAGAGAGAGAGAGAGAGAGAGAGAGAGAGAGAGAGAGAGAGAGATAAAGAGAGAGAGAGGGAGAGAGAGAGAGAAAGAGAGAGAGAGAGAAAGAGAGAGAGAGGGAGAGAGAGAGAGAGAGAGAGAGAGAGAGAGAGAGAGAGAGAGAGAGAGAGGGAGAGAGAGAGAGAGAGAGAGAGAGAGAGAGAGAGAGAGAGAGAGAGAGAGAGAGGGAGAGAGGGAGAGAGAGAGGGAAAGAGAGAAAGAGAGTCTTTGAATGTCAGTAAGGAAACTATGATATGACTTAACGAGGAGAGGAAAACAAAGTTTTTTTTCTTTAATTTGTAAAAACCAGTTCACCATATTGTACGCTCGACATGTTGCATTTTGCAGTTGTAGCCTCGCTCTGGCCATGACGAGCCGTCAAGAAATAATATTGTCACAAAATATGGAAGCAAGGTGACAAGGCTTCAGTGATTATTTCCCCGGTTAATACCAAAAGACAACTCTTTTTCCCCGCCATGATGATAAGCGAAGCGACCTAACAGTGATGCTTCTCTTTGATGTTGGTCCTCCACTCTATTGGGGCGCGAGGACACACAAATGGCGGAAGATGACGAAAACAGATGAGAGCGGACATTCTCTTACGATTATCGCACGGTTCCAAAGTGTGGAAATAAAACTTGTCGTTGTTTTATAAATGCATCCATAAGATTTAGTGTAAATAACCTAGATCGCTGGTTGGTTAGTGATGGAGCAGTTGTAGGAACAATTATAATGCTGAAGAATCGAATATCATTCATTGTTCTTTTTTGACAAACTGATGGAGAATGAAAAAATAAAATATAAGACAAAATAAAACTAAAATTTGAAACTACGGATACGGAAAACGCGCAATGATAGAGGATACATTATTAGAGAAGATGGAACAAAAGTCACATACCAGTATTTGAACAAAACAAACCGAAACAACACCTACATGCACCAGTGTAGAGAAATATAAATAGTCAATAAGAAAGCTCATCGCTCACAATTCTATCATTTCATTAATTAATCCAGGCTTTTTTCTTTTTTTTTAATCACAACATGTAAAGCCTCGGTTAGCTTGTCTGTCCATCACATGATTATGATAGCAAACTTGGAATCGATTACCACTGGAGAATCCTAACCAAATGGTTTCGACTACTGCCCACGTCTAGCTTGGAAGCTGGCCAAGTGGCCCAAGATCTGAGGAGTGCGGCTGTTGTCTCTCTTGTCAAGCTGTGTCATTATCTACTAAACGGATATCAGAGTGGCCGTGTTCAGCAACTTATGGTCCCCTGTATCAACAACGTGTTAAGTTATAGCAACATAGCCTCTACAGGATCCCAGCAGGTGGCTGGGTCAGAGGTTGTCACAACCACTCTAAGCCAGCTTCTCTTTCTTCACTAATATGTTGCCGAATATGAGCTTCCAGGAAAAAAACTCCATAGCTTGTCAAACATACAGTTTTGATTTCTTGACTATGTGTTATACAATCTGTCCAAATGGTTTTCTTATGCATTTTTTTTGGTTTGTTGTGCTTGTAAATCATTAGTCTTTCGGTATTTTTTTCCTCTTTAAAGTTGATTAAAAGAAACAAAATAAAGCAATTGATTGAATGTTCTATCATCTTCTGTAAATTGCATTAGATTAATTACCACAAGGTTTGTTAACTCAAGTAACTTCTTATTTCATAAGCATGATAAATCAAGGTGGTGTTCATAGCTCAGAATGTCATTGTGAGATGTAGCAGGTTTTTACTTTTCCTCATTTTGAAGCAACAGGTCAAAACTGGTTTACAACTTGGGTTAATGTGCCAAAATTGACCATCATAATGAGATTGTGTGGGCTGAATGTGAACACAACTTTGAAATATAAGAGAGGAGGATATGATTAAAAAAAAGGAAAAAGGTGTCATCGGAAATTTTGAAAAAAAATATCAGTTGAATTCGTAAATCACATGCGTGAGCTTCATAAGTGAAAGTAGATAACCAATACAATATTGCCTAAGATTATAAATAAGCAGATGAGGAGTATAAACTTTGATTAAAAGAAAAAAAAAACAGTAGAAAAGAAGTATTTAGCGCTTGATGTCTAAGTATCGATGAGAGAACATTTCTAGGTTGAACTATGTGCAGAGTATCCATAGATATACGAGTACTTTATCCTCTCCATGCTCATCACTAGCCATCCCCTCTCCCTCTCTTTCCCTGCCTCTCACATGGTCACTCGCACACACACACACACATACACACACTTTCTCTGAGTGTGCTGATTTCTCTTCCTCCCTCTCTGTACCTATCTTCATGATTATAAATCTCTCACCTCTGACCCTTTTACCCATTTACCCTTCACGGCTCTACCCCCTCCCTACCCTCCTCTCTTTTTCAATGAATATTAAGAACGTTACATTCCTAATCGCAATTACTTTATTGATCATTAAACAACTCCTTCACTTGCTTCCCCGTTTTTTTCCATCAAACAATTATTATCATTTTTTTTAAAGAAACGGAACCCATGTGGGAATACTAGAATCTCTGCCAAGGTACACATTAGTTTTGTTTAAACTGCCAAAACTGCGCTCCAATTGTACTTGCCAAATGTGTTGTCCTAATTTGAAAAGATCTCGCACCGAGCGGGCGGATCTAACAAGTTATCTTGCTGCTAAATACATCCAGAAACAATGCACAGTTATAAGACGCATTGCGTACAGCGTCGGGCAGCCTAGAGAGAGAGCTCTACGGTCTATGGATATTACCTGGGGATCCACCCAGCGGAGTCCTGGAGCCGCTCGGCGGGAATGAAAGATGGACGTGGTGTCCCGGTAGAGGGAGCGCATCGTTGCTCCACCGGGCAGCACTACAAACCATACGGCACGACGCTGTCCAGCCCACGGCAGCCGTTTGGACGTGTGTATCTACACCAGTCGGTCCGCCCTTTTCACCGATCTGGCTGTTTGGGGTAAAGTAATTGATTTAATTAGGCCGTATGTCGCCTCACACTGGGTGCACAGACTTCCTGAAGCCTCAGTAAATTGATAGCTGTGTTTTCTTTGGCTTAATGATGACAATAACAGGACAAAAATCAATAATGTGTATAACTTTTGTTTTCCATATGCCACAGGTCTTGTTTGGAATCACATACACAACTGTTTTAAATATACAATGTATAGTGGAATACAGACAAACAGCAAATTTACACGCGTAAAGACTAAAAAAAGGGTAAAGAGACGGTATATCATCGTCTAAGAAGCAGCCCAATAACCAAGGAAAGAAAAAGATTCTCAAACGGATGTTGATTTTATGGTCAACAATACAGTAAGATAGGTTTCGCTTCACCTTCTTTGATTGTCTTGCTTCTGTGGAGCTAGACGAAAAATGAACGTTTCTAGACCACCAAGTCACGTCACTTTTGGCATAAAGTTAAAACTGCAGTAAAGATTAGAGTGGCAGTATTGCTTTTTGTTTTTGTTTTTAAAGAAAATAGCGTTTTGAGAAAATAAAAGGCAAAAAAATTAACATGCCTATTATTTTCCTAAAAGAAAAAGATCAATATGCGTACTACTTCCTACAAGAACAACTTGAAAGAGATGGCAGGTCTGGAATGAAACTGAAAGTACGCGTGCAATCGAGGTAGCGGTAGATTTAAAACTGTCTGGGACAGATCTATATAGAGTAAGATCTAAGTAAAGAATCGAAAACTTTGCTTGGACATAATTATTAGGTACTAGATCTAGGGCCAATATATTTAGAGCAGCTAGACTCAAATCAAAAAGATAATATTTAGATCTAGATAGATCTAGATTTTACTTTTAGACTTAGACTTTCAAAAGCAATAAGGTTCTAGATCTAGATTTTGTGTTAGAATAAGAACTTTCAAGATATCTAGATTCTAGGTAGACAGGTGGAGGTATATATCTATATCATTTAAGTAAAGGGATAGATAGCAAGACCATTTATAAGCCTTTTTATATCTGTAGAATGGTATCAGGTTGATAAACTTTCAATAACCAGAAATCCTAATCGTAACTCAACGAAAAAGTGCGTATAAGCATTGAGGTACAGTAGGCCTAACTGAATTGAGAGAAACCTGCATAAAAGTCAGTAAAAGAAAAAGAAACACACGAGGAGAGTAAAAAAAAAAATTTAGTGAAATAATCTATTTACGGAATAGAGAATATAGGCGTAACAAACCCAAACCAACAGCTTGTCTATCTGACGATAGAGGAAATGTTACTCATAAATTTATGGTAAAATTGAAGACGGACGCACGTTTTGGTGTGTTGGAAATATAATCGTGATAATGTGGAATTTGATGATGATGAGGATGAAAATGGGAAGGGGAATGTTTATAATGGCACGTGTTTCACAGAGTAAAGCTGTTTGAGAAGTCTTCTATAACGTCCTCCGTAAGTCTCGGAGGATCGTATCTATACGGAGATGGTTTTGAACTCTTTCAGCTTCATTATGTTCAAAGCAAGCGAGAAAGATTCGGATGATGACAACATTAGTAAAGCTAGTAAGCGAGGATATGCTTGTTCCGACCATGAACTGATTGAGCACTTCCCAAATAACAATCGACCGAGTCTCGCATAGCTCCCTCCAAATCTTGTTGCCTTCTCTCTCTCTCTCTCTCTCTCTCTCTCTCTCTCTCTCTCTCTCTCTCTCTCTCTCTCTCTCTCTCTCTCTCTCTCTCTCTCCCTCTCTCTCTCTCTGTGTCTCTGTCTGTCTGTCTGTCTGTGTGTCTCTGTGTGTGTGTGTGTCTCTGTCTCTGTCTATCTGTCTGTCTGTCTGTCTGTTTGTCTGTCTCTCTCTGTCTCTGTCTCTCTCTGTTTCTCTCTCTCTCTGTCTCTCTGTCTCTCTCTCTCTTTCTCTCTCTCTCTCTCTCTCTCTCTCTCTCTCTCTCTCTCTCTCTCTCTCTCTCTCTCCCCCTCTCTCTTTTAATTTCTATACTCCTAACATTCAGCACCTTTCAGAAGACTTTCTTATAAAGAAATAAAACCCCTCAAATACGGGAAAGCCCGCATCCAGTGCATCATTAATCATTATTTTTTTTTAAAAACTCATAATGCTCACATAATTATTTGCAAACACATAGGTACGATACCCAGGCGAACAAGAACAACTCTGTGAGCACCATACCTCTCTATCCCCCCCCCAACCTCCACCGGCCCACACAAACACTTAAGAAGTCAAATCTCTTGTATTACCGCATTCGGATAGCTAAATGACAATGAGATTCTTGTAAAATAAGACATTATACTTGCCTCTGCCTCTTGGCCTCTTTATCTCTGAAGAATCCAATTATTGCCACACACTATTTTTTCCTTTAAAAAGAACCTCGGTTGAACACTTGAATTAAACTAAGGGAAGGCATCGGTTACACAGCCGAAGGAAAGTCCCACGGTGTCAAGTAAAAACCGTGAACAATGAAGGGAAGCTGGGTAGCCTGGATGAAAAGAATTGGTTGGGAGAAGATTAGAGGTGGCAAGCGGTAGAAATCCTAGTCATGCGTTCTATTCCTCAACATAGGAGAACCACGCAACACTCAACAAACGACCGACTGGGCGACTTTTTTTTTCACTTGCAGTCATTCTCGGGTTTTAAAAGAAAAAAAAATCACCACTCTCTCTTTCAAAAAGTGCGTAAAGCCAATTGTTATTTCGGTGCTAACCAGTTTTAAGCCTCTATTCAGTGTGAGCTATGAGCAGCCATCGAGTGTCGGCCTAAGACTTGGAGAGATCTTGAGAAAACAGTCTAAACTTCCAATTACGGCCAACACTAGCTCTAGCTTCCCTGCGCTCACTTCGACAAATTAGTCGGCTCGGCCCGGCCCCATCTGGGCTCCGAAAACACGCGCGAAGACGTTGACAAACAAGCGCTGGGGAGGGGCGAGTCGTCAGCCGCGAGAAAGCAAACGGTTTTTATTCAACCCTTGTCATTTTAACATTGAGTAGAGCAGTGCTTTCTGTCTACCAAGTTTACTGGTGGTTGGAACGGTCTTGCCTTAATTATGTCTTTTATCTATTCTACTATCCATGTGACAATTTCATCAATTTGTCTATAATTATAAAGTTCATATTAGGCTCACGATCTTTGCAGCTAAATTTATTAATTGTTCTTAACGTCCCCCAAGTCTCAGGGTCTATTACGGGATCTGTTGAGGTCTTACAGTCGTTTTATCAATCCACTTTATTCTCACTAATATGTTTATCTGTTTTCGATTTCACTAATATGTTTATCTGTTTTCGATTCTCACTAATATGTTTATCTGTTTTCGATTTCACTAATATGTTTATCTGTTTTCGATTTCCTCCGCTTTACCTAACATTTTATTCATAAATTTTTATAGTCCCTGAACATTTTGATATTTCGACCTCAAATGACTATAATTATGTTCCCATTTCTATGATCCATCTCACAGTAGCCATCTTTATTCCCACAACTCATCTCTTTAGATCCTTTGCCCTCTGCCCTCTGCCCTTTGCCCGCACCTTTTATGCACTTCTTCAGTTTTCCTGCTTTTTCTTATCGGGCTTTAAATTACGCTATTTCATTTCACGCCCCTGTTAATACACATACAGATCGGCAAAAAGTTTTGCATGCACAAAAGTCATCTTCAAACGTAACATTTTCCATGGGGACGAAGGGGCTCTCGCTTACTGTACCTGGGGTAAACACAGGACGGGCAAACCACGATGTATTAAGAGGACTTGAAGGCTCTGCTTTCTAGAATTGTCCCGACCCTACCTCAAACGTTAACTTTGGTTTCTTGTTGGATGAAATACGCTGTCAGACATACACGTTGACTGCGAATTGTCGCTTATAGTCTAACAAACTTTGTAAAATTTCCTTTCATCATCTTTTTGTTGCAAAGGACTGATAAGTACTTTCCATATGTTTTGAAAAAAAAAAATCATTGTAGAGATAGGAACCGTGGAGACCTGACTGTTAGAAAATGCTCTTCTATAATTATATCGAAGCACTTACGTACACAAGTCTGAGCCAAGTCTTCGTCATGAATGACTTTGAATCTCCTATTTTCAATCTAACCCTTCGGTCAGGGAATCAATCGATATGACAGCAAATCAGAGACCACTGGATGCATAGTATGAATCATCGATTTTTTAAAACTTATTTTTACAAACTAAATGTTTTATCGATTTATCTCCTCTACCTAATGCAAGAAATTGGGTCTAGCATTTCCCGTTTTGTCATTTCATTCACTATTGTTCTCTACAACCCGTTTCTCTGTTCTTCCCTCGTGGCTGCTGCTTCTGTTAACATCCCTGGAAAATTAGTCAGAAATAACTGACAATAACTTTCTAAACCTCGGTTCAGACAAGAAGCAACTTTGCCAGAGGCAGTGCTGAGATTAGTGTATTAGAAACTCCTTGTACCTGCGTCAGATTTCAAATTATCATTACAGGCGCCCAGGGACAATAGGACTTCCCGCGGTTTGAGAAACCTGGAGCATCTAGCTTCGGCTGAGCAAAAACAAGTTTGATGGAGCTATATGCTTAATGAAAACACCAAATTGATGAAACGAAAACATGCGTTATGAAAAGGCGATCCCGCTGAAAGAGCCACGGGGCCAAAGTCAAAGTCTGAGACCGCAGATGGTGCTCTTGTCGTGAACATCCCCTCCTGTTAAGGGACATCCAGCCACGTTCAAGACCTTAACGTCTCAGGAACATGGAGAAATCCCAAGGGCTAGGCAGCATTAGAACTTTTTAGAGATCATTGGGTACAAGGAGCGTGTATGGGGGTATGAAGGAGGCTCAATGGGTTGGGTGGCGGAAGAGGGAGCACATGACACAGAACTCAAGGACAACAATGCACCTCTAGTTCCATTCACGCTTGACCAGACGCTTAGCAGCTTGGTCCATCTAGAGTATACAAATAGCCCGCAAAAATGCCTGTGGCAAGAATAACAACACGGGCGCTTCCAAAGAGAAAAGAATGGGGATGGTTCCCGGGTGTGTTCCCCACAAGAGCTGGCGACCGCGGGAAGCGGAGGCCGCTGCTGTAAGGATGCGCGTGAATTAGCGTGTTTATACAGCACGCTCGATCGCCCGCGCCGGCCTGAGCTTGGAAAGTGGATAACATGAGCCGAAGCGGCGAGCTGTAAATAGGATCTCAGGATTAACTTCTTTTTTTTTTTTTTCAATATAGCACAAAGCTGGGCGATTAAGCTCCTTAGTCTATCATATTCTGTCAACATGACACCTTTGAATATCTTCATTTCAAAACCTCATCCCCGCCGACAGCGATGCCTTGTTATACGACAAACGATACAATACAACTGTATTATTATCAGGGATTATTTCCCTTGACGCTCGGGGCCCAGCCTTTTGATAATTTTGCTTATGGAAAAAACAAATCTCGTGTAGGTTTGTTGACTTGGCCCCACACAATCTGTTTATTGGGGGCCAAATTAGTTTTGAAATTTTATCTTTGAGTTGAATTCGGTTCTTGTTCCCCTTTTCTATGAAACGCAATTTGTAGAATGCTTTTCGTTTCTGTTTTCCTGAGCGTAAAGTTTATCACTGATTATAATCATATGAAAAAAAGAAATCAACGAAACAATTTTGAAAGATGAAGATTATGGTTCTTTATACGTCGAAGTGGGCGTTGACAAGTAAAGATATATGAATGGAAAGGAAACAGTTTTCAGCTATTTGAATGGATGAAAATCTAATTAAACCTCATTGAAGGTTCCCAAATAGTTTGAACAGGCAAAAGAAGCCAATAGAAGTGTAAACCGTGTGACCCCCGAGATGTGTCGCCTCTCTAAACCCACCCCACGCTGATTTCGTTGACATAATTTAATTAGATTTGGAAAAGCGAACAATATAATTGGCCATGGGGAAACCTCTCTCTGTGTCCTCCACAGAGCGGCTTCAGCAGTAACACCAGTTCCCTGCCTGCTTCTCATTTTCTCCGCCATCGACGGTTTCGAGACTAATCTCCTCCAGAGGCAGCAATGCTCCTCTACGTCACATCTAAACAGCTTAGGAACTGGAACCATAGAAAGCCCCCCCTCCCCCCCCCCCCCGAGCTGAACTTGCTGTTCTGAGATCTCCATGGGAACTCGGCTTGATAAACCTAGGGTCACTGACGCGTTTTACAAAGACCAAATAAGTATCTAGAAGGAAAGAGAAGCATGAAGAGTTGTCAACGTATTATCTACAATAGTAATTTTTCCCGTGATCAACAACATGTTTTAAGTTAAGATAAAAATGAAAATGATTTTCTTCCAAATGATCTCACAAATGTGTTCTATTTAAAAGCTTAAATGTTTAAAGCAAAGTGAATTTCATTATAGATAAAAGGCGACATTTCGTTTTGTGTAAAATACATGAAAATACGTCAGACATATCAGAATCAACAATGTTTTCCTCAGCTCTTTTTTCTGCATATATTTAGATGCCACGGGTCTCATTCATGTAATTTCTATCATAATTATGATCATCGAACATTCAGTAATTACGTAATACTGGATTGTGACCTTTAAAGCTCTAGGATGGAGGTTAGGTTATGAATAAAACTTTTCTGCAACAATTATCGACTCAATATTCCGAGGTATAGCACTGTGAGTCTAGTTTCTGATTTATGAACTGGTGAACTAACTGCTGCACTTCTCTAAATCAATCAACTAAGCTATGAAGAAACAAACTCAGAAGCCACCAATAACACCCCTCTTCTCTTCGTTCCTCAATCGTTTCAATAACATGTAAGTCCACTTGAAAGCTTCGCTTCCTGACTGCTCTGTCAACAATAGTTCCTCCTTAACTAAAGTCAAAATTCTGAATACATCACTGCATCGGATGCTTTAATTCCGAAGTTTCATTGTCGATATTAGATGTGAACTTTTTGAATTTTCTTTCTCCAAATTTTTAGAAGTCGTCTTCATCTACATTGGTCTCATTCGAATTTTTTGTGAAACAATAAGTTTTTTTTTAATTCTTTCTCAAACTTCTTAAGTATCTATTATTTCACTATTTTTAAAGTAATTAATTCCGCTAAAGGCTATTGAATAAGTTCCGTTTGAGTTCGAAACAAGAAAGTTACTAAATTAAATCATAAATAAATGAAAAAAGATTAATCTAAAAATATAATTCATACGGCTACTATTGTCCATTTCCTGTGGCCTGTAAACAGTCGTCTGATTACAACCACTTTCCAATGTTATAATTTTGTTACTACCTTAGAGATCTCCAGCTTTTTCCTGTTGTTTTTATGATTCGCACGTAATATCAGTTTACGGGAAATATTGTTCAGGAAGATTCTCTTTTCTTCTCAAGCTCTTTATACGGGTTAGTTTCACCCATTTTATGTCAGTATTTTTTTTATCTACCTCAAGACATGCAAAAATATTATTTTGTGAAATTTCAGACTTTGGCATACACTATGTGAGTGTATATTATATATATATATATACACACACACACACACATATATATATATATATATATATATATATATATATACGCACATATAATTATATTCACACACACACGTACAACTATAAAAGCTAGATATCACAACTCTTGAAACACTACAAACAACTTAAGGTTCAGGATCAATTAAGATGCAGAGGTGACTGAAGTTATTTGAGAAATGTAAAAAAACTATTAAACACTCACCAACTTGAACTCAAGGACAATGAACTAGGTAAAAACAATTGTATTTGACATAGAAGCCTTTAAAGCAAAACGTCTTCTCTGTCAAATATAATTGTTTTTACTTAGTTCATTGCCGTTGAGTTCAAGGTGGTGAATGTTTTATATTTTTTATAGCATAATATATGGCTTTTTTCCTTCTTTATTATGAAAGAGGGGTCAGAACACTGTCAGATGTACGCAATATTTTTTATTCGACTCCTTGATTTTCTGAGCATGTTAGTTCATTTAAAAAAGAAAGCAGAAATCCGGAATCGGATCAGTAAGACTGTGTAGATTTTCTTCAGTTCATATTGAGACAATATTTTTATCATTATTTTTTTCTAAGAATTAGTACTTGTCTTTCACATATATACTATCTCCTAAGCATGGAGTTTATGGATACCAAGATAATGTTTAGTGGATCCTCCTTTAACACTCAAACCACATCTCGTTTTAGTTTTATTTTCTAATTTAACAATATTAAAGTCTTGTATGTTATCCACAGCATAAATGGCTATCACTCGAATCTCTTTGTTTCCCGTGCCAAACCAAAGCACGAGAGCGTCATCAATAAATCCATACGGCAAGCGCTAGAACCAGAATCTGCCTGTGAGGATGATTGAGAAAATAATAGTTTGTTAAACACTGTCTACATCAAGCTAGATGAAGACCTGCAATCAAATACCAATTACTTTCCCCATGTGGAATCGCTAATTAAGGTAGTAAACTCTTCACTAATTCTAACTGTTTGTTTCCATCCAAGAAACATCCCGCCAAGAGAAAGGTGGTAAACTGCACAAGGATTATCACTTGACAAATCATTTCGACTACACGCTCGCACACATTTCTTAAAAAATGTATAAAATGCCAGTAGATCAAGCATAATGATTAATATTCTTGCTCATAGGCACTTTGCTAATGAGGAATAGAAATAGGAAGATAGATAAATAGATATATAGATAACGAGCGAGAGAGACACACACACACAGACACAAAGAGAGAGACAGAGAGAGACAAAGACAGAGAGAGAGAGAGAGAGAGAGAGAGAGAGAGAGAGAGAGAGAGAGAGAGAGAGAGAGAGAGAGAGAGAGAGAGAGAGAGAGAGAGAGAGAGAGAGAGAGACAGAGACAGAGACAAACAGAGAGAGACAGAAAGAGACAGAGACAGAGAGACAAAGAGAGAGAGAGAGAGAGAGAGAGAGAGAGAGAGAGAGAGAGAGAGAGAGAGAGAGAGAGAGAGAGAGAGAGAGAGAGAGAGACCGACAGACGGACAGACAGAAAGAGAGAGGACAGAGGCGGAAGGAAATGAGGCAGAATTATAACCAGCTTCAATAATATTTTATGTGTAAAAAATATTTTTTAACAAAGAAAAGAAACCGCAGTAGTACCATGTTATGAAATTGTGCATGTTAAATCAAACACACACGCTACCATACACACACTCACACAAGGAAATCAAGGGGCACAGGATTTTTTAAATAGTAGTAGTGGCAGTAATGTTAATAGCAGCAACAGCAGCATCAGCAGCAATAACAATAATAATAATAATAAAAATAATAATAATAATAATAATAATAATAATAATAATAATAATAATAATAATAATAATAATAATA
>JAWDGP010003850.1:115000-157500 GCA_033675545.1 Elysia crispata
TCTCGTCATGTCCCGTCCAATGTCTCCCCCAAGCCATTTCATCCCAAATTGATTCTAGCCATACCAGCGGTTGCGCAGACCTCAGCTGAACTGTAAATAGTTTGGGTTTGAACAAAGCCGGGCAAAGACAACTTGCCAATGAAAAGCCTTTGATGAGCTTCTCCTTGAAGTGGAGTGAGCGCACACAGTTGCGATCCGGCCTACACAGCTAATAAGGAGTAATATTGCAGACATGGAGGCTACTTAGCAACTCAATTAAACCATCATCATATCCCGGGGTGGACCTAGTCAACAGTGAGCGCGTGTCTGCCCATGGAGTCAGGCCGGCGCGGGCCTCCGCTCACCCCATCATCCAACTAATTGGCTGTCTCAGGGGCAAGGCCGGGAACGCTGGTCTTCGCTGGTCTCTAAACATGGATGGCACACACAGACACACACAGTCATTGAGGAGGGGAGGTCATTAAAGGACACACCGGAAGAACAGAGTTGACAGAAAGTCGAGGAACGGTCTGGGAAAATTCATCCACAACAGCTAGTGTTGAAAGATTGAGGAACTTAAATTATAAATTAATGTTTTAAGTTTCGGAATCAATTTTCGATTGAAAATGGCAACATTGATTGGTCCAAGAAAAAATCAATCAAATATGTAGTAAATTTCGAAAACAAGTGAGATGTATTAGAAGTTGTTGTTGAACTGTTTAACTTCCCCTCACCCTCTCTCAGAGTCTTTTGATGGGTGTGACATTTTAACATGACCACACATTTACTGCCTTTTTTAGTGCATCTAATTAAGAAGAAAAAACTGAAATAGAACTACAGCTTGATAAACACTATGAAGTGAGTAAAGCAGGAATAAAAGACACCGAGGAAAAACAAACTCTGAAAACAATAAAACGGTATGAATAGATAAAGAAGAAATAGAAGAAGTATAATTATAGCTTTAAACAGCTAGGACAAGCAATTGATCTACGAGATTCACCAAAGGAAGAAATATAACATGTCAAATACGATCAGGTTGGAACTGCATCGGTAAAAACAGAGAAATCTTCATGGACGAAAAAAAAAATGCCACTATTTTTGAAAAAGGCAAGTGTACAATCAATGCGCATTTCCAACAATGACATATGGATGTCAAACATAGCCCTTCACTAAGTCATTTGCCCAAAGATTAAGAATGGCACAAAGAGCTATGTAAAGAGAGATACTTACGAACAAAATACTAGATAAAGTACTATGTCAAGACACCGAAAACAAACCGTTTTAAAATATAAAAGACTCTGCAGAAAAACAAATGAAAATGGGCTGGCCATTCCGCGAAAATCAATGACAATCGGCGGACAAAAAGAGGCAGCGACTGGCAGCCACGGGATGCTAAAGGTTAGGAGGAAGACAAGCGAGGAGATGGCGAGACGGTGTTGTTCAACAGCAGGGCGCTGTGTGGAGTCGAGAAGCTGATCAACTGGAGATCTGGAGACCTGAGGCGGGGAATGCATCTTGCACTGGATGGGCCAAACCTGGTTGTCCCTGCGGTCCCTAGTGCATGGAAAAATGAACTCTGAAGTTGAACATGACTACAATGAAGAGAAAACAGAATAAACATCTTTGAAAAATAAAATTCCTGCCAAAATTGAGTCTTAAATAGTTCGGTCTTCAAGCCAAATTTATAAAGTTATTCATGGTTAATATCGGTCAAAGATTTATTTGTGATTGGCGCATAACACTTGCTTCGAATGTGAACTGATTTATTACATTTTTTAAATGTTTATTAACTTATCTCTGAGCATCAACTACTATCAAACAGAAAGTTTTCTCAATTTTGCAAGGTCCATATAGCAAACATGTCACATCTCGAGGCTGCAGAGCCACAGGAAAAGCATGAGAACTATGAAGAAAAAAATCATCATTGAATCGTAATAATAATCATTCTCTTCAGCATTAAAACCAAAGGGAGAGAAGCAGATACGCCAGACAGGGAGAAATAGTCGGGAAGGAGAGAGACGCATAGACGGCAGTGCCATAGAATACACTAGATGGAACTGCTTCGCTACAAGACAGTTCACTCCTTGACAAAACGATGCAAGAACGAAAAGTGGGACCGAAGCACCCCATCCACAGAGTATGGACTTTCTTTAATATAATAGACTTGGTGATACATCTACCTCACTCAGTTCTTTGAGCAGCGAAAATTGTGTAACCTCGAGAAGTAAAATTGTTGATGGTATAAGATGAATATGAACAACGTTCAATTATTATGATGGAAGACGAGGATGGCAAACCTTACATCATAATTTCTTTGTGTAAAGGCCTTTGAAATCAAACTTTTACTGATTGCTTTTTATTTCAGTTCTGATTTCAGCGAGTTTCGTAGTATTCATATTTTTCCAAGCTTAATAAATATTCAGTTTCCTTTTGTTTCAATCCATGTAGCACTGTCTTCTGACGCAAGCGAGATAACAGAGATACAAAATTCGCTTTTTACCACGATCTTTTTCGTTATTAATGGTGCAAGGATCATGACTGTGACTGTGGTCGTTTATTTCCGCTGTACAAAAAGAGAGAAACAATGTCAGTTTATAGATTTCCCTTCAGGGTTTAGCCGTCACACACGGCGCAATGGCTGTCACTTTAGATATATAAAAAAAATAATTGTAAAAACAGGTTGCGATAGCAGCAAGCCAAGCTAGCCAAGAGGAAAGCGTGTCTAATAGGTTTTAGACTTAATTGCTTGTAATTTTGTTAATTGTTGGCCCTCAGGATCACTTGAAGAAAGTGTAATTTTTGGTTTTAAGTGAGGCTTCGTTTCCTACGCGAGGGAAGCAAAGCAAATAATACAACGGTTATTGATTCTTTCTCGTCTTAAGCCTACCAGTATATTTGCTTTCGGAACAATCTCGATCCCACAGTTTGATAAAAAGTTGAAATCAATACCTCAAACAATGCATTTTCCGACCTGACTTGAAAAACTTTAAAAACTTTGGTTCACAACTCCAAATTCAAAATAATCTCATGTGGTAAACTGAATTGATTTGTTTTCTTCAAAATTTATTAACAAACCACGAATCATAGAACATACCGCGATTGCTTCAGCTTGAACATCTCCATCAACCCTTAGAGTAAGAAAAACTAAAAAAAAACTGGGAGATGCGGACACAACAGGCATAGGCCATTACGACTTCATCCATTTCCGAAAAGTCTGAGACTGTGTTCTAGAATATTGTATATCGATTTTACGAATTCTGTATCTATTACATTAATTATCATAATATATCAAGAACTGTTTTCACAATATTATAGCTTTTGCGTTGGAAGATATGCTTTTAAAAAAAAGAGAAAACATGAATGGATAATTCCTCCAGATTCTTGTTCATTTTTTCTTGTGTCTGATAAAGTTTTTGACTTTCAAGCCTTAGTGTGCAAATTGAAAAAAAACTAATGCCTGTCTTGAATTGGTGAAAAAATGCAGGGTGTAATGACTAAGTGAGATTTGATAGAAAAAACAGATATCTTTGAGGAAATAAAATATGTGTCGTTTTAGTTTTATATAATCACTATTCTGAGAGTGAGAGAAAATTTGATTTTAATTTGAATCAGGGCGATCGAGGTATATTTTGCATCCAAGATCCCTGTGGCTATTTGTTAGCTTTCAGATTTTTGACTGATGCGAACACCCTTAACCATAAAAATGTCGAAGCAGTATTGAAAAAAAGCTACAATTGACTAAGTAGCTTCCCCGTGACAGTTCAGTCACTTAATGTTGAGTCAACATGTCTTCTGCAGATCAGTGACACAGCTGATGCCATCGTCTGCCACGCGGTCGAGAGCTGCTCACTCTGGTCGCGATAATTAAACTAATTATATACTGAAATCTCCCCTTGGAACATCCAAATAGAACAAATACAACAACAAACGACAGAATGTGTTTTTTTTTTTTTTGTTGTTAGCTTGACATTATTGAGAGTAGCAGAGAAAAGGAAAAAAATCTATTATGCGTAATTCGAACCAACTACCAACCTCAGAATCAATAATAATTATTGTTAAAAGTTAAGTTGATAATATTTTTTTCCTCATTTGGAAACTTCTAGACTGTTACGAATTAAATATTTTATAAAAACGAGAGATAAGAACAAAATACTTTGGTTTATATTTTTAGATCTTTGCTCTGTGCTCTTTTGACTCCAAACTATTAAATCCTAGTGTCTAATACCATTTGAGCAAAAGATGCTTAAACTGTGCCTTTAGCATTTTCAATTAATTAAGTAATTCGATTTTGCTACATAAATTGTATGCTAAATGTGGAGTGGTGGTCTTGTGTCAGGAACTTACTGGGCGAATTATTAGGTTACGAGATTCGGGGTTCGAACCCTGCTCGTCCAGGTACGATTTTGAATGCATTGTGAAGGGTCTTCGATACTCAAACCTTCCATACTCCACGTCTGACGGGCAAAACAACTATCTGGTTATAAACAGTGTAAGGGCTTGTCAGCATGGTGTTTCTAATACTTGCTGCTTTGTGAGTTCAGAAAGGTATTTTGAACGACCATGATCCTTGAGCCCTTAGGTGAAAAAGCGCTTTTTAAAAACGCTCATTTAAAAAATGTAAAAAGCTACAAGATCTTAACCTATAATTAGAAAGAATCGTGCAGAGATTTAGAAAGTGAGACATTGAACAGGATACAGAGAGAGAGAGAGAGAGAGAGAGAGAGAGAGAGAGAGAGAGAGAGAGAGAGAGAGAGAGAGAGAGAGAGAGAGAGAGAGAGAGAGAGAGAGAGAGAGAGAGAGAGAGAGAGAGAGAGAGAGAGAGAGAGAGAGAGAGAGAGAGAGAGAGAAAGAGCGAGGACTATCAGAGAGAAGAAAGAAGTACAGGAAGAGGGCGTGAAGGGAGAGTGCGTGGCTAGTAAAAAAAAAAAGGAAGAGAGAAGGAAAAGGGTGGAAGATTTAGCGAAAAGGGAGGCAGAGATAGAGAGAAGGAGAGAGAGAGGAAGCGAAGAGCAGAGCAATAGTTAAACTTAGAGAGAAACAGTAAACTTTCTGGAAATAGAAATAAGCCGGAAAAATATCCCGATAAGGACTAGCCCTATAAGCTTGAAGGTTAAAACAGCCTCCACTTATCTAGTCACATGCCCAGAGGACAGCATCAGAAGAAGAATGTCGATACGGCTAGTCTTGGAGATAAAAGTTTCAGTTTTCAATCGCTACAGGAAGACTGAACCATTAATTAATTTGCCATAAGTATTTCGGATCATGCCTGTAATGATCGCAGTAATGGCAGCCCAAACAAACAGGACTAGCTGACATTGGTGATCCGGTTGTTTATCTCGCTGTCCGTCTGATTGACACTGTGACTGGGATGGTTACTGTTACAGGTCTGGGCAGGGGAGGAAGAAATACAGTGAACGAGAGATAAGAGAGCGAGAGAGAGAGAAAGAAAGAGAGAGAGAGAGAGAGAGAGAGAGAGAGAGAGAGAGAAAGAGATAGAGAGAGAAAGAGATAGAGAGAGAAAGAGAGAGAGAAAGAGAGAGAGAGATGGAAGAGAGAGAGAGAGAAAGAGAGAGAGAGATGGAAGAGATGGGTAATTTGTTAAAGAGACATCCAGAGAAGCAGAGACAGAGATTGTAACTGAGAAATAGAGACGGTCAGAGTAGGCGTGTGTGAGCCTGTGAGGACAAAAAAGAGATAGAAGAAAGAAAGAGAAATTATATTCGTGTGTAAAATAGGGAAATCGGACAAAAACCAAGAATGTTCGGGAAAAAATGAGAATGGCATTGAGAATGAGGAAAAGAAGACAGAGAAATAAATAAAAAGAGAGGTTGAAACCATTGTGAGATGAGACCTAGAGAGAGAGAGAGAGAGAGAGAGAGAGAGAGAGAGAGAGAGAGAGAGAGAGAGAGAGAGAGAGAGAGAGAGAGAGAGAGAGAGAGAGAGAGAGAGAGAGAGAGAGAGAGAGAGAGAGAGAGAGAGAGAGAGAGAGAGAGAGGCTAATACGAGAAGAAATCTAGAAGTCTCTACAGTTTCTGTAAGAGACAGTGAAAGACAAAGGTCATGTGAGAGAAAAATCAAATTGAAAAAAAGGGGGCCGGACGGATAGATAGTCGCGAGAGTGTTTAAGGAACAAGCAAGAGATATAGGCTAAACAAATAGAGGGAAACATCAAGACGATTGAGGAGCAAGAGAACAAGAAGAAAAGAAAGGAAGACAAAGAATGATAATAATGCATGTCATAATAATAATAATAATAATAATAATAATAATAATAATAATAATAATAATAATAATAATAATAATAATAATAATAATAATAATAATAATAATAATAATAATAATAATAATAATAATAATAATAAAGATAATAATAATAACAATAATAATAATAATAATAATAATAATAATAATAATAATAATAATAATAATAATAATAATAATAATAATAATAATCATATTAAGTAGGAGCAGATGGAGAAGAAGAAGAAGAAGAAGAAGAAGAAGAAGAAGAAGAAGAAGAAGAAGAAGAAGAAGAAGAAGAAGAACAACAACAACAACAACAACAACAACAACAACAACAACAACAACAACAACAACAACAAAGACAACAACAACAACAAGAAGAAGGAGAAAAAGAATAACAAGAAGAAAAAGAAAAAGAAGAAGAAGAAAGGAAGAAAGACGATCAAAGCTTGGCCCTATCCTACCAATATTGACATACTTTCACTGCAATGATTGTAATAGTTAGTCATATTAACTCCTCTTTCTAATCTGACGCAGCAAGATATCGTAATTCTCCATCAAACTGTTCTCTGCCCTGTGATAAAAATAAAAATAAAAAGGAGATTCTAGTCATTAATGCAGTTCCCATCACTCCCTCCCCCCCCCCCCCCCCCCGGGAAAAAAAACAACTAAAAAATCTCTTTACTTTCAGTCTCCTCCCCCCAACCCCCCTCCGTCTCCAGCTCTTTTCCTGGCACTGATAGAGGTTTGTATTCACTTTATCCTCTTTTGATGGGGACCCGTGGCCTCATGCCGCACTCTTGCGATTGACCTGGTAACATGAAAATCCTTCTAGTCGGGAGGAAATTGGAATTGATGCTTACCGGTTGTCGATAAATTACTTGCTCCTTGCATGCCGGCCGACACTGTGACATCAATAGGGTTCAAACAATGGCTGATTGTCTCCAAATATTTCTAAATTACCCCACAGTTCACCCTCTGTCTCTCAACTGCTGATCTGTGGTAGAGGGTCATTGAAGGTAATAGCCCAAACCTAATAATGGGCGTCATAGAGCGGGTGAAAGAGGAGTGACAGAATGATAGTCTTCTGCTGTTGTTTGTAGTAAATCCAGCCCAATAACATTTTCGTTGATGTTGTTGGACATTCGATAAATAAGAAAATGCTAGCGATTCAAAATTCCCTTCGCGGTAAATGTCCAACTAAAATGAACCAAGTCCCAATCAATCAGCGCTGGAAACCGGCATTGAAAACCTTTTTCTAAAGAAACACAAAACAAAAACAAAACAAAAAAAAAACAAAAAAAAAATAAAATAAGAAAGAGCCATAATTTTTCCCCAAGACTATGATAGAGGTAATTATAAAAAATCCAACACATAAACATTGTTCACAGAATTTTCTTAGAGTTTTCCTTTCGTCAACAGAAAGTGAGAAAATTTCTTATCATCGGTTCAATTACTCACTTCTATCATATTTTCAGACAGACCTACTCTGGTTTGTGTCTGGTTCTACAACTAGGATAAAACAGTATTGTTAATTTTACTTCAGTCCAGAATAAAATGCTATTGAGTATTTACAACTAACGCAACATTACTCATTAGTCTTTCTTCTGAATAGACGAAATATAACATGGAAATGTTTCTGAATAAGAACATTTGAAGTTTCAATCATTAAAGTGTCCTAATGAAAAAAATCCACTGTAATGCAAACGTTTCTGGAAACGATAAGTTTTGAAAGACAAAACAACAAAAAACCCTCAATCTTTTAGGAATATTCTTGTAAGGTTATCACAGAGATGACAACGGTGTTCATAACGCTCATAGAAAGATAAACTATGACCAATTAGTTGCAAAAGTTTCTATCTTAGTTGAATCCTATTATTGGATTTGTGGCCTATCAAAACAACAATCTAATCATGCTTGATACCAAGCAGACGCGTATAAATCCATTTTCTTGATGGCAAGTTTCAAATGGACCCGAACATGGTCTCAAGTTGAACAAAGCCTTTCTGGTCTGCGTGTCGGCTAAAGACCATCGCGTGACGGCAATAAACAACGCATTCAAGGGAGATAATAAATCTGTTGATTGCGAAGATCCATGGGAAAGAGTGGACGCGGCAATTCTAACAGTTTTGCACGAGATTAAACACCTCTTAAAATCCAATGAGTTTTATGCTTGTTATAACGATTATTATAATGATATTAAGCTTATACTGATTTATGTATCACCTTGGTATTTCACTGTGCCTCTCACAAACCCAGAGTCTGCTTGAGATTTATTTAGATTTCTGGCTGCTCCAGGTCTATTCACATCTACATGAGACACTCCATCAAGAGGAATTTAATAGTTTATCATGGTCGTTTGCACCGTTTGATGAAGATTCCATGGTTGAAGAGATTAAGTCCCACTGTAAAATGTTGTCAGATTTTAGAGCCCGTCATAAACTCCCAACTGATGGTAATCACCGATAGCGCCAAAGATTATTTTCTTTTAATCTGAGGCGTAAGCGACAGCCAGTAAAGAAAACGGAACTCCATGGGCTGTGTCTTGCTCAAGCGATCGTGAAAAATCTCACCCAACTATGAAATACCCTTTATTTGTTTGAACTTGCTTTAAATTGAATTATTATGTTTCTTTAACGAACTGCGTTTATGAATATAATAAAATAATTAAAATAGCATACAACTAAAATATAATTTTTCTCTCCAAAATGTCGAGAATTTTAAAGGCCGATGTCTTTGTTAACTGAAGCGAAAATTAAAAGAATCGGAGCCAAATGATAGCCTGATGCATAATTAATCATGAATGTGATTATTTTCTCCATATGCTTTATGTTTAACTTTTTCTTACCCTCAATTTTCTATTTTTTTTCTCTTTATTTGGATTAAGTCAAGAAAATCAAATAACGCTCTGAAGACAGACGTACTAAGCAATACTTAAGGATCTCAACATTCGGGGCATTTATACTAAAATAATTTACAAGGCAATCACAAGTCTTAATTCTATTTAAGAAGAGCGGATAATAAAGTGAAGGGGAAAAAAAAAAGAATAGAAAGAGCAAAATGGACATGGCAATAAAGAAAACCCGAGTCTCATATGTCATATCAGTTGGCAGATTAAAACCAGACGCGCTAGCAACAAAGCCACCCCCACCTTTTGCATGAAATTGGTATTGTTTATATCCTACAAAACTGGAGAAAACAATTCAATATTAATAAATACCAAAAATAGCTAGTATTAAAAAAAAACAAGCCGCAAGAATTATAATGTGTTTTGTATTCTAGATAGTCAAAAATGCAAAATGGTTGTCTGGCAGACTACTGTCATCTTGGTGAGCGGTGCTGAGAAGGACTGGAGCGCTAGTTGTCGCACCGGAAGTTCCGCGCCCACCATTATGAGCTGTGAATAGTCCCAAACTTCAGTTTTTTACTTTTTTTTCAAAAGATTCATTTTCTAATCCATTGCACAAATGGATAAATAATATTTTTTTTACATTCAGACTCTCTCTGCTATCTCCTCAGTTTTTCCCTCCTTGTTTTTTTGTTTTGTTTTGTTTTGTTTTTTTAAATAGAAAATTTCCATTCTTTTTAGAACATCATTTTTTGAGAGTTTTTATTTATCTCCTTCTACAACTTTAAATGGATTTTCTAAAAACTTTCACCACTTGTTCGTTTGGCGAATACACACAAGACGTTGTGACCAGAGTTTTGAAAAAAAAATTGTTTTTTCCAAAGTTATCATTCTTTGAATCATTTTTTTCAAGGGGCTTAACCGGTTAAAAAAATAGTACTATCTTGACTGAAAAAAATTTAAAAATTCTGGTCACAACGTTTTCTAAAGCAGACTTTAAGCTTTCAAGGGTCAAACTTTGAAGTCATTTAAAAAAAAACTGTTTGAGTCTTTGAGTTCTACAAAACATAAAAAAATTCAAGATGGCGACCGTAACCCTAGCACAGGTAATTTTTTTTTTTTTTACCTCTAATTTGGACTCGGGCTATCTTATGGTCACATTTACTACTTTTTACATCTATACTTTGGAAAAAAAAAGTTCCTAAAGGTGTTTTACTGTGTTCTGTTGTTTGCAGAGCTTGGCATGAACAACATTGATCACTTTAGGGAAGAAAAGACATGCAAGATGTTGCGAAAAGCTCTACATTTGTTTCATGTATATCGAAAATATAGAGCCGTTTCTCCTAAATAGAGTCCAGACTTAATCGCTTGACCGACACCTCTACAGGGAGTTCAAACAAAAAAAGAGAGTGAGGGGAAAAGAATATAAATCTGTATTGAAAAAGAGAATGAGCGACAAGGAGGAGGTAAGTCAAAGAGACAGAGTGAGAAGAAATAAATAGAAAAGAAGATATTTAGGTAGTTAGGTAAAAGAATAAAGACAGAAATGCCCAGGGATATAGATAAATAGGTTAGTGGATAGAAAGAGAGAGAGAGAGAAAGAGAAAGAGAGAGATAGTGTGTGCGTTTGTGAGAGAGATAGAGAGCGAGCGAGAGAGAGAGAGAGAGAGAGAGAGAGAGAGAGAGAGAGAGAGAGAGAGAGAGAGAGAGAGAGAGAGAGAGAGAGAGAGAGAGAGAGAGAGAGAGAGAGAGAGAGAGAGAGAGAGAGAGAGAGAGAGAGAGAGAGAGAGAGAGAGAGAGGAGAGAGAGAGAGAGAGAGAGAGAGAGAGAGAGAGAGAGAGAGAGAGAGAGAGAGAGAGAGAGAGAGAGAGAGAGAGAGAGAGAGAGAGAGAGTATGAAAAAGCAGGATGCAATTCCAGGATTATGTCAAGTGGACTTACCAAGAATAAAAGCACTTCACACCCTTCCGCCCACCCAGAACCGGTAATCAAAACACGTCTCTCTTCCACAAAAGAAACCGCACAGAGCTCAACTTAGCGTCACGGGCGTAGCGAAAAACTATAATTCTTAATAATTTGATTCTAATTCTCTTCATAAAAGCTTCCATACAGCGCTCCTTATAACTCTTGAACTCGACAAAGAAGCGATATTGTCCCCGAAAGCGTGTTGGATGACAGGACATTATGCGAGGGCATGTGATAGCCACTAGAAACCCCGCCCGTCATACACAGTCTACGATCCTCAGCCTCTAGGTTGAGACTAGGCTCACTGTGATGGGAGATAAAAACCCATGACCAACAAGGAAAGAAAACACTGAGGGCACCCAGGTACCTGGTGCGCATGCGTGGATCTTTGGGAACAATACCAGTCTTGTCAAAATACTCATGGTTTCTACCGAGTGATTTCGGTGTCAGGTGATGGACGGCACAAAGTTGTGTTTGCTTTACTGTGTATGAAACATACTTTTGTGCATGCTTCAAGACCTAGTTTTACGAAAGTGTTAACAAATTGTTGTGTTTCTCTTTCATTTGGATATTAGTCTTCCTCGAACCTCGGATCATGAGCAGTTTGTGTCAATCTGCCGTAACCTAAACAAATAAAGTAATTCATTTTAAACTCCAGACATGTCATTAAAATGTATCAAAACTTAGTTTTTGCTTCACTTTTCGATTAAATTGTTTTCTCTGTTGTATCTTCTTTTTCTCCAAGTATATGCATAAATAGCATTCATTAAACTAGATCACGATTTCTTAAAATTGATATTGCTCTGTAAATTTTGAAAAATAAAAATCCACACGTATTTCCAAATGTATAATTATCTTTTATTATTAAAGGCTATCTCTAATACGTTTTTCGGCTTCTTTTATGAGAAATCATGGTCGTTTGTAAATATCATCTTTTAGAATAATGGCAGCAAGTCAATGATAAAAGCGTATCTGCTAAGTCCTAACCTCCAGTGTTTTGTGTTGCCAATCTAACCTGAGACAGTGTGTAAACAGCCCGACACCCCTACCCTGCAGGTCCCCCCCCCTCATCATTCTGATCGTGCACAAGCGCTCACCCCAGATCCGGAGCATGCGCCTCCTGTCCACGCATGGCTGCGCTTGGTTGGCCATCAGTGCTTGCTAATGGGTCTGTTGGTTCACAAAGTTGTCACCCTACTGGAGAGGACAGAGCTCAGGAGGAGGTCACTGATGCAAAAATAAGTACTTGTGGCGTTAAAAAACAGATGGAGAAGATAGAAGACGGGCATATTTTTTTTTTAAATGATACATTATGAGAGAATTTTTTATCTGAACAAATACTCATGTTCTTTGATGGAATGAGTGCATAAAATGATAAAAGCTTAAAAATGGCATGAACAATTAAGCTTGCTTCCACAATAATTCACAACTTAAAAGATAACCCGCAAAACGTGCAGGCTTCTTTAAAGTCCTACATAAAGGTCAATTTGGAAAATCCCATTAAAAAAACAAAAATAAAATTTTTACGTCAAACTAGATAGCGGTGAAGGACTATCGAACTCTAAATTTTTTTTTTTTTTTTTTTCTTTTTACCTATTTGCTCTATCGAATAATTTAGAATAATGCTCAATAAACATTGAAAAGCTTCATCTTTTTATTTTTTTTTCCATTTTTCAACAAAAATATTTAAGAAAGCTAACAACTTAAAGAGACCTTTAACCAAAGTCACTCTCATTTTTGTGCTAACATTCCAGACACTATAAATTGCCGGCGAGCATCATATTAAAAAAAAAACCCAAAGAAAAACAACTATATTTATATCTTCTATTTATTTGATCAAAGTGACCAATACTTCTGGCTGCAAAAGTATTTTACATAATTTTAAAACTTTGAGGTAACAAAAAAGAATAACTGACAAATATGCTGAATGTAATGAATTACCAAAAAAAATAATTTGAATTGGAGTAAAAGAAATAATCGAAGATAGTAGAATGTCTACCGTTTTTTTCAGCCAAGCTCATCATGAAACATAACCGATTTCTTAATTACATTGGATCAGAATACAATTATATGTAATTATATAATTTTTTTTAAGGAAAGAGGCTTGTTTTCCTTCACTTAAGACGGCAGCAGAAGAATCTACATTATTATTAACGATTATTCTATGGAGACCTCCATCTTTTATCCTCTTCATCCATTTCCAAACTTTTGACGGAATCAAGTGAATCTCATTAGTTCCTTTTTTTTTCTCTCAGTATGAATGTTGTCTAGGGACTTTCAGCAACCAAGTCTCACCATCTCGACATTTTCTAAACCCTTTTCAAGGTGTTGTGAAAGGATTCTTTTGTTCTCAGAATGCTCTTTTATATTCTACTTTCTTCAGAGTTTTCCTCTTACAGAGGAACCGCGAGAGTTGAGAATGGACATTCAACGTTAAACAGTTCTGAAACCAAGGCTAATCCCTTTGCTAATGGCAATGTCTATGGAGAGGGCCTGCCTCAGGGGAAGAGAGAGAGAGAGAGAGAGAGAGAGAGAGAGAGAGAGAGAGAGAGAGAGAGAGAGAGAGAGAGAGAGAGAGAGAGAGAGTAGGGGAGTGGAGGGGGAGGGAGGCGTAAATAAACAGGAGAAAAAAATCAAATTGAAACAGAAAAGATGGCGATTAGCAGCTTGCATAATTTATGTATATGAGGGAATTGTGTATAGTTATTAAGCTGATAAGGACAGCAAAGCAGGCACTCAGGCAGACTGATAGAAAGATGCACAGACAGAAAGAGAAGAGGGGAGAAATGAAGATAGATAGATAGATCGAGAGAGAGAGAGAGACAGAGAGAGAGAGAGAGAGAGAGAGAGAGAGAAAGAGAGAGAGAGAGAGAGCGGGAATCTGCCTGGGACTATCGTACCACACCAGTTTTTCCCCACAATGTAAGCCGCAACCTCCAGTAATGAGTACACACACAGATTGACCGGCCGAGCGCGCTCCGCTCCCGTCCTAGCGGAAGTGAGCAGCATTAGCACCGATGGGAAAAAAGAAGGCGGGGTCTCGCGTAGAATGAGAGAAGTAGAAAAGATCAACACTTCTCTGAGGAGCGTCCGATAAATGAACACTTTAGATTGGAAATCTAAATGCACAAATCATGTTTGATGCGTGTCCGCCTCACTCCCCGCGCGCGCTTAATTTATGTCATTTACCAGGTAATTACGCTGATTTCCTCTAGCCGAGCGCTGCTCTCCGGGGGGCTTTAGAAAGTGGCGGTCGGGCTAGGCTACCTGAGGGGGGGCTGGGAGGGTCGACCAGGAGAGAGGCTTGGTCTTGCTCCTGGTGATCTATCGGTTCTCGCAGCTTGTTGCTACTCGCTGATCTTTGCTCATCAAGGTGAGGCGGTTCCAAACAGAGGCTCGTGCGATACCAGTTCTCACCATGTCAGGTGATCTTATCGAAGATAGTATAAAAGCTTTTGTGTTATGTTCATCTAAAGGGCTATGAAAGTATTAGCTGTAGAGAGATCTTTTTTTTCTCTCCCATAGCCAATAGTTATTGACTTTGATTAGGTTCAAGTCGCATTGATGAAGCCATGAACTGGCTGATCTTATGAATTTAACTGGCAAAGAGCGCTCTTTGTTTAGCAAGAACGTCATCCCTATGGACTTAATCACTCTTATAAGGGGCCTGGATTGGAAAAAGATTTTTTTTTTTACAGATGATATATCAATGTGATAAAAAATGATTGTAACTTCAGTAAGATTTGAATCTCCATGAAGACCTTTCAGCTATTTTCCCCTTTCTTCTTTTTAGAAGAGGAACAAAGCCGCGTGCGTCACGCTTACAGTATGTTGTTAAATAGTTCAGAATCAATAGCTGCAGCTTGCAGAGTCCAAAGCTTACTGACTCTCTCATCCCAACTTCTAATATTTTCCAAAATCATTGATTTTTTTTTTCCGCGTTTTTTCTAATAAAGTCCAATCGCAATCGAGATTCTATAAAGTTTCAATCTTTAAGCATCTTAGTTTTTCTGTTTTCCTTATTTTGTTTAACTTGTAATGTAAGAAACCGAGGAAAGAAGTGAAACAGCTGTTAATCTGTCGAGTTATAAACGATACGATATGAGATTCTGGTATAAGGCAAATGTTCATTTTGCATGGTTTTTAAAAACAGTAATTCGATTTTATTATTCTTTTATTAGAAGTCACTTACGGAAGTTCACAAAATAATGACTTATTTTTTGGTGAAAAGAACAATTTCTTACCAAAAGGCTTGGCACTTTTTTTTAAATATTAAGAAGCAGTTAAATCCAAAGCGTTGTGCAACCGAACGATCTAGAGCTGTGCCCTCAAGGCTCATTTAATTAGACCTGAACCGGCCAGCTGCTGCTGTGCTGCAGGTAACTGTTTCAAGGTCGCATGCAGGAAGCGTTTGTTTGTTTAGAAGTAATGGTCGTGATATGACCATAATATGTATGTGAAAAAAGTAGAAAGAAACAACCCCAAAACCTTAGCGTAAAGTTATAGTAAAAAAGAAACAATCCTGAATACTCTAGGTTGAATTTATTCTAAAACATTTAGGATGGACAAAACCGATTGCATAACCACTGATGTTTACCAAGGCTTACAAGACGACTTGGTGTTTAAAATCAATGCTAGATCAAAACATGTTCAACAAGTCAGGCAGAGTTTAAAATATTTTTTTTTTCTTTTTGTTTTGAATAGAATTCCCATTATAATTTTTTTAGAGTAATCAATGCCTAGCAAGAATTATAGATTTATTATAACTACTTGAAATATTGTACATTATTGTTGTATGATTCATACTGACATATTTTTAAAATGTTTTTACCCTCTCTTAAAAACTTTAAATCTAATGGTTTGTGCATCTGAGTCATCCGAATAGAATAATAGACCGGAACATGGGTAACATTTCACATAATTATGTATTCAGGACTGGTAAAACAAATCAATTCACCAGCAAGTTCTGACTTAACTGGTTCTTTAAACAGTTACAGAAGATACTCAGGGCTAGAAAACAATCAGGTGCCAGTATGGAAGGAATGATGCTACTCTTTACGGACCCCCCCCCCCCTTGTTTTTTATAAACATAAGAATCAAAGTCCCTAAAAATCAGTTTAAATATGATTTAAGATCCATCTACTTTCCAATCAAACATCCTTAGTCTTCCATGCACGGAGCGTAACCCAAGTTTTTAGACCAATGGTTTATTAACTAAGGCTCGAGCTCCAACGAGTTAACAATCAAAATTGGAAAAAAAAATGAGCTGACCATATTGAACAAATATGATATATCTCAAAGCATTCTAATAATGTAAGTATTATGTTATTCATATGGCTTTGTAGCTGCTGAGGACATTATGACTAAAACTTGGACGATTTATGCTGTAGGAACTAATATCTGCCCGCTCAATATGGCGTACAGAGCTATTCAGGTGTTTGATGCACATGTTTTGTTAACGCCCGACCTTTTAATCAAGGATCAGTTATAGATTTATCTGGAAACCCTTTCATCTTTCTCACGTAAAAACATTCTGGAATCGGAAGAATAAATCTCGAAGCAAAACAAAACAAAACTGAAAAAAAGTAAACTTTAAGCTTTGGAAGAATCATGAAGATGGCTTGAAATGATTAATTTCAGCCAAACCAATACCTGTGGGGCAATAATGTTTAATATTAAAAACGGATTTGACAGTAAAAATCGACAATGTCTCGCTCTGGCTTCCAGCCAAGCATAGCCTTACACGCAATGTTAGTTGTAACATCTAGAGTGAGAGAAAGCAATAAAAAAATGGGAAAAAGACCAATATTCTGGAGCAGCTTTTAGGACTCGGGAAGCCTTTTATTAATCCTATATTGCAGGTATTTTATGGAAAGTGCCATCGTTTAGATTTATATAAATTATATTTAATAAGAGTAGGCAAATTCAATTTCAGTGTAAAAATTCGTGAGCAATCCGTTCCTCAACGATTAAAGTAACGATTTATCCAGGCTTGACTTTGCGACAATTCGAACTAAACACGGGATAATAGCAGTGAACGCGACATGATTTATCGATAGGAGGTGGGCGAACACGATCATTCTATCGAATTACTGCTCATAACCGTAGCATTAGTCCTCAGCCATTATCTAATAGATTTTATTGCGACTCAACATTCTAGCTGAAAATTGATATAAGTGTGGAGGGAAAATTGGGGATCGAAGAAAATTGATCTTGAGTTTTTAAAAAAGTGGAAAAAATCAGCAAATCAAAAGGTTATAAAGCGTTCTGGTTAACTTCTGCCTATATGTGAATCTGTTTGCTTATCTACCTATCTCTATCTCTGACAGACTATCTATCAGCCTACTTTCATATCTCTCTCTCTCTCTCTCTCTCTCTCTCTCTCTCTCTCTCTCTCTCTCTCTCTCTCTCTCTCTCTCCTGTTTTACATATCAATACGTTCATCACTTTTTCTTTCTTTCTCATGAACTGTCGTACCAAGTTCCGCCCCGATCTCTCTCTCTCTCTCTCTCTCTCTCTCTCTCTCTCTCTCTCTCTCTCTCTCTCTCTCTCTCTCTCCTGTTTTACATATCAATACGTTCATCACTTTTTCTTTCTTTCTCATGAACTGTCGTACCAAGTTCCGCCCCGATCTCTCTCTCTCTCTCTCTCTCTCTCTCTCTCTCTCTCTCTCTCTCTCTCTCTCTCTCTCTCTCTCTCTCTCTCTTTCTCTGTCTCTGTCTCGCATTGTGCCTTTCTCTATCTCTTTGATTCTGTCTCTGTCTGTCTGCCTCTCTGTCCCCTTCACTTTCTCTTTCCCGTTCCCTATCAATACTTTAAAAAATACTTCAGCAGGCTTGACTCTTACATCGAAGTAACTAACAATGATTTGTAACATTATACAGAAAGTTATACCATTTTTTTTCGCTTACTTTGAGAACATACTAAGAGAGACATGTTATTCATATATTGTATGTATAACTATTACAGTCATGGCCAGTAAGATCGATTCAGGACTAATTTCACTTCCTCGTTGTTTGGAGATAGTAACAATGGTCACAGATTCACTACTAGGCCTTTTCAAGATTTTAAAACTGCATTTATTAAAATACTTCTATTGCAAACACACACACATACACAAAAGACAGGAAAAAAAACAACAAAAAACAAAAACAAAGAACCTCTTCCCCCCTCCACAAAACTCGAAAAGAACACAATTCTCATTGTTAGTTCCATGTCTCTGCAGCAAGCTCAGTTCTTTAGACTACCCTGACCGGGCTCAGACTGTGTTCAGCTCAGTTCTTTAGACTACCCTGACCGGGCTCAGACTGTGTTCAGCTCAGTTCTTTAGACTACCATGACCGGGCTCAGACTGTGTTCAGCTCAGTTCTTTAGACTACCATGACCGGGCTCAGACTGTGTTCAGCTCAGTTCTTTAGACTACCCTGACCGGGCTCAGACTGTGTTCAGCTCAGTTCTTTAGACTACCATGACCGGGCTCAGACTGTGTTCAGCTCAGTTCTTTAAACTACCCTGACCGGGCTCAGACTGTGTTCAGCTCAGTTCTTTAGACTACCCTGACCGGGCTCAGACTGTGTTCAGCTCAGTTCTTTAGACTACCCTGACCGGGCTCAGACTGTGTTCAGCTCAGTTCTTTAGACTACCCTGACCGGGCTCAGACTGTGTTCAGCTCAGTTCTTTAGACTACCATGACCGGGCTCAGACTGTGTTCAGCTCAGTTCTTTAGACTACGATGACCGGGCTCAGATTGTGTTCAGCTAAGTTCTTTAAACTACCCTGACCGGGCTCAGACTGTGTTCAGCTCAGTTCTTTAAACTACCATGACCGGGCTCAGACTGTGTTCAGCTCAGCTCTTTAAACTACCCTGACCGGGCTCAGACTGTGTTCAGCTCAGCTCTTTAAACTACCCTGACCGGGCTCAGACTGTGTTCAGCTCAGTTCTTTAGACTACGATGACCGGGCTCAGACTGTGTTCAGCTCAGTTCTTTAAACTACCATGACCGGGCTCAGACTGTGTTCAGCTCAGTTCTTTAGACTACCATGACCGGGCTCAGACTGTGTTCAGCTAAGTTCTTTAGACTACCCTGACCGGGCTCAGACTGTGTTCAGCTCAGCTCTTTAAACTACCCTGACCGGGCTCAGACTGTGTTCAGCTCAGTTCTTTAAACTACCCTGACCGGGCTCAGACTGTGTTCAGCTCAGTTCTTTAAACTACCCTGACCGGGCTCAGACTGTGTTCAGCTCAGTTCTTTAAACTACCCTGACCGGGCTCAGACTGTGTTCAGCTCAGTTCTTTAGACTACGATGACCGGGCTCAGACTGTGTTCAGCTCAGTTCTTTAAACTACCATGACCGGGCTCAGACTGTGTTCAGCTAAGTTCTTTAAACTACCCTGACCGGGCTCAGACTGTGTTCAGCTCAGTTCTTTTAACTACCATGACCGGGCTCAGACTGTGTTCAGCTCAGTTCTTTAAACTACCCTGACCGGGCTCAGACTGTGTTCAGCTCAGTTCTTTAGACTACCATGACCGGGCTCAGACTGTGTTCAGCTCAGTTCTTTAGACTACCCTGACCGGGCTCAGACTGTGTTCAGCTCAGTTCTTTAGACTACCATGACCGGGCTCAGACTGTGTTCAGCTCAGTTCTTTAAACTACCATGACCGGGCTCAGACTGTGTTCAGCTCAGTTCTTTAAACTACCCTGACCGGGCTCAGACTGTGTTCAGCTCAGTTCTTTAGACTACGATGACCGGGCTCAGATTGTGTTCAGCTCAGTTCTTTTAACTACCATGACCGGGCTCAGACTGTGTTCAGCTAAGTTCTTTAAACTACCCTGACCGGGCTCAGACTGTGTTCAGCTCAGTTCTTTAGACTACCCTGACAGGGCTCAGACTGTGTTCAGCTAAGTTCTTTAAACTACCCTGACCGGGCTCAGACTGTGTTCAGCTCAGTTCTTTAAACTACCATGACCGGGCTCAGACTGTGTTCAGCTCAGTTCTTTAGACTACCCTGACCGGGCTCAGACTGTGTTCAGCTCAGTTCTTTAGACTACCATGACCGGGCTCAGACTGTGTTCAGCTCAGTTCTTTAGACTACCATGACCGGGCTCAGACTGTGTTCAGCTCAGTTCTTTAGACTACCCTGACCGGGCTCAGACTGTGTTCAGCTCAGTTCTTTAGACTACCCTGACCGGGCTCAGACTGTGTTCAGCTCAGTTCTTTAGACTACCCTGACCGGGCTCAGACTGTGTTCAGCTCAGTTCTTTAGACTACCATGACCGGGCTCAGACTGTGTTCAGCTCAGTTCTTTAGACTACCATGACCGGGCTCAGACTGTGTTCAGCTCAGTTCTTTAGACTACCATGACCGGGCTCAGACTGGAGATGCTGATCATAATTTTGGTAATTTTGTTTCTTTTCTTCTATTTCTCTTCCTCCTCCTCCTCCTCGTTTTTCTTCTTCTCAATAATTTCCATGTTCCATAGTCGGCTCAGTTCTTTCAAATACTATAATGTTGATCATTGTTTTTTTGTTTTTTTTTCCTTTTCTCTGTCTCTCTTTTTGTCTCTTTTCCATTCTTTTTTTTTTTTTGGCCTTCCCTTTCGTTTTTTTTTAAACTCCCTCCCTACTCTTCATAATATTTTCTCCTCTTTATTTTCTTTCTTTTTTTTTTGTTGAAGGCACTGTTTCAGTTGCTGTAATGTTCTCGTGAGTTTCAAAATGTCTTCACAAAGCAAGGTAATTTAAACCAAGGGCTAGGGGTGAATTTACTTGTTTCTTGTTTCTTATGAAGCTACCATTACTTTCACTATGATCAATATTTACCTGTGTCTCCTGACTTTAATATCTATCACGCAGTCCCCCATAGAAGTAACATTCAAAACTTCGGGAAAAAGAAATAAAGATTAGCCTTATTTGAGACGACTTTAAATAATAGGCTGTTCACTAAATGGTTGAAACTGCTGTAGGGAGCATTATAGCGTCAAAGGTTTTCCTAAAGCAGAGAATCCAAGTTTTATTCTTGCACCACGCGGCTTTTCGGAAAATCGCGTCGCACATTAAAACAAAAGACACCTTAAGTTGTCAAGTTCCACACTGTGCTGTGGGTTATTACAGCGCTCCCTGTAATGTGGCAGAAGATACAGCAGCGTATCATGAGAGCTGGTACAAGGTGAGCCTAGGGTCACACAACTTTCACTGCCTGGCAGGGAGCCCTGACAGTATTGAGGTGTAAAAAGCATCAAACAACGACAAAAAAAAAACGTAACCGCCCCTTAACCACTGTGATATGTGATTGTTTTGTCTTTTCTTTCTGCTAACTTTTCGTTTTGCTTGTTATAGCTACTTAGATCATCTTACCTCTTGGACCATTGTAAACACACAGTATTTGTTTTATTCATTATTTCGTCACGTTCCTAACATCTGTTATACGTTAGGCTGGTGCTTCTTCAATCTTTTTTATTTTAACAGTTTTCCAGTAACTGTTGTCCTGAAAGTCTTTGTTTTACGTATAACAATATCCAAAAGGGACTAAAATTCAAAATCTTTAATGTGCATCATTGGAGTAATAATTTATAGGCTTTCATATTTTAGATCTCTCAGTAATATTACAGTATCACGATATTATAAAGAAAAGAAAAGTAAATAATAAGATAGGCCAGCCTTTGCGGCTAGTGTTTTAATACCATGACTGGTGGAAAAAATAATAATAAACAAAACAAAACAAAACTTGTGCAGAGAGGGAAAATCCAACTTGATAATTTCAGCTTGAAGTTCAAAAGTCAAGCGCAACATCTCTGTTACTAGGAAGAATAATATCATAGATTTGGGTCTGGTGAAGCACAGGGCAGGACACAAGCACTAGTGATCTATTCACAGTTCACGACAGTGGCGCCGACCAACAAACCGATAGTTCACTTCTGTATGTGATCCGTGACTCCTGCGCTGTGTTGACTGAGTTGTCTATCACCTCAGGCATACAGATAGATAGGTAGATAAATAGATGTAGATAGACAGAAAGATAGAAAGAAAGATAAACAGAAAGATATAAGAAATTATAATCTTTAGAATTTGATATAGATTAAGGCATTGGTAAAAAAAGAAACTACTCAAGTCCTTGACTGATATGTCTTTCCAAGCTCACACAAATAATATTATATACAGATAGACAAACAGACAGAAAAATATATCGATAAATAGACAGATAGATAGGTAGGCAGATAGATGAATAGAGATATAATGAGGGAAGATACGATAGTTAAATAAACCGATTGGCAAGTAATTAGATAAGTCCGGGAAAATGGAATGTGACACAATCAGAGAAAAAATCAGTAGACCTTTAAGTTGATAATACAGCTTGATAGTATATTTTAATTGAAAGCTGCTACATTTTCATGACATGAAAACACGACGGGATGCTGCTGCTTCTGTATAGCTCTAGATGAAGAGAAATCACAAGAGCCTGGTCTACAGAGAAAGGAAAATTTCTTCAAGCCAGTGGGTGTCAGCTGGGTGTGACCGGGGGGGACAGAGAGAGCGGAGTGAGAACAGGTAGTAGGATGGAGGGAGACAGTGATGTCACTCGGTCCACATTTCACCCCCGATGACCCCACATCGGCAGCCGGCGGGCCAGAAGTGTCCTCGCTGTTCAAGAATGTTTCGACAACGCTTAAGGATTGACTGAGCTTGATTAGGCGTCTCTAATTACCTTAGCCATCTTACCACCCGCCACCGGCGACAATACACGCCCGACACAGCTCGCCAGGGGGCGCTACGCTCTGGCTTGCCATGCCAAGTGGTGTGGATTTCAGGACGCCATTACAACTCTTCCATGTCTGTCTTATTCTATCCTGTCCTCTACCCACCCCACACTTCACACACGCATCGATTGGGCATAAAATTCCACCCTCAAAACGTCTACTTTCCAACCCCCCCCCCCCAAAAAAAAACAAAAAAACACACACACTCACACATACACACATTTTTTGTTGTTAACAGTCGCCACAAGAGCAGTCGAGGAAATCGTGTCATCAACAAACACAGCAGAAAACTAAAAAACATCTCAGCAGCGGGGGCTCAGTTCGCCGTTTGGCATTTATTAAACCTTTCAAGTACTTTAGTAATAATAGCTTTTATCGTCCATAGACAAGGCGGGTTATTTTTCAACAAAATTAATGCTGTCGGAGTGTCTGGAGATGAAAGCTGGCTCTCAGCCGGTAACAGTGTGGGGCGCTAGTGTCGCCAGCGACGATTCTCCGCACCTATCGCAGCCATGTCGGTTCTGCTTCAGACATGGAGGAGAGAGGCGGAATAGAAGAGAAGATTAGGATTTGTGCTTCATATGGTTTAGTTTGGGCTCAGTGTTGCGTAGACTGCTTACAGGATATTAAATGGATCTTATGACAGCTATCAAAATAATCTTACTGAATTAGCTTTGGAGCTAAGAAATAAAGCTTTTATAAAGTTATAGAAGAGAAAAGAAACTCAAGGTGTCAAGCAGAGAACCTTTTTGGCGAATTGTACTTGTTAATAGTCTCGACTGAATGACATGGGGGGAGAGCCAACAAAAAAACAACATTAGGTTCGAAGTTTCAAAACTTCCAGAGTTTGTAGCAAATGAATATCGATGTACAAAGATAATATAAATGGTAAAAAGATCATAGTTCTTGAGATGATAAGAGAAACAGAAAAGAAAGTTATTTATTATCCTTGACTACAATGATGTAACCCAACAGAAATATATTTCTTTGTAATCGAGACAATAAGAAGCTAGCCAGGTTATGTAGCTCATAATTTATAAATGAGATGTGAGAGAGATGCTCAAGTCGCCCAGCAAAAGGAGTAATGACTTCCTATACTAGCCTACCGGTAGTTTACAATGTTTCTTGGCTTTCCTGTAAGTTGGGAAAACTCACAAATAATTATGGTTTGTATCCTTGAACTTAACGTGGCAGAACTTAGCGGGTACACCAAGTCTTGTCCTTTTCCTCTGCACTGGGCACCAAGTTAAACTTTAGTAGTGCCGCGCTTCGGAAACATACGAGTACGTTCTGCACTGGGCACCAAGTTAAACTTTAGTAGTGCCGCGCTTCGGAAACATACGAGTACGTTCTGGACTGGGCACCAAGTTAAACTTTAGTAGTGCCGCGCTTCGGAAACATACGAGTACGTTCTGCACTGGGCACCAAGTTAAACTTTAGTAGTGCCGCGCTTCGGAAACATACGAGTACGTTCTGCACTGGGCACCAAGTTAAACTTTAGTAGTGCCGCGCTTCGGAAACATACGAGTACGTTCTGCACTGGACACCAAGTTAAACTTTAGTAGTGCCGCGCTTCGGAAACATACGAGTACGTTCTGGACTGGGTACCAAGTTAAACTTTAGTAGTGCCGCGCTTCGGAAACATACGAGTACGTTCTGGACTGGGTACCAAGTTAAACTTTAGTAGTGCCGCGCTTCGGAAACATACGAGTACGTTCTGGACTGGGCACCAAGTTAAACTTTAGTAGTGCCGCGCTTCGGAAACATACGAGTACGTTCTGGACTGGGTACCAGGCTGGTATTGGGGAATAATGCGTTAGTGTCCTCACACGTTCTCTTACTCCTCGCGCGGTTCAAAGTTTATAGACAGAAATGACGTCGGTTTCATCCTTTTTCGCGCTGCTTACATCAAGTGGGTACAAAACTTACACCAAAGAAAGACGCTTAGTTCTTTCCTTGACTGGGTTCATGATTTGTTTTACGGACGCCTTGATGGGGCCTCTTTCACGTTGCGAAATTTACTTCAACTCGTAGCTTATTGTTGGTTATTATATTGTTTCAGCATTACACCCTTTCAATACTTGAAGTAGATCTAGTATGTAACAGGAAGGTACAAAATTTTGAGTCTACAAATTTCATTAATTAGGCTTTTGCTACAACAACAATACATTTTTTTTCTCTCAATGTTAAGTTAACAGCCCAAAGGTATGAAAAATTATTTTCAGTTTAAATTTTTATTTGCTGCATGCAGATATAAAATTTATGAAAAGCAACCTGGAGCTTAACTGCAATGCATATGCCGCCTATTGCTGAAATCTCGTATTGAAGTTTGGGTGTTTGACGATCTCAGTGCTTTTCTTCTCCTCTCTTAGCTTCTGTAAAATGGGAAGAAGAAAATCACATTTTGGAACAAGCGTGCGCGTAAGAAAAATGAACCAGGTTATTCGGCACGCTCTTAGCTTTATGTGCCACCGTCTATCAAAATTTGGTTTAACTCTCCCATCGAGGAGGCTTGTAAGGACCTATCTAGCCCTAGTGTTTGTCTTGTTGCTGTCAGACCTCAGCTTGTAAGGACCCACCCAGCCCTACTGTTTCTCTTGTTGCTGTCAGGCATCAGCTTGTAAGGACCTACCCAGCCCTAGTGTTTGTCTTGTTCTGTCAGGCCTCAGCTTGTAAGGACCTACCCAGTCCTAGAGTTTGTCTTGTCGCTGTCAGGCCTCAGCTTGTAAGGACCTACTCAGCCCTAGTGTTTCTCTTGTTGCTGTCAAACATCAGCTTGTAAGGACCTACCCAGCCCTAGTGTTTGTCTTGTTGCTGTCAGACCTCAGCTTGTAAAGACCTACCCAGCCCTAGTGTTTGTCTTGTTGCTGTCAGACCTCAGCTTGTAAAGACCTACCCAGCCCTAGTGTTTGTCTTGTTGCTGTCAGACCTCAGCTTGTAGGCACCTATCTAGCCCTAGTTGCTGTCAGGCCTCAGCTTGTAAGGACCTACCCAGCCCTATTGTTTGTCTTGTTCTGTCAGGCCTCAGCTTATAATGACCTACCCAGCCCTAGTGTTTCTCTTGTTGCTGTCAGAGATCAGCTTGTAAGGATCTACCCAGCCCTAGTGTTTGTCTTGTTGCTGTCAGGCCTCAGCTTGTAAGGACCTACCCAGCCCTATTGTTTGTCTTGTTCTGTCAGGCCTCAGCTTGTAAGGACCTACCCAGCCCTAGTGTTTCTCTTGTTGCTGTCAGAGATCAGCTTGTAAGGACCTACCCAGCCCTAGTGTTTCTCTTGTTGCTGTCAGGCCTCAGCTTGTAAGGACCTACCCAGCCCTAGTGTTTCTCTTGTTGCTGTCAGAGATCAGCTTGTAAGGACCTACCCAGCCCTAGTGTTTGTCTTGTTGCTGTCAGACCTCAGCTTGTAAGGACCTACCCAGCCCTAGTGTTTCTCTTGTTGCTGTCAGAGATCAGCTTGTAAGGACCTACCCAGCCCTAGTGTTTCTCTTGTTGCTGTCAGGCCTCAGCTTGTAAGGACCTACCCAGCCCTAGTGTTTCTCTTGTTGCTGTCAGACCTCAGCTTGTAAGGACCTACCCAGCCCTAGTGTTTGTCTTGTTCTGTCAGGCCTCAGCTTGTAAGGACCTACCCAGCCCTAGTGTTTGTCTTGTTGCTGTCAGAGATCAGCTTGTAAGGACCTACCCAGCCCTAGTGTTTCTCTAGTTGCTGTCAGACCTCAGCTTGTAAGGACCTACCCAGTCCTAGAGTTTGTCTTGTCGCTGTCAGGCCTCAGCTTGTAAGGACCTACCCAGCCCTAGTGTTTCTCTTGTTGCTGTCAAACATCAGCTTGTAAGGACCTACCCAGTCCTAGAGTTTGTCTTATCGCTGTCAGGCCTCAGCTTGTAAGGACCTACCCAGCCCTAGTGTTTCTCTTGTTGCTGTCAAACATCAGCTTGTAAGGACCTACCCAGCCCTAGTGTTTGTCTTGTTGCTGTCAGGCCTCAGCTTGTAAGGACCTACCCAGCCCTAGTGTTTGTCTAGTCGCTGTCAGGCCTCAGCTTGTAAGGACCTACCCAGCCCTAGTGTTTGTCTTGTCGCTGTCAGGCCTCAGCTTGTAAGGACCTACCCAGCCCTAGTGTTTGTCTAGTCGCTGTCAGGCCTCAGCTTGTAAGGACCTACTCAGCCCTAGTGTTTCTCTTGTTGCTGTCAAACATCAGCTTGTAAGGACCTACACAGCCCTAGTGTTTTTCTAGTCGCTGTCAGGCCTCAGCTTGTAAGGACCTACCCAGCCCTAGTGTTTGTCTTGTTGCTGTCAGAGATCAGCCACGGGTGACGAACTGAGGCAACTCGTCACACTGGGACTAATCGCTCTCAGCTCATCCTAGACTCCCAGCACCCCGTCCTGACGGCAGGTGACCACAAACAGAAGCGACCCCTTCATTATCGTCACTAGTTACTCATGGTGTATTCTAGCTGGAGCCTTGTCTCTCGTGGACATTGTGTGGCAGCCAAGACACACACAAGAATGCTCAAAGTCAAGGCTCTATTCAGCTCTAAGCAATGACCGGGGCACTCTATAAGCTCTGTGATAAATCGTGTAACATCGGACCTCAGAGGAAAACCGTTCTACGTGACCCTACCTTGCTGCATACATTAACGTTAAGTCTTTGAGTTGAGTTGTTCAGCTCACATTTCACAAGCTCCTGCTAGGTGCGTTATAAAAACACATTTGAAATATAATTTAGGAAATTCAGTTATGTTAAATAGTTACATGAAACGGAAAAACAAAACCAAACAATTATTATGAAGTGTATCCTTCTTTGATAATGGAGATATCTCGAAAATCGAAACCCCTCCTGCCTCCCCTCCCCCCACCTGGTCCTCCACATATTTTTCATCCTCTGTGCTTTGTAACCTTGGTCCATCATTATACCAATAGGTCATAACTCACTAAAATCCTCATAACTAGTACATTCTGTTATTTTGCAATAAATGTCTGATTGCCATACCCGTTTGCTGCAGACGGCTACTCTGAGGCTGCTTTATTTATTCCTTTTTTTTAATAGAAACATTAGTCATGCAGATACCATTGTATAAACGGACGCGCGAGTCACTGACTCATAATAAGTAACTCCACACTAGTAGACCAAGCTCCTTCCTCACGGCTGTTGTCTGCCAGTTCACTCCGTGGGTGTCAAGCGTGCAATATGACCAGACCGGAACCATTTGGGTGGGGAAAATCTAGCCAGGTAGTAGTCAGGGGATAGCTTTCCGGCCCTGGTAATGGTCCCCATCCCATTCATCGGTACTAGTTTATAGGCAGCTAGTTTACCTCCAACCCCAATAGTTATTGTTCAGGATGTGAAAAGGCCCTTGGCAGGGGGAAGAAACCCCGATGCTGTCCCGGCGACACTACGACTGCTGTAGGGGACGCCGTCTTTCCCAACACGGTGGGCGCGGGGTGAATGACAGAACCACAAAACGGAGAGGTTTTTAATGCGAAGCGAAAGGTTCCATGAATGGTGTCTCCGCAAGTTGACTTATAGAGGGCACTGTGTAACTCTTGGGTGAAAAGTTAAGTCTCACTGTTTGCCACGCCGTGAATTGTCATAAACATGAGGAACGAGCGAGCGGGGTGGTATTAAACCAATCGGTTTCACCGATTTTCATGATAGGCTCTGAAGGTAGTTATTTAGTTTTTGCTTCGCACATAAATGTATACATTGAACATTATATATACTGCCTTTGAAACATAGACACACTTTTGTTTTATATATAAATATATATATACATACACACACACACACATATAGAATATATATATATATATAAATTTCTAGGTGTTTACTGCATATCGAAAAAAAATGTTATATGTTTGCCATCAACGCCCAGATTATCTAAAGTAGTACCGATAAAAGAAAAAAAAAAGAAAGAATTAATTAATTAAAATGATATGCTAATGCTTCATTATAGTCGGTGTGATAAATTTAGGATCTCACGATCACGAGGCCTGATTCCACATACGTTCGCAGTTAATTTGGGCACATTATAATGCAATTAAGGGCAGAGCTTGGGTCGAGGGCTGAGCTGACAGGGGAGAGAATCTCATTCTTGTCCCTGACCCGAGTCATTGAGTCCAGCTCTCCGTCACGAGGCGGAAACAATCATAAACAATTATGGGTAAAATTGGGAACTCAAAACAGAGTCTAATTTGGATACAAAAAGTAAGAGGGCGTGGTTTAGCAAGTGTTTGTTTCAGGTTAAGCGGAAGTATAGGATGGGATAAATCTTACAGCCTGTACTACCCACCTGTCCAGCGCTCTAGAGAGAGAAGTGGATCCAAGAGGGTCCAGGACAAACGTTTAATATGGAGAAACTCTTGGAATACTTTTCATCAGAATTTTGATTAATCATAGAATAGAAACGTATTCTTTGCGTATTAACAGATTTTCTCGTTTTTTTTTTTTTAATTTCGGCTTTAGTAATCATTCGGATTTAACTATGACTTTTTTCCCCGAAAGTTCATCACGTTTCTGTCGTCTATGACCCAAAGTCTATAAATGACCTTTGCTTTACCACCCTTTCTTACTTGTCACATTGAGATCCTTGCCAATCAATTCTTCTTCTTCTTCTTCTTCTTCTTCTTCTTCTTCTTCTTCTTCTTCTTCTTCTTCTTCTTCTTCTTCTTCTTCTTCTTCTTCTTCTTCTTCTTCTTCTTCTTCTTCTTCTTCTTCTTCTTCTTCTTCTTCTTCTTCTTCTTCTTCTTCTTCTTCTTCTTCTTCTTATTATTATTATTATTATTATTAGTAGTAGTAGTAGTAGTAGTAGTAGTAGTAGTAGTAGTAGTAGTAGTAGTAGTAGTAGTAGTAGTACGAGGGCAGGCTGATAATTAAGTTCCGTTTGCTAATAACTAAGTCAATTTTCGTCACATCGACCTAAAATTTCATACATATACTCCCGAACCATTTTTCTAGACTTAACTATAACAACAAGTTTGTGTGACGTCATTCGTGCTCATAATGCAGTGACGCGCAACACATGATGTGGTAGCCATGTTTATGAGACAATGGCGACTTCCAATGACCTTCTCATCAAACAGCGCTCTGTTATCGAGTTTTTGGCAGCTGAGGGATGTTCTGCTGCAAACATTCATGCAAGAATGAAGACAGTTTATGGTGAAATGTGCATTTCAGACTGTGCAGTTCACAAATGGGTGAGAATTTTTAAAGGGGAAGACCCCAGAGAGACAATTCTGCGTGATCGAAAGCGTTCGGGTAGGCCCCTTTCCGCATCGGACACGGCTCATCGAGAGAAAGTTGACTGCATGATTAGAGCTAATCGAAGGGTCAAACAAAAGGAAATTGCAGATGAAGTAGGCATTTCGAAAGAACGAGTGCACCATATCGCCACAACTGTACTGGGTTACCGAAAAGTCTCTGCCCGTTGGGTCCCAAGACAGCTCACTGTAGAGATGAAAGCGCAGAGAAAGGACATGTGTACTCAACTCTTAGAGCGTTACAATGCAGAAGGAGAAGCATTTCTGCAACGCATTGTGACTGGAGACGAATCCTGGGTCCACCACTACGATCCAGAATGTAAAGCCCAATCAATGGAGTATAGGCACAAAACTTCTCCAAGTCCAAGGAAGTTCAAGGTTGTTGCCTCTGCAAGAAAGGTCTTGTTCACCGTTTTCTGGGACATGGAGGGAGTGGTCCACATGGAATTTCTGGAGCAAGGGCAAACTGTGAACTCTGAGCGATATATTTCAACACTCCGAGCTCTCAAACTCCGACTCAGACGTATTCGGCGTGATAAGGACTCAATCCTGTAACATGACAATGCGCGCCCGCACACCAGTCGCCAAACTCAGGACGCCTTAAGGCAGCTGGAACTTACGACCCTACCTCACCCTGCATACAGCCCCGATCTTGCCCCCTCTGACTATTATTTGTTTCCCCAACTCAAGAAGTACCTGAAGGGCCATCACTATGACAATGATGAGGAAGTTATCGCAGATGTTCGCAGATGGTGCCGTGGACAGCCGTCTGAATTCTTCGCTGACGGCGTGAGCCAACTAGTGAAACGTTGGAGGCGGTGTGTTGATCGCGACGGTGACTGCATCGAAAAATAGAGTGCTAAGTATGTAGCTGAGATATTAAGCTTTCGTTTGACGTATTGTTTATGTATATGCTGTGAAAAATTAAAAAGTTATAATTAAACGGAACTTAATTATCAGCCTGCCCTCGTAGTAGTATTCTTATAAGGTGAAAAGCCCGTTAACGGAAATCTGGTGGGAATTTACCAGGGCTAAAGTTCGTGCGTGCGTGAATTAAATAGGCTACAAATGGTCTTTATATTTATCCTTTTATTTAGATGATCAAGGTATAAGAATGCCTTCACATACCTATGTTTACATAGTATCTAGATATCTCTATAATTCTAAACAAAGAATCAAGATCTCCTTTTGAAATTATAACCCTAAAGGTATAATTTAGATCTAGATCTGAATCTTTAGTCTAATACTGCAAATATGTAGGCCCTAGATGTAAAATCTTTGTCCAAGCATTTTTTTCTTTAGATTCTATAGTAAATTAGATGTTACTCTAAATTCCAGACGGTTTTTGATCTGCCGCCGCCTACATTGTTTGCCAACTTTCAGCACACCTCTGCCCAGCTGTGCTTACAGGAAGTAGTTCGCACATCCACCTTTTCTTTCAAGAAAATAATTATCACATTTTTGCCTTCATTTTTTCAGAAACATTGTTTTGGTAAAAAATAATGTGTCCTTTCCAATCTTTACGCCATTTTACAAATTTATACCAAATTTGACGTTTATAGATGGTCTAGAAATGTTCGATTAGATGGTTCTCATTTTTCTCATCGCTAACAATATTAATGACTAAATAAATTATTCAGTCTTGATTCTAACCTGTTGTGGGTATTAAAAGTAAATTAAAAAAAAAAATGTGGAACACGGATTTGTTTCGTCAAGCAGTCGATGTTTTAGATGGCGGCATAAAAGCAGCCCAGTCTGAGTGTCTAACATGATTGAAGCGTTACTTTAATCAGTTTAAGACCAACTGTTTGGGTGCTAAAACCTCTATAATTCTGTAACAAACTTATACACCTACGTCAATTAGGTTTTCCAAATCATGAATTTACTTTAATTTACATCGTATTACGAATTCTCAGACCGGTATCAGACTGGTTGAGCAAAAAATGTTTTGTTGGGTGCATCATTATCTCATTTAACGAAGCTTTTCTTAGGACAAATGCGTTCACAAGTTAAACTGTGTCTGTGTAACGTGATACTTGTGTTCGGTGATCCAATGTTGATCACCGGTTCAAACCAACAAATCCGTGAACACGCAGGTGTAAAGGGGCATTACAGAATGGTGGGGCGAATCACCTGGATTTATTTTCCCCAAGTAAATAGGATTGTTTTACTCAAACAATAGGCCATTAAATTACAGAGTTTAGTTATGCAAATTGAGTTTTCAAGTACAAATTTGGCAAGTTCTGTTCTAAAATGGTTCATTGAAAAATGCCTTCAAAACTCGATGATAATCAATTTATTTCACTATTGAATATTTCAGTAAAACCTCTTTTATTTCTTTCAGCGAAAAAACAGAATATAGAGTCATGTTGGATCCTGGGATGTGGAAGGTGTGAGGGCTGTAACAATTTCTAGCTATTGCGATAAATTCTGGATATTTTTTTTTGTTTTAGATATTTAAGAAATAGTGAAAAATAAAATTCATTAACATGGTCTTATACCAATTATATAACATGCAAATGAGATTAAGATACAAATTTAAAAAGGCACTTCTCCAGCATGAATCCTTGTAATGACTTTACTTGGACGTGGTCACCCTGCTTCCTCAAATCGCTCATTACAGGCTAATTTAGAGACGTTTGCCGAAAGTTTATTTTCCTTGGTGTTATTTCCATTATCTCCACCTGTAGTGATTGGCACCCTTGCTAGAGCAATTTGATCGCGCTTGCAAATTCTCTCTCTCTCTCTCTCTCTCTCTCTCTCTCTCTCTCTCTCTCTCTCTCTCTCTCTCTCTCTCTCTCTCTCTCTCTCTCTCTCTCTCTCTATCCCTCTCTCTTTCCCTCCCCCCTCTCTCTCTTCATTCTCAAAATGAGTTTGCTTTAACAACCGTTAGGACATTTAAATAAGCAGACCAAAAAAAAATCCAAAATAATTACAGAAAAACCGAGTCAGTGATAAAAAAAAAAAAAAAACATGGAACAGCAAACGCATAAAAGAGAAGGTAAAAAAAAAAAATAAAAAATAACCCAACTCAGCAGCATCAGCAGCGGGAAAGTAATGTTTCTTTTAAAAACTATCTCCACCACGAGCAAAACCATAATTACCTGTAAAAATTTCTTGCGGGAAGAAAGGCCGTGATGTCACCTTCAAACCAGAGCGCTCTATTTTTTCTATTTAAAACCTCTTAATTCAGGTTTAGCTCTTTGACTTTTCTAATGTCTCTTTAATATGGTATCACTATCTACAGGTTAATCGCAAAGTTAGGTTGGTTGATACGCAGCATTGCTACTATTTCAATTATAAAATCCAATGTCTACAGTTCAAATTTGCAAAGAATATCCACTTTCTTCCGTAACAATTATGTGGTTTAATGGTTAGAGATACAGACTTGATATCGTGAGATGTGAGGTTCGGATCTTCAAATTGAACCCGGATTGGTGCTTGCATACGCATTGCACTCATTTTTTCTCCCTCCACTCAGATGTGGTATAGGTGGGTCAAGAGTTTCACAGATCAAAGTTCTATACAGGAGATGATGGGTATGGGTTTTTAATGCCGAGACCCAGAACAGTTTCTTTTCCTTTGAATCTCTTAACAGATATAAGATGGAAGACCAAAGAAAGAGTTGCAAAATATACTATATCAACAGAATCTGAACGCAGAGATAGAGGAGCATATCGAGAGAAAGAAAGTAAGACAACGACACACAGAATAAAGCGAGACTGAGAAACAGAGGCAAAGAGAGAGCGAGGGAGAGAGAGAGAGAGAGAGAGAGAGAGAGAGAGAGAGTCAGAGAGAGAGAATGAGAGAGAGATAGGGAGACACAGACAGAAAGAGAGAAATGAGAGAGAGAAAAAGAGAGAGAGGGAGAGAGAGAGAAATAGAGAGATAGGGAGACACAGAAAGAGAGAAGTGATAGAAAGAAAGAAAGAGACACTTATGCAAAAGTGCACTGAGAGGGATGGAGAGGGAGAAAAAAAGAAAGAGAAAGAGAGATGGAGAGAGATAGAGAGAAAGGACAATGAGAAGCAGAAAAAAGTGAATCCTATAGATTAGGTGAGCCAACCTATTAATCTACATGTTAAGAGATATTCGCTCAACCATCAGACCATGGAAACAATCGTTATAACATGGTGAGGTAGAGATCAATTCTTTTTTCTTTTCGCAGTTCGCCATTCCATAATATCGCACACACAAGACTTTTTACAGCAGAAAACATTTAAAAGACCAGATTTAGAGAACATAATTTTTATTATGTCAACTACATCAGGTCATTTTTACACCATCGAGTGGGTGTAAATAATGTCAGCTGAGTCAAAAAGTTATCCCCGACACAACGAAAGAATCTGATAGGAAACTGGAAACCCCGCTCACATTTCAGGATCTGGTCCTCTATAAGTGCAGCCGACCATGAATTCACGTCCAATCGCGCACCAAAAGGTCACGTGGCCATCTCCAATATTTCCTCGCTACATCCGGTATAAAATACAAATGCGAAAGTTCTTCTAACTCACCTAGAAACGTTGTCCTCGGACTAAAATTAACAGTGTAATCATACTCCCTGGGGTCATAGCGCATGCGTAAGGCCATGGATGGATAAGGGATGTACCCGCTCGCACGGGTCAAAGGTCATTTAAGGGTACCGTGAACACGTAAAGGCGCGTGCCGCTTGCATCGCCACAATGGAAAGACCAGTGATAACACAGCTACTCCGATCGACGGCTAGAGGTAGAGGCAGCTGGGGCTGTGGTACTCAGCGGCCTGTCGTCAACACTACGCTAGTCGGTGCCGTCCTCACTGAGGCTGGGGCCAGGAAAATAATGCACCTGCAGAGATGCTCTCTTGCTAATCATAATCATCAGGGCTGCGGTTAGAGTAACTCAAACAACCAATAATCTACGACAAGCAACCACCCGCCAAGACACACACACAGCCACGCCCATACCGCAAAGACATCTCTTTATAAACAGGGGACATCGGCTTCCAGAGTATATTAATTTAGATCACAGGCCAATTGCCTCTTTCATTGTTGTATTTTATGAAATCTATTTTAGTCTGTTCCTTTTCAGACTGTTACATTAGGGCGGCAGAGCACATTTTCCTTTTCGGTTGTCCTCTATCATCTCAGCTGCTGACCACGTCTTGCTACTGACCGGAGACAATGCAGGAAATCTTCAGTTACAGGAGACACTTACTATTACAGAAGATTGGGTGTGCGCTTTGGCAAGGATGTGGAAATATGAGAGCCTCCGAGTAGCAGTTTACAATGGGAGCATGTGCTTCTCTCCTCTTGACTTCCTCCCAAACACCATTATTATTTGGGTGCTGTGGTACATGCACGCAAGTAAGAATCCTCAACATAATGTGTGCTCATATAATTTGTAAAATGGCTTAGATTTAAATAAGAGGCGAAGTTTGTTGTCCAGAGCCAGAGTATAATTCAGCTGTAGTGTTCTCGAGATTTCAGCTACAAAAATTTTTCCCATGCTTACCGTTGAGAATATGAAGAAAATGAGGTCACGTGACATAGCACCATCTTGAGCTGATGACTGTGATCTTCGAGCTCTTTGTATAACGAATGAGTGGCTTTAGCATTACCGGGAACATGTGATATTTAGAAAAAGTTGTTCGATATCAATATCTATGGCTCTTTACAGAACACACGATCTACTAACTGATCATTCCTGAAAGAGAAAGTGAGGGATCTTGGAGGTGACGTTGGAAACACCGCTGGTAGTGAAGATGATAATTATAGAGATAAAGAAGACTAAGCTAAAGATGCTGTTATATAGAATCGAGTCAAGTGAGGTCTTGGAGGATTTAACCTTCAGCAAGCATCAAGTGAAGCCTTTCAGTATTGTATAGCGAGAGAGCGTGATTTAAACCTCAGCGAGCGTCAAGTGAAGCCTTTCAGTATTGTATAGCGAGAGAGCGTGATTTAACCTCCAGCGAGCGTCAAGTGAAGCCTTTCAGTATTGTATAGCGAGAGAGCGTGATTTAAACTTCAGCGAGCGTCAAGTGAAGCCTTTCAGTATTGTATAGCGAGAGAGCGTGATTTAACCTCCAGCGAGCGTCAAGTGAAGCTTTTCAGTATTGTATAGCGAGAGAGCGTGATTTAACCTTCAGCGAGCGTCAAGTGAAGCCTTTCAGTATTGTATAGCGAGAGAGCGTGATTTAACCTCCAGCGAGCGTCAAGTGAAGCCTTTCAGTATTGTATAGCGAGAGAGCGTGATTTAACCTCCAGCGAGCGTCAAGTGAAGCTTTTCAGTATTGTATAGCGAGAGAGCGTGATTTAAACTTCAGCGAGCGTCAAGTGAAGCCTTTCAGTATTGTATAGCGAGAGAGCGTGATTTAACCTCCAGCGAGCGTCAAGTGAAGCTTTTCAGTATTGTATAGCGAGAGAGCGTGATTTAACCTCCAGCGAGCGTCAAGTGAAGCCTTTCAGTATTGTATAGCGAGAGAGCGTGATTTAAACTTCAGCGAGCATCACGTGAAGCCTTTCAGTATTGTATAGCGAGAGAGCGTTGACTGTAGCGCTGTGAAGAGAGAGAGAGAGAGAGAGAGAGAGAGAGAGAGAGAGAGAGAGAGAGAGAGAGAGAGAGAGAGAGAGAGAGAGAGAGAGAGAGAGAGAGAGAGAGAGAGAGAGAGAGAGAGAGAGAGAGAGAGAGAGAGAGAGAGAGAGAGAGAGATTACATTAATTTTAGTTTGTTTCGTTTTCAAGAAGCTGCATAAAACGGAAACGGTCAGATGACAGCAGAATCGTCATTATTCTTCCTTAACTGTAAGTGTTGTGATAAATGTAGAATCTTATTCAATACGGGGTTTATGCTAATATGCAAGGACAAAAGTTAGCTTGTCAGGATGGACGCTATGACAAACCTTCTCGGAAGTCGCAGAAGGAAAGGGAATCCGTAATTCTGCTAACTTGTAGGTACAAAATAGGATTTAAAAATGCCCAACCTTACCAAATATTGTGTACAAAACACAAGAATTTAAAAAGGCCCACCTTACCAAACATTGTGTACAAACCACAAAGATTTAAAAAAGCCCAACCTTGCCAAACAACGTGTACAAAACACAAGGACTTAAAAAGGTCCAACCTTACCAAACAACGTGTACAAAACACAAGGATTTAAAAAGGCCCAACCTTACCAAACAACGTGTACAAAACACAAAGATTTTAAAAGGCCCAACCTTACCAAACATTGTGTACAAAACACAAGGATTTAAAAAGGCTCAACGTTACCAAACATTGTGTACAAAACACAAGGATTTTAAAAGGCCCAACCTTACCAAACAACGTGTACAAAACACAAGGATTTAAAAAGGCCCAACCTTACCAAACAACGTGTACAAAACACAAAGATTTAAAAAGGCCCAACCTTACCAAACAACGTGTACAAAACACAAAGATTTAATAAGGCCCAACCTTACCAAACAACGTGTACAAAACACAAAGATTTAAAAAGGCCCAACCTTACCAAACATTGTGTACAAAACACAAAGATTTAATAAGGCCCAACCTTACCAAACAACGTGTACAAAACACAAAGATTTAAAAAGGCCCAACCTTACCAAACAACGTGTACAAAACACAAAGATTTAAAAAGGCCCAACCTTACCAAACAACGTGTACAAAACACAAAGATTTAAAAAGGCCCAACCTTACCAAACAACGTGTACAAAACACAAAGATTTAATAAGGCCCAACCTTACCAAACATTGTGTACAAAACACAAAGATTTAATAAGGCCCAACCTTACCAAACATTGTGTACAAAACACAAAGATTTAATAAGGCCCAACCTTACCAAACATTGTGTACAAAACACAAAGATTTAAAAAGGCCCAACCTTACCAAACAACGTGTACAAAACACAAGGATTTAAAAAGGCCCAACCTTACCAAACATTGTGTACAAAACACAAAGATTTAATAAGGCCCAACCTTACCAAACAACGTGTACAAAACACAAGGATTTAAAAAGGCCCAACCTTACCAAACATTGTGTACAAAACACAAGGATTTAAAAAGGCCCAACCTTACCAAACATCATGTACAAAACACACAAATTTAAAAAGGCCCAACCTTATCAAACAACATGTACAAAACACAAAAATTTAAAAAGGCCCAACCTTACCAAACATTGTGTACAAAACATGAGGATTTAAAAAGGCCCAACCTTACCAAACATTGTGTACAAAACACAAGGATTTAAAAAGGCCCAACCTTACCAAACATCATGTACAAAACACACGGATTTAAAAAGGCCCAACCTTACCAAACAACGTGTACAAAACACAAGGATTTAAAAAGGCCCAACCTTACCAAACAACGTGTACAAAACACAAGGATTTAAAAAGGCCCAACCTTACCAAACAACGTGTACAGAACACAAAGATTTAAAAAGGCCCAACCTTACCAACATTGTGTACAGAACACAAAGATTTAAAAAGGCCCAACCTTACCAAACAACGTGTACAGAACACAAAGATTTAAAAAGGCCCAACCTTACCAAACAACGTGTACAAAACACAAAGATTTAAAAAGGCCCAACCTTACCAACATTGTGTACAAAACACAAAGATTTAAAAAGGCCCAACCTTACCAAACAACGTGTACAGAACACAAGGACCTTAAAAAGGCCGAACCTTATCAAACCCCATGTACAAAACAAGGATTTAAAAAGGCCCAACCTTAACAAAATCACGTACAAAACACGAGGATTTTTCATCGCTAACCAAGTCAACCTACTATTGTTTTGCAACTTGAATATCAGAACTGTTTCCACATTCCAAGCAAGTACTGACAATTTTAAAATATGTTGTGTTTTTTTATAGTAGTGCTTAATTTACATTTTTTTCTTTTTTTTTATGATAATTTTTTATGAAACAAACCTTAATGTACATAAAAATGTTGAAACTTTTTTGATTAGTCTTGAGTCTCAAGTAATTAACAAAATTTATATTTCACAGTGTAGTGATCTTAAATTTTGTCCAAAATCGTTTTTAATGACAGTAATGATACGCTTTGATGATCAAATACTTATCCAACAAGCACGTCAATTTTTGATACTAAGCCGTGTGAAAATGAGTGGGTCTGGAACACTAGCATTGAGGGGAGTATCGCACATTCACACACACCACTGTAACAATTCCCGCACCGACACCAGTTATCATCGGCGGAGGGGGGACAAAGACGTGAGAACCAAACTGGCAAACAGAGACGACGGACCTATCTCTGGTCTGCTGCTTTTATCTTCAAGACAGGCACTCTCTGTGTTCAGACTGGTCTCCGCGTTGTCTTCATTAGGTGCAAAGTTCTCGCTGAGTCGGAGAAAGCTGAAGGTAGCAGGCGAGGTGTGTTATCAGCGCTACGTGATATAGTCTGCGCGAAGAAGCTTCGTCCTCACAGCTGACACTGGTAATTTGTTCCATTAATGGCATTCAGTAGTAGTGTTAAAAACAGAAAGCCAAAACATTACACATTCTTTATTTTGGTCATCGGATTTACTTTTAATCAATACAATTGTGAATAGTGTCAACGGGATGAACGAGTTATATAAAAAATATTTAAACCAATGCACAAAAAGTCATTTACAAAGATAAACAAGGAAAACATAACGAGGCAGTCGTGTCTATAGATCGTAAGTATATTACAATCCAAAACCGCCGAGTTATTCTAAAGAATTATTTTACATTCGTTTAAATATGCCTCACCAGTGTAAACTAATAGAACATTGCAACGTGTAGAGCTATTATAGATCGTCGAGAATATAGAGCTGTTATGGCACCAGCAACCCAAATGAAAAAAGAAATGGCGAGAATAATTGTTAATTATATTAAAGCTAAACCAGACACAGATCTACATTTTGGCATCTATTTGCTTTCAGCGTGAGGCAGAGCTCTTTTTTTTTTTTCTCATCAAGACATTGTTAATACATGAGGCCCATCCTCTGTCCCGATCATGAGATTGGTGAGGTAAACAGCAAAGGGTCAACATCAGTTCAATGAAAAAGGCCAGCGATTGCGGCGCCAGGGACGCTCAAAACCTGAGGTGAACATTACACGCTCCGACAGGAAATTGCTGGCAATGTCGCCATTGAAGCGCCCCGCTGTATTCTTCAGTGGTGCCAATAGTAAGCACCGTGGGAAATGCTTGTCACCGTAATTTTCAACGCTAGTTCCTATTCATGAGCTGTGAGGACAAATATTACAAGCGCAGGCACTCGAAAGTCGGTACGCCATGGCACTGGTCTGACTCCCATCATGCCCTTCTCTACTTCCTGTTCCGTGTCGACTTTACAAAGCAACACAAGCAAGAGAGTTCCTCTCGGGCCGACACTGCTGGGAACGGGTTATCAAAGGCCCAGGCTTAAGAGGGGTAAAGTACGTGCGATTAAGTTCTAAACAGAGCTGCCTACGAACAGGTTGTGAATGCGGCACACGACCAACTGTAAAGGATCAGGTGGGGCGGCTCACTCGCTGGCGTCTACACGATGCTTGTGGAGGCTTCACGTTCAATGGTCAAGCTCAGACTGCGATATGAGATGAAGTTTTTTTGTTCTTTTTCAGAGCTGTTCCCACGGAAAAATTTCGTTTACTTTCGGCCCATAATGTACCTGAAATATATAAGGACCCCAGAAGAAAAAGACAAAAATGAAAAATATTTTGCATTTCAAAAAACAAAACAATAATCGGTGGTGGTGATGGTGATGATGATTAGAATGCTGGTGGTATATAATTATAAAGTTATTGTTGTTCTTTTGAAAATATTATTGTTTGTTAGCAATTGAAGTGGTTGTAGTAGTAGTTATTTCACAGACAGTAAAAATAATCGCACTAACAGAAATACCAATTATGATAGCGGTATAAATATAACATAAATCTTGGTGGAGATCATAGGGTGGATACAGAAAAAAAAATACGTATTTGTTATATTTTTTTTTCCTGTTTAAACATCCACATTATTTATTTTATTGTTTTGGGGTAGATCTTTCTCTACATAGCCTTTTCTCACATATCAATATTTAAAAAAAATTTATTTTCATAGTTTGTATTTTAAATTTATGGAATATACCTGTGTGGTTTGTTGTTCTTGTTTTTGTGTCTGGCGAAGGCGTAAAGCCGAAAACTCACGTGTTTTGTTTTGTTTTGTTTTGCACATTTTAAAGCTGGACTCTACCTATTTCTTTTTTTTTAACCATACTTCACAGCTATTCACAAAGCTACAATGCGAGATTCAATTTAATTGACCTTAGAAGTAGTAGTGGTGGTAGTAGTAGTAGTAGTAGTAGTAGTAGTAGTAGTAGTAGTAGTAGTAGTAGTAGTAGTAGTAGTAGTAGTAGTAGTAGTAGTAGTAGTAGTAGCATTATCTTTAGTAGTAGTAGTAGTAGTAGTAGTAGTAGTAGTAGTAGTAGTAGTAGTAGTAGTAGTAGTAGTAGTAGTAGTAGTAGTAGTAGTAGTTTTGGTAGTAGAAGTAGTGGTGGTAGCAGTAATAGTAATAGTAGTAGTAGTAGTAGCAGCAGCAGCAGCAGCAGTAGTAGTAGTAGTAGTAGCAGCAGCAGCAGCAGCAGCAGCAGCAGTACTAGTAGTAGTATTAGTAATAGTGGTAGTAGCAGAAACAATAATAATAATAATAATAATAATAATAATAATAATAATAATAATAATAATAATAATAATAATAATAATAATAATAATAATTATTATTATTATTATTATAATAGTAATAATTATAATTAATAATAATAATAATAATAATAATAATAATAATGTGTGTGTGTGTGTGTGTAATAATAATAATAATAATAATATGTGTAGTAGTAGTAGTAGTAGTAGTAGTAGTAGTAGTAGTAGTAGTAGTAGTAGTAGTAGTAGTAGTAGTAGTAGTAGTAGTAGTAGTAGTAGTATTATTAATAGTAGTAACAGCAGCAGCAGCAGCAGCAGCAGCAGTAGTAGTAGTAGTAGTAGTAGTAGTAGTAGTAGTAGTAGTAGTAGTAGTAGCAGCAGCAGCAGTAGCAGTAGTAGTAGTAGTAGTAGTAGTAGTAGTAGTAGTAGTAGTAGTAGTAGTAGTAGTAGTAGTAGTAGTAGTAGTAGTAGTAGTAGTAGTAGTAGTAGTAGTAGTAGAAGTAGTAATAGTAGCAGTAGTAAATCATCACTGGTTTAATTATAAGTAAGAATTTTAAGAGCTTATTGGAAACAATTCATTACTAGTAATTAATTACCATTGGAAAAGGTTTACAACTTAAAGGCTGAGTTCAAAATGAAGACACAGAGAGAAAATTGCTTGATTTTTTTGTTCACTCTAATATTATGACTGCAGCTGTTACCTACATTGAAGCATTGAGAAGTCCATGATAAGGCGCCAGCTTTAAGACTGACATTATTTTTATTCTGTGGCTTCCGATGACAGTGGAACGTTTTTGGTACTTTGATATATGTTTTGTGTACTTTCAGAT